>CM044961.1:5841687-6441687 GCA_024516035.1 Bactericera cockerelli | reverse complement strand
AAATTAAAAATATTTATCAAAATTATAAGATCTAAAAATATCACAGAAAAAAAGAAATTAGTTGAATATACAATAATATCGCCTTGTTTTTAATACCCGATAAGCTCGAGACGTACTATTATTTGGTCAAAATTCTAAATGGAATGGTAACTTTTGTCATGTCCCGGCTGGGGTTCGAACCTCCTCTGGATTACCAGCCCGACACCTTGACCTCTGAGCTACCGGGACAGACAAAGACTCAGTTACACAGAGTCAGTATTATTTGAGACATCATACATTAGAAAAAAAAATTAAAAAAAACATACTATCTCTCATTCTTAAAATAAAAACATGAACCAATCTACTGAATCGAGTATTTGTATAATTATCTTATTAAACCAATAAATGAGACTTTGTTTAATCTGCTAACAAAAAGGGACTCTTTAGTCCTACACAGGCAGTATAAATAAGGTATTTGTAATTTTAATTGTAATAATACTTTCATAATCACATATTCATTAGTTCATTTATTCAATATTCAGCAACAGTTGGAAATTGATATTGACAAAGAAGAAGGATTTCAAATTGATTAAAACAGTTTTGCGTTTTTAGGTATCGTAAATTCAAAAGGTATTGTTTTTTTTTCCTATTTACTACATATAGTTTAATTTTCTCATTAATTTGTATAACTGTCTACATTATTTTATTTAAAATTGCCAACCTTTGTAACAATTATTATTTTATAATTAATACAACCATATCTACACTTACTACTACTACTTTCATGTTTACGAAAAAAAAAGGTTTGAAACACTGAACTTCAAAAAAAAAGACTTTTTTTTGATAGTGGAAATTTCAAAAATAGTTTTTCAAAAAATATTCTTTCTCGACGAGTAGAAAGAATTTTTGAATTGAATTGAATACTTTTATTTATTTGTACAAGAATAATATTATAAACAATACATCTCCTATAAGCTAAGTCTAACATCTCCTATAAGAAGAAAAGATAATAATAATATCAACTTATTTATACTACCCGATTAAGACTACTAAAGTCCCATTATTCGAGCAGTAAGCCCAAGACATATTATTATGTGGTAAAAATCCCAAATGGGAGGATAACGTGTCATGTCCCGGTTAGGTTTCGAACCCACGACCTCTGGAAACTTTAGATTCACAGAGTGCCGCCTTTACCACTGAGCTACCGGGACAGACAAAAGATGTGCTGGGAACTCACTTTGAACTGCTCCTCCGAGCCTATGATGACCTTGTGAGGGCCGCTAGTGTCCGGGGGCCTGGCTAGACCCTGCTGCACCTCCAGAGACTCGGGCAGAGAATTGTTTCAGAACCCAACACTCATACATTGTTCCCAGGGACCACTAGAACCTATTTCCCATACAAAATACATAGACACGAATACCGTGGAGAGTGTTCGTGTCGTCAATCAGTGTAATCAATCAGTGTAAACAGAAAAGTGAGAAGTTGTACTAGAATGAATATCAGAACATACCTGGACAGCTGTTTCGAGCTTATTTGCTCTCATCAGCAGGTAATAGTTCTGATTATCCATGCCATCAACTAACCTCTCTATTTCGCTATCCTCTAAGTCAAAGGAAGGAAGGTCGTGAATACCACAGAGGGTACTCATGCCCTCAGAGCAATGTTGGGTGAGGGTCATATATATGGTACTCATGTCTCTTATGAAAAGTCAGCTGAGGGTCATATATGGTACTCATGTCTCTTATGAAAAGTCAGCTGAGGGTCATATATGGTACTCATGTCTCTTATGAAAAGTCAGCTGAGGGTCATATATGGTACTCATGTCTCTTATGAAAAATCAGCTGAGGGTCATATATGGTGGTATTCATGGGCTCAAAGTGTTATGGAAAGAAAAAATTATCTAAGAACTCACTTTGAACTGCTCCTCCGAGCCTATGATGACCTTGTGAGGGCCGCTAGTGTCCGGGGGCCTGGCTAGTCCCTGCTGCACCTCCAGAGACTCGGGCAGAGGATTGCACGAGGCGTCTATGATGTTGATGCCTATCACCGGGGCGCGGTGCTTCAGCTGAATCTCCTTGGCTGAAATTATTCAATTATAATAATAATAATAATAACTCTTTATTGACAACAATAATATTGACAAAGGGCGTGATTATTGCCTGAGGCAATCTCTGCCATCAAACCCATCTATTAACAGAATAAATAAAATATCCTCGGCAAAAAAAAAAAACAATAATAATGCGGTTATCCCTAGTGGTAGGTATCCGTGCTTCAGCTGAATCTCCTTGGCTGAAATGATTAAATTGATAAGGATAATAATAAATACCGGGTGTACCAGAGTACATTCACGGCAATAGCCCTATTTACAAGACTCGGGCAGAGACGTGCACGAGGCGTCTATGATGTTGATGCCTATCACCGGGGCGCGGTGCTTCAGCTGAATCTCCTTGGCTGAAATGATTAAATTGTCAGAATAAATAAAATATCCTTGACAAAAAAAAAAAAAACTTAATAATAATACGGTAAATTCTTATGGTAGGTATCCGTGCTTCAGCTGAATCTCCTTGGCTGAAATGATTAAATTGTCAGAATAAATAAAATATCCTTGACAAAAAAAAAAACATTAATAATAATACGGTAAATTCTTATGGTAGGTATCCGTGCTTCAGCTGAATTTCCTTGGCTGAAATGATTAAATAGTCAGAATTAAGAAAATATCCTTGAAAAAAAAAAAAAAAAAAAAAAAAAAAACAATAATAATAATACGGTAAATTCTTATGGTAGGTATCCGTGCTTCAGCTGAATCTCCTTGGCTGAAATGATTAAATTGATAAGGATAATACTAAATACCGGGTGTACCGGAGTATATTCACGGGAATAGAGACTCGGGAAGAGGAGTGTTCGAGGCGTCTATGATGTTGATGCCTATCACCGGGCGCGGTGCTTCAGCTGGATCTCCTTGGCTGAAATGATTAAATTGTCAGAATAAATCCTCTGAAATCTTAGAAGCCAAATTATGGCTTAGGATGGATCTTCCATAAAAGAAAAAACAAAATCGGTTCCGGGGCACAATTACTTATTTGAGGAAAAAAAAAAATAATAATACTTACCCAGTTGACAGATGACCTTGTCTGAATTTCTTTTGCTTGATGAAGGGATGTTGAGGGTAAACACATAGACAGTTCCTGTGAGAGAAACAGAGGATTGATGAGATTTAGTACAGCGAGTTTGTGTGGTTGTGACATCACGGGAGTGATTAACACAAATATGACAACATAACTCATTTATTTTTAATCGTAATATCACATTAGTCTACTTCTTCTTCTTTTACTTTGCCTTTTTCCAAACCTACTTGGGGTCGGCATTGTTCAACCTCATGGTTGAGGTTGGTTGTGACACATTATTTACGGCTGGATGGCCTTTCTAACACCAAAGATTGTATTTGATCTAACGTCCTGATTAGGATGGTATCGCTCACCTTGATTAGTCCCCGCCCACAGCCTGGGTGTCAGATACTGGTGGGTGACCACATAGGAGACACCCAGACATAACCCAGCCCATGCTATTTTTTTTTTTTTTTTTTTTTTTTTTATTAGCTCACCTTGATTAGTCCCCGCCCACAGGCTGGGTGTCAGGTGCTGGTGGGTGACCACGTAGAAGACACCCAGACCCAACCCAGCCCATGCTATTTTTTTTTTATTTTTTTTTTTTTATTAGCTCACCTTGATTAGTCCCCGCCCACAGGCTGGGTATCAGGTGCTGGTGGGTGACCACGTAGAAGACACCCAGACCCAACCCAGCCCATGCTATTTTTTTTTTTTTTTTTGATTAGCTCACCTTGATTAGTCCCCGCCCACAGGCTGGGTGTCAGGTGCTGGTGGGTGACCACGTAGGAGGCGCCCAGGTACAGGCACCGCACCATGGAGCCCAGCCCATCATCCTGTGGGCCGCGGGCCTCGATAGCGCGCTCCACCGGCTTCGTGGCCTCGCCTGGGATACTTGTGTCCACGGGCCTGGGGAAAGGGAAGTTATAATTTTTTTTTTTTTTTTAAGCTTTATTAGGTAGAACAAAAAATATATACAGTAGAACACGATGAAATATAAAGAAAAACAAAAAGATTAAACAAATATACAAGAAAAAAAAGAGAGAAATATCCTACCTAAAGGGCGGGGTTATTGCCTGTGGCAGTAACCCCGCCTGTGGCAGTAACCCTTTATTATAATTTTTGGCAGTTATAATTTCTGGTTTCTGGCTGACATTACCCATTATTATAATTGGGTAATTTCTATTTATTTATTTTTTCTTTTCCTGCAATGCGCTTTAACACTGTTATTACCAGGTCGTTCGCGCCGATTCCTCGAAGACATTATAATTGGGTAATTTCTATTATTTTTTTCTTTTCCTGTAAGGCGCTTTAGCGTTTGAACATTGAAAAAAAAATGACTATGCAATTGAATAATAATAATAAAATCAGTGAAATGGAAGATCCAGAAAAGTGTCACCTTACAATCCAATTCTTAATTTTTTTTTTTTTTTTTTCTTTTTTCTTTTTCTTTCCCCAATAATTTTTAATTCTAATTTTAATATTGATCGTCAAAGTTTATGTGAAAAAGTATGAGTTTAATGCTCAAAGAAACTAAGAAAAACAGTTAATAAAGTACAAGTTCATGGTTCATAATAATAGCGAAATAAGTTGAAAGCTGAGCAAACTCACGCAGTGCTGCGCAGGGGCGGACTGTTGGGTTTCTTGCTGGGCTCCGGGTGACGCACACTGCGGCCCTTGCGCAGGCGCCTGAAGGATTCTCTCAGGGACTTCTTGAAGGACTTGCGCCGGGAGATGGGGGCGTCGCCCGAGGTGATATCTGCGGGGGGGGAAGAGAGGATGATTTACTTATTTATTTATGATATCTCTTGTTCAATCAATGAAATAAGAGAAAAATTAAGAAAGATATTGGATACTTAATATTTGTTATAATAATAAGATATACCTATATTTATAAGATAAAAATTTATTGTCTTTTTTCTATATATCTTAACTATATATTTATGTATCTTAACTATATGTCTATGTATCTTAACTATAGATGTATTAATATCAAATAAACATGGGTTTACCCCGTCAATTTATGAAAATTAAAATAAAAAAAAATATTTCCATCAATATACGGGCGGACCCTATACTATCTAATTACAAATTGACCCTAACTATCAAAAAAATTAAACTATTAAACTTAACACTAATAAACAATTTTATATATAACAAGGTTAAAAAAAATACTTGTAGTAAATAAATAAATAAATGTGTTGTTTTTTAATAAAAAAATGTAGTTTTAACTTTATGTATTTTTTTAGGTTTGTACATTATCTAAAATGTGATACAATAAAAGATAGTTATATTTAGACATTATTATTAAATGATGGACATGAAAGGAGCCTAGACATTGGATCTGGGCGTCCATATAATCCTCTCACCACCATGATTTAGGTATCAATACCTATCTCACAGACACGGAATTATATTAATATAATGAGAAGAAAAAAATATATATTTTTTTTTTAAAAAAGTTCAATGCCTAGCGCGCTAACTCACTCGGAGAGAGAAATAAAGAATGATTTCCTTGTAGTTAAACCCAAGGCCTCCTCACAAAAATATTGTGGGTAGCGCAGCGTTACTAATAGCCAGGTCTATATACCCATGCTAGGTCAAAGCTCATGTAGATGTAAGGTCACGTGATCAATGGTTACTAATACTAATGGTAACTAATACTAATGATAACTTGATAACTAATACTAATGGTTACTAATACTAATGGTAACTCATACTAATGGTTACTAATACTAATGGTAACTAATACTAATGTTAACTGGATAACTAATACTAATGGTAACTAATACTAATGGTAACTAATACTAATGGTAACTCATACTAATGGTAACTCATACTAATGGTAACTCATACTAATGGTAACTAATACTAATGGTAACTCATACTAATGGTAACTAATACTAATGGTAACTCATACTAATAGTAACTCATACTAATGGTAACTCATACTAATGGTAACTAATACTAATGGTAACTAATACTAATGGTAACTCATACTAATGGTAACTAATACTAATGGTAACTCATACTAATGGTTACTCATACTAATGGTAACTAATACTAATGGTTACTCATACTAATGGTTACTAATACTAATGGTAACTAATACTTATGGTAACTCATACTAATGGTTACTAATACTAATGGTAACTCATACTAATGGTACCTAATACTAATGGTAACTAATACTCACCACTAGGGTTCAGGGTACACTTGACACAGACGGGCACTTGACGTACGATATCGAACACAGCCATACCGTGGGCAGTGCCAGCCACCAGAACACCTGAAATATAATTATAATCATCATCATAGGGTGGCGTCATCGTGCACGATGGTAGCCAGACAGTGGAGGAATGACTCAGCACTTCTACCACTGTCTTTACAAGGAGGCTAATAATTGACAAGGGCCCCCAGAACCAAGTCAATGCTGGTCTACTCCCTGTTTATAGTCCCCCCAGCCACACTGCTGGTCTACTCCCTATAATAATAAAATAAATAAATATGTGTAAAATCACAATCGTCATATCACAATTACTCTAAGCTTTTTTTACTGATTTTTTGTTTAACTTAACCATCAACAACTAGATTAAAAGTCCACTGCTTTATAAACTAAGCTATTGAGGTTTGGATTTAAAATATAATATCTGTTTAACTTTATTTAATTTAAATAACTATAATAAATAATATGGACAGTATAATTTTAGATATAAAAAATCGTGAGAAACTTAACTAGAGCTTAAAAAAGGTTAAAGAAAATGAGAAATAAAAAAAACTTTTTTTTATCATTTACGGAGTTTTTTTTTAAATCATAAATCAAATTTATGAGATAAAAAATAAACAAATTACAATAAATTAAACTATCAACTATCAAAAATAAAACCAATTTAGCTTTTGCTGAGGTACAATGGCTAAGAAATAAAAAAAGCTATTGAACACTCACCTATTTTTTTTTTAAGATGAGTGTTTCACAGTCTTTTTTATTTCGTAGCCATGAAACAGGAGCTACTGTAGACGCTTGTGGTCTGTGTTGTAGCCTGCCCATCCCGTAGTATGCCTACCCTCGGATGGGCGATGGCATTTAGGTGCCGGGTCAACACGAGCACAAAAACTGTTTCACATTCCCCCGGGCTCTTCCAAACAGAAAAGGCCAATCTCCGGCGGTAGGTATCCCGTAGTATGACTACCCTCTAATGGACGAGAAGTGACACAATACTTCCCATTTAGGTGCTGTGTCAACACGAGCGCAAAAACTGTTTCAAATTCATTCCCCGGGCTTTTCCTAGCAGAAATGGCCAATCTCCGGAGGTAGGTATCCTGTTGGGTGTTGGGCGCCCAAGGCGAGGAAATAAGTTCGGTCCCACCTAGAGTATTGCTCAAGTGTCTGGTCTCCTCAATATGGTATTCATATTTCTTCTTTTGAATCTGTTCAAAGAGCTTTTTTTAAGAATGCTCGCTTACAAATTACAAATAACGATATCTAATCATGACTATAATGAGCTCATGAAATCACAAGATATTAAATCACTTGAACCTAGAAAAAATATGCTAGACCTGACATTCCTACACAAGAGATCATTCACAATAAAATCGATACTCCAGACTTACTTGATCAACTTAATTTTCATGTTAAACAATTTAACTCCAGGAATAAAAAATACTTTCAAACTTAGACGAATTCTCCCCACTCCAGCGAATGCAAAAATTAGGGAACAATATAGCTGACAAAGTAGATATATTTTTTGTTGTTGTCAAAACGAGTTGTTCATGTGATTTATATTTTATTTTATTTTAATAATATTGTTAGACCAGCGTTGATGTACAGTGCAGAAACCTGGTCTATAACAAAAGCACAAGAGAGAAAGTTGGAGGTTGCTGAAATGAAAATGTTACGATGGATGTTGGTATAACAAGGAGAGATAGGGTGAGAAATGAGCACACTAGGGGTACAGTGAAAGTAGGACCTCTGGCAAAGAAAATACAAGAGAGTAGGCTGAGATGGTTCGGACATATAGAGCGAAGAGACGAAAACTATGTGAGTAAGAGAATACAGGAACTTCAAATAGACGGTAAAAGAAAGAGAGGAAGACCAAAGATGAGATGGAGAGACAAAGTTGAAGAAGACCTAAGAGAGAAAAACTGGAGAAAAGAGGACGCACTAAATAGAAAGATATGGAAGGAAATGATTCATGGAACAAATGCCGATCCCAAGTAAGTTTTAAAAAAGGCAAAGTGAAAGAAGAAGAATATTGTTATAAATGGGAATACATCCCGTTAGTTCTTGTTAAAAAAGAAAAAAAAAACCACTCACCCCACTCCGTGTGCAGCAGCAGCGCCGTGACGGCGGCGGGCGGGTGCAGCTGCACCAGCAGGCTGGGGGTGTAGCCCGCCGGCACCGCCTTGAGGGTGGCACTGGCGGGGGGCGTGTCCTTACTGCTGGGAGGGGGCGGGGCCGTGTGCTTCACGCTGAGGCGCGCGTGACCCTTCCACACGAAGCTGTCGCGGTCCGACACGATGTTCATGCTGGCCAGCTGAAACCCGAGGGGGGGGGGGAATTAGACTGACCGTGCTGCACGAGGTAATTTTTTTTTTTTTTTTTTTTTTTTTTTAATTACGGTTCTCATGGGGACCCAATAAACAAAGTAATAAAGTACAAAAATTTAACATTAAAAACATTAAAATTATTAAAAAAAAAAAAAAAATTAAAATACAAATGGTAACAAATTATTAATAGCGTTATATAATTCTAGAATACTGGGGACTTAATCACAGAAAATATCTATACCTTCATCATTAGTCAGGTTCCAAAATTTAATGTATCATCAACAACAAAAAATCCTAATAATAATAATAATTTTTAGTGGAAGTTAACTACCGGGCGAGGTTAATGCACAAAACATTTTCTACCACCGAACCCTCAGAGTCTTATTATTATGTGGTCACAAGACTTTTCCATTAGCAGTAATTTTCTATAATAATAATACTCTTTAGTTGAAGGTAACTACCAGGCGAGGTTAATGCACAAAGCAATTTCTACCACCTGAGACCCTTAGAGTCTTATTATTATGTGATCACAAACTCAAATTAATGAGGAAAAATTCATGCCTGGGTGGGAGTCGAACCAACAGATCCCTACGCTACCTGGATTACCAGACTAGCGCTATAACTTACTCTACTAACAGAATAATCTAGATTAAATGATAAGGGTTACCTTTACTTCCACATCAGTGGAAGGTTTGGTGCTGAGTTTGGCCAGGATCACATGTCCAGATGTGCCGGCTACTAGCAGAGTGCCGGTGATGGGACATAGACAGATCTTCTGTAGCTATAACTTACTCTACTAACAGAATAATCGAGACTAAATGATAAGGGTTACCTTGACTTCCACTTCAGTGGAAGGTTTGGTGCTGAGTTTGGCCAGAATCACATGTCCGGATGTGCCGGCTACTAGCAGAGTGCCGGTGATGGGACACAGACAGATCTTCTTGACGGCTAGACGGGGGTCATCTGAATAGGGGTCAAAGACGCCCACCTGTGGAAGTCAAACAGAGTTGGGATGAGAGATTTATTTTTAAATAAAAATATAGTCGGATCTTTAAAGCAACTCTTTACAATACAGAGAATCTTAAGTCCCTCTGAACCACATATTTCTATGTGCGATCAACCATCATGAGGACTTGGACTTTTCTTTATAAGCCATTAAACCCATAGGAAACTGCAAGCTAGCTTGGCTTGTGAGAGTTGGCTAGCCAGTTCTCTGTTTAAAGTCCTCTAGTGAGACAGTCCCTCTGTCACCTGTTGCTGTATAAGTAAACAGAATAAGTAGTTAAAAATGAATGAAGTAAGGTAAGTTTAGATAATTTTCCTTAGTTAAAGTTAAGGACCATTATTATCTTTATCTTATTAGAAAAATTCCTTAGGGAGAGCCACAAAAATTGTAAAAAAAAACTAAAATAAATATACATTATTACATTACATTATTCTATTTATATGAAGCGCAGTTCTTACCTTTCTAAACGGAGGCCACTCATCCTCCTCCTCCTCCTCTTCCTCCTCCTTCTCCCTCTCCTCCTCCAGCTCATCATCTCCCCTCAGCAACACGCCCGTCTTGAACGTCAGCAGCGGACTGAGCGTGACGTCGCCCGCGTTCCACAGTCGTGCCGAACCATCTTCGTGTCCCGTGACGAGAATATCGCGCCGAGAACAGCCGAGCGCTGCCGAATCTTTTTCCGAAGAAGAGGTTTTCGAATTTTTCTCTTCGAGGATTTTTCTTCGGACGTTTTATCGTCGGAGGTTTTATCTCTCCCCGGATGGAACCAGTGTGGACGAGGAGGAGGATTTGATTTCGTCGCCTTGGGCGTCCAACAGGACACCGCCACAGATTGGCCATTCCTGTGGGGGGAAAGAGCGGGAAATTTGAAACTGTTTTGTTCATTACCTTTAGTTAGAACATATGTTTGTATATATTTTGTTTATTTTTTTCCTGTTTTTAGTAATCTTGTCAATTTTATATTTTAATTATTACAATTATTTGTTTGTATATGTTCTTCTAATAAAAAAGTTTCATAATAATAATAATTACCGCGCATTGGTAGTCAAGTAGCTAAGGCGCTGGTCTGGTAATTCAGGTAACACAGGGATCCGTTGGTTCGAATACCACCCAGTGCATGAATTTTCTTCATTTATTTGAGCATATGACCACAAAATAATAAGACTCTGAGGGTTCGGTGTTAGGAAATGCTCGGAGCATTAACCTCGCCCGGACAGTATTAAGAAAGTATTGTTATTAATTATTTGGATTTTTAACAAATCCTTCAGAACAAATTTATTAGAATGCTGGCAAACTTTCGCAATTACTCAATTACAATGGATGACCAAAGGGAAAAATGTTCTTAACACCTCGGCCGAGGAGAACAATATACAAAGAGACAGCTCGGCAGAGTGTAAGGTAATGGAAAACATAGTTCCATTGAATTTCATGTACAGGGTGGCGCAGTGCGCATGACCACATTTGAAATTGTTACCATGCGTTTAATATTTGAGCTAAGATATTGAAATAAAAAGTATTTTGTAGAAAAAATGTGGAAGTTTATTCTACATGAGTCAGTTTTTCAAGTTTTAAAGTTGATGTCCGACAAATGACGTTCTTGTCGTGTTCGAGACGCACTTTCTTCGAGACGTTCGCTAAAGACACAATACATAATATGGGTCCAACAAGACGGTGCCATTGTACACACAGCAAGAGTGTCCATGGATCTTGTGCGTCAAATTTTTCCCGGTCGTGTGATTTCCCGGAATGGTGACCCCGACGTGGCTCCGACGCTCATCCGACCTCACTCCGTATGATTTTTTTAGGGGATATCTAAAGTCTAGGAATTATGTCGACAAACCTCGTAGCGTTGCTGACCTAAAGGACTCTATCCACCGTGAAATTGCTCGGATCCTGACGAGATGTTGCTGAACGTGATGCACAACTTTAGCGGACGTATCGCAGAATGTGTAACAAGGACGTCATTTGTCAGATATCATCTTTCAAACTTGAAAAACTGACTCATGTAAAATAAACTTCCACATTTTTTCTACAAAATACTTTTTATTTTAATATCTTAACTCAAATATTAAACGTATGGCAACAATTTCAAATGTGGTCATGCGCACTGCGCCACCCTGTACATTCTCAGCCAGCGAAAAGTTCAATATGTACATTCTTGTTTATATTAATAATATTGTCAATTTTATATTTAATTTTTACCTTTATTTGTCTGTATATATGTTCTACTAATAAAGAGTTTCTAAATAAATAAAAAATAAATAATATAAACATGAATTTCAAAAATTGTGTTTAAAAAAAAATTATTACAGAAATGGATTTTAAGTCGAAAATGGAATAGATTTGATAGTCTGTGTTTGAACATTACACAAATGAAACTCAGCATGTAATAATTCTGTTTAAAAAAAAAAACCGTCCAGAAATAAGAAAAAAATTGAAATCGGAGCAAAGAAATATTTTTTTTACAAACACGAACACAATACTTCCGATTTCTAATATTAGAAATTTATCGGAAGTACTAGTAATTTATCACATTTGTGTTAATCACTTTCTTGATATCACAACTACTCAAACTCGCTTTACTAAATCCACGCTGAAACCGGGACTTGAACCACCGACCTCCAGGTTACAAGTCCGCTGCCTTATCGATCAAGCTACTGAAGTCGGATTTATCGGAAGTAATACGTAGGTAATTAGGTATTGACTCGGACTCACCATTTTCCTGCGGAGGAATCAGACAATGCAGCTTGTTCCAGAGTTCGGGCGTCAGGTCGCTGACGACGCTACAGTAGGTGACAGCGGACGCGTGTAGCGACACCAGATAGGGTAGCGGCACGGATGACCACTCAGCTGACGCCAGGTCAATGACCACCAGCTCTTCCTCGGCCAGAACCACCAGGGAGGACGCTCCCTTGTTGTCATCTGAGGAAAAATAAAAATAGATTGGAAAATTGCTAGTCACTGGTCGTCAAGTGGTTAAGGCGCTGGGCTGGTAATCCAGGTAGCTCCCTTGTTGTCGTCTGAGGAAAAATAGAATAGAAAATTGTGCCTTAGTGATTTTGTTGTTGTTGTTGTTGTAGCGACGTTTCCCCTTTGAACTATACATCAACATCCTATAAAATATATAAGACCTGTTTGACTGCTGGAGTAAAGGGACTTTTCAGTCTTACCTCGGCAGTATAAACAAGGTATATTCTATTCTATTCTATCAACACCCTCTTCTTCCTTGTTTGGTAGGTCCAGGAAGTTTGCGACCTCTATTGGATGGGACCACAGATCTGAGATGGTCAGATGTGTTGGATTTTCAGTGCATGAGAATAGATGATGCACGTCATGTGGACCATTACCACATGAAGTGCATCATCTGTGATTTTGTTCAGTTAGAGAGATTTCAATGATTGATCATGTGAGATTATCTGAATTTTTATGCTTGCAAGTTCCAAAAACTTTTCATTCATTTTGTTAAGTGAAAAGGCTCGAATTTGTACTACAACTTCTTAAATATTGATAGCAAATATTAATAACATAATCAGTAATAATTTATTCGTATCAAATGATGTATGAGTATGAATCAAACATTATTGACAGCTGAAATGATGTATTCCCATTATGTTCTAGAACCTCGTGCTTGAAAACAGTGATACATTATTTCGATCATATTCAAAAGTTAAAATTTATTAGTCTTTTTATTGTAAAAGTTCTCAAAGAAATATGTTTTAGAAGGGCACTGGTAGACAAGTGGTTAAGGCGCTGGGCTGGTAATCCAGGTAGCGTAGGGTCGAATCCCACCCAGCGCATGAATTTTTCTTCGTTTATTTGAGTTTGTGACCACATAATAATAAGACTCTGAGGGTTAGGTGGTGGAAAATGCTTTGACCATCCTCGCCTGGTGGTTACCTTCCACCTAAGAGTGTTATTATTTAACTAGAGTGTTTTTATTATTAAAATTCATTTCGTCATCATGAAGAACCATGATGATGAAATGAAAAGAAGTCTTCACTTGACTATTAAATTTACTGTTTGGAGCACATTTTTCGAAGAAAATTTCTGTTCCTTCCAAACACGTGAGGCTGGCATTTCCACCACTACCCCAGGATGATGTTGATGTGGATAGCTATACATTACCAGTAACAGTAGATAATAGAGAATAATTTCGTACATTTACCAGTGACTTTGGTGATTGTATACTTCTTTTCTTCTTCTTCTTCTTTTACTCTGTCTTATCCCGCTCAAGCAGGGTCGACGTTGTTCAACAACCTTATGGTTTGAGGTTGGTTGGTTTTGGCAAAAAAAAATTATTTTATATACAATCGTATAAAATAAGTTATCATATTTGTGTTGATCAATTTTGTGATGTCACAACTACTCAAACTCGCTTTACTAAATTTACGCTCAAACCCGGACTTGAACCACCGACCTCCAGGTTACAAGTCCGCCGCCTTATCGATTAAGCTACTGAGGTCGGTATTACAATTGTATACAATCACCAATTGTGTACTTTTACCGTAACTTTTACCGGGACTCTGCTGGAGTAAAGGGACTTTTCAGTCTTACCTCGGCAGTATAAACAAGGTATATTCTATTCTATTCTAACATACTTAGTACTAGTGGAACTCACCAGGGGCGGCTATGGTGAAGAAGTCAATGACCCGGGAGGTGAGGTCAAACACGACATGCCTGGAGCTGGACACCTCCTGCACTGTGACTGTGTACTTCTCTGAGTAGGACGCCCGGGGCATTCCGCCACTGAAAATCAGCAGCTCCTCACTGGGAACACAAAATAAAAATGTGAGATCATTTAAAAAAAAAAAAAAAAAAATATCGAAAAAAAATGGAAAGTAAATAAATGTAAAGAATGTAAAGAAATATAGTCCACTTGAGGTTGGATACAGTCCATGTGGAAAATAATAATAATATCGCCTTATTTATACTGCCCGATTAAGACTATCAAAGTCCCATTATTCCAGTACTAAGCCCAAGACATATTATTATGTGGTAAAAATCCCATAAGGGATGATAACATCATGCCCCGGCTGGGTTTCGAACCCACGACATCTGGGTTCACAGAGTGCCGCCTTTGCCACTGAGCTACCGGGACATCAGAAGCTTCACACTATTGACACAAAATAAATGCCAGTAGATAAAAAAAGGGGGAAAAATGTCAAGAAAATCGGGCCACTCATGCTGGATACAGTCCATGTGGAAAACTGTTACAAATGCCGCCACTGAATATCAGAAACTTTTCATTGGTGACAAAGAATAAATGCCATTCTAATTAATAAAAAGAAAAACAGTTTGAGAATGCAATTTGAGCAGTTGTGATATCACAATTGATATTGATACAAATGTTATTATTTTCGAATCTCTCATGTACTTTTTTTTGACCTATCCATAAAAAAACACAAATATGATTTTTGACCTATCCATAAAAAACACGAATATGATAACTTTTTAACAACAAAATGTAAAAATGTACTCACTGGGGTGGGTTGGGAGACACACGCCACAGCAGCTTGTGGATGGGTTTGCATGGGAAGGGTCCATACAGGGTCGTGGGTTCGGTCACTTGGCTGGGCTTGCTTGTGTCCCAATAGGTGAAGCTACCGTCGTTGTGGCTAGAAATGAAACGGGTACCCTCCGAGTCCCAGCACAGGGACTCAATCTGCTGCGAACTGATGTATGTCTGGTTTTTATTTTTTTGGAAAGAACAAGATTAGTGAGTAAAGTAAAAATGATGGTGCCTTTATTTGAGCACATATAGCTCATGTAATATAATAAATAGCTCAGTCATAAGAATCTTGCTTGCCATGAGGAAGGTCCGGGGTTCAAACCCTAGAGCCAACAAAAAAATGTATTAAAAATTAGGTTACAGCTGCTTGTAAGGGATACCTTCCAGTGGGATCGTGTTGACCCGGTACCTAAATGAGGAGTATTGTTTCACTTCTCGTAAATCGGAGGGGAGGCATACTACGGGATGGACAAGCGACAACACAGACCACAAGCGTTTACAGTAGCTCCTAATTCATGGTTACAATTTTTTTTATGGAAATTAGCCAACAAGTTAGAATTACCTGGTTAACAGTCCTGTGGTTTCCACCCAAAGTTAAACCAATCCCTTGCTATAGCCAATGATAATATGCTTATTTACTATTTCCCAAGTGGTTTGTATTAATCTATACTTATAAAAGAGAGTTTCACTCACTGACTGACTCACTGATTCATCACTGTTTCTCCGAACTGGCAAGTCCTAGGAAGCTGAAATTTGGTAGGTAGCTTTGTCTTATAGTCTAGATGTGCAATAAGACGGAATTTTTCGAAATTCCCACTACAACACCTGGCATTGGCGAAAAAGGATTTTTTGCTTTCACCGCTATTTCTCCGCACGGCCATGTCTCGGCCCTAGTGGTTCAATAATTGGTTACCTATCTGATTTTTATGAACGGCTCTATTATGGGTTGCCTACCTGATTGGCAGTGTTAGTGGTTCTATTATTGGTTGCCTACCTGATTGGCAGTGTTAGTGGTTCTGCTGTCCCAGAGTACAACCAATCCCTTGCTATAGCCAATGATGATATGATTATTTACTATTTCCCAAGTGGTTTGTATTAATGGTTCAAAAATTGGTTACCTATCTGATTTTTATTAACGGTTCTATTATTGGTTGCCTACCTGATTGGCAGTGTTAGTGGTTCTATCCCAGAGTACAACCAAACCCTTGCTATAGCCAATAATGATCTGCTTATTTACTATTTTCTAAGTGGTTTGTATTAATGGTGCAATAATTGGTTACCTACCTGATTTTTATTAACGGCTCTATTATTGGTTGCCTAGGGTGCAATAGTTCTAAATAATGGACGCAGCACATAGGAATTTCTTATTTTTTTTGTAGAAAAGACCCCCACGAAATATGTAATTATTTGGTTGCCTACCTGATTGGCAGTGTTAGTGGTTCTATTATTGGTTGCCTACCTGATTGGCAGTGTTAGTGGTTCTATTATTGGTCGCCTACCTGATTGGCAGTGTTAGTGGTTCTGTCCCAGAGGACAACCAAGCCCTTGCTGTAGCCAATGACGATGTGGTTGGGGGAGCCAGGCTGCTCGGCTATGGCTTCAACAGCCCCGGGGTTCAGCTTGTAGTGGTCTGGCACACTGGAAAGTGCAATGGAATGACAATATTAATGTTAGGTCATTCATAGTGTTTCATAGTTACCTAAAGAACAGGTACGTTGGGTGGAAGAGATTGCCATAGGCAATAACCCCGCCCTTTAGTTAGGACTTATGTTTTTATATATTTTCTATTCTTTTTCGTTTTCATTGTATATATTGTTTCCATTTTTTTCATTGTTAAATTTATTATTTGTATGTACATAATGTCCATTTATACCTAATAAAGCGTTGTATAATAATATAATAATAATAATAATACGTATAAAATGTTTCATAGGTAAATATACAGCATGAGTGCACGAATAGCTCAGTGGTTAAGCACTTGTTTGCCAAGCAGTCGGTCCTGGGTTCGATTCCCCGTGCCGACAAAAAATTGTATTCAAAATTTGTTTACATTTGTTTGTAAGGGATTCCGGTGCACTTGTGTCGACACAGCATTTAAATGGGAAGTATTGTGTCACTTCTCGCCCATCAGAGGGGAGGCATACTACAGGATGGGCAGGCTACAACACAGACCACAAGCGTCTACAGTAGCTCCTGTTTCATGGCTACGAAATAAAAAAGGATGTGAAACACTCATCTTTAAATAAAAAATATTGATGACACAACCATTTGTCTAGTAAAATCTACTAAAAAATCTAATTTGTTTTATAGTAGACATTGTGGTGTAGCGCACTAGGTTTTCACGCCTGGTGACCTGGGTTCGAATCCCGGCTGGGTAGAAATTTTCTATTCAGTATTTCGATGTCAGGGGAACTCTTGAGGCTCACTCATACCTCGTAATGAAAAATGAGTAGTTACTTGTATGAGTATAAAATGAGAATGAAGATAATTTTAATTTGAAAAACAAAGGAGGCTCTTAGTAACGCTGCACTGGTAAACACCATATACTGAAATAAGAAGGATGTATGTAATGTTTTTTTTTTTTTTTTAATATTTTTTCTATACAAGTGAATCTTTAACATCGAAATAATGAAGGTCACTTCCCCGAAGTAATATACATCGGTACGCGCCAGTATGCCTGCATAAAGTCCTACTAGAATTTTAAAAAATTAAGCATCAAGTCAAAATTTTAGGAAGACATTGACATCCATAGAAGGCCTTTGAAGGACTATATAAGCTCAAGAAGGAGATGGTTTGAGAAAAGAGAAAAATGTTGTAAAAAGCAAATTGTTTGCGAAATAATAATATAATAATAATAATAATAATGTATATAGGTCCTGTGGCTGAAACTCTAAATACCTATAAAAAAATTAAAATAAAATGTAAGGTTGTAAGAGGGTAGAAAACCCTGTCACATGCTCTGATTTATACAACAGCTTTGTTTGAAACTGCAAAATTTTCTTTCCATGAAAAAAAGGTCACTTAAGATGGAACTTGGTGGTAGTAAAAAAATAAAACTCACTTCTGCATAACCAGATCTTGGTAGATGATGTTGTTGGAGACCTCAAAGGTAGCGACGTTGAGCTGATAGATGTTGCCACCCTCCGTTCCGAGGAGCAGATTTTCCTTCGAGGATTCCAGACACCAAGCAGATATCTTCTTGAGTCTGGGGAGTGGAGAAAGGAATAACAATAGTACAGTGAGTTACAAGTTTAGTAACGTGAGTTTTAATTTGTGATATCACATCATAATCAACACAAATTTGATAACTTTATAATTCGGACCTTAGAGTGCTATTATAGTCTGGCTGGGGGACGTCTCTTTCAAAATTTTAACTGTCTCGAAAAAATTTAGATTGACAACCTGACTGTCTCAGCAAATATAAGCTGAATTGGAACCAGTTGGTCTGATATTTGCATTCATTTTGATGTATGTAATATTTCTGTTCCAAATAAAGGTTTATTTATTTAACCTGACTGTCAATGCTTGCCTAAAGTGCTATACAAAAGATGGCACAGTTTTGTGACTAGTGATTATACTAAGGCTATTTAATATAAGATAAGAACATTTTTCAATCTGTATAGTTTAAAAATGAATAGTTGTATGCAGATGAAAAAAATAGAAAAAAAAATATACTGCTGAAGTAAGACTGTAAAATCCTTTACTGCAGCAGTTTGAGGTCCAACTCATGTATTTCATGGGTATATATTTTATATTGGATGACTATTGTAACAGCATAAAAAGTTGTCTCTTTACCTAAAGAACAGGTTTTACCTAATATTGTATGAATGTTGTAACAGCATGAGCGCACGAATAGCTCAGTGGTTAAGCACTTGCTTGCCATGCGGGAGGTCCCAGGTTCGAACCCCGCGCCGACAAAAATTTGTATTCAAAATTTGGTTACAGTTGTTTGTAAGGGATACCTTCCGGTGCGCTCGTGTTGACCCAGCACCTAAATGGGAAGTATTGCGTCACTTCTCGCCCATCGGAGGGGAGGCATACTACAGGATGGGCAGGCTACAACACAGACCACAAGCATTTACAATAGCTTCTGTTTCATGGCTTTGAAATAAAAAAGGCTATGAAACACTCATCTTTAAAATAAATAAATTAAATTCTCGTTACCTAAATGTGTTTTTCAAACTATTGAAAATAAAGATACAAAGCAACTCACTTTCCCTCGAGTGTGTGAGTCTTGGTCTCCTCCATGGTCGTATCATTGATCTCCCACAGGTGAAGAGAGTTGTCATCCAGCATGGTTACCAGTCGACCCTGTAGAACAGGAAATAAATAATGTACCATCACTCATATCTATACTTATAAAAGAGAGTTTCACTCACTCACTGACTGACTGACTCACTGATTCATCACTGTTTCTCCGAACTGGTAAGTCCTAGTATTATTATATTGGGCAATCAAGATATTAAACAGCTTATATAAAATTCAGGTACATATTACAATTGATTTTTTTTTTTTTTTTCATTTTAAATTTAAATTAGTATAACAAAATTATCACAATAAAATTCAGGAGAATTAATTGTAGATTTTTTATTCTTCATAAATCAATAAATTAGATGCACTCTATTTGTGGAAAATTATTCAATTTACATTACAGGTGTGGTAAATTCAGCAGAAAGTTGCAAATACATAGAAGGTTTTTAAATTCATTTTACCAAGACAGATCCATCTACATCTCATAATTTGTCAATCACACAAATGTCAATTTCAGAATTTTTAAATAAATAAAATGTCCATAACAGATACCTCTACCTCAATTTATAATGTGTCAACTACACAAAATTTCATATAAAAAAAATGTTATCAGGTAATTATGGCTGTATGTAATGGCCTTGCCTACCAATACCAAAAAAAAAACACTGCCAATTATGGACACAATACTTCCTCGTGATTGCTTCACATTGTAAACACGTGCCAATTTTGAGATTTTATAGAAAATTACTTGTATCTCCAAAACGGCTCAACCGATTTTCTTCAAATTTTATATGGTAGAATATCGTTTTTTCTACATTCTAGATTCCACGAAAAATTCTGTATTGGCAAGTCGTGGTCCTTATTTTTTTACTTTTTTGTCCAAAATTTCGGATTTTCTTAAATATCAGAGTCAAATTATAATTAATTTAAAAATAAATATAAATAACCTATGTAAAACAATAATATGCATATTCCTACAAAATTTCATTGAAATCGGGTGTACTGTTCACGAGATATAAGCGTTTAAGTAAAAAGTTAGTGGTCAGGCGCATGGTTTCTATCACCCAGAACCGCTGGTATGAATTCGATGAATTTAAAATGGGACCATCTACAGAATGTCTCCTAGATGTGTGCAAAATTTCATCAAAATCGGTCGAGTAGTTTTTGAGATTTGCGAGTTACAAGGAATCGTTTTAACAGACCGACGGATCGACAGACGGACACAAAACCAAATTTACTCAGTAGGTTATGAAACATCCAGAAATATGAAAAAAATTAAAATCGGATCAAAAAAATATTTTTCTTTACAAAAACGAACACAATACTTCCGATTTCTAATATTAGAAATTTCTCGGAAGTAATAATAAATATTAGTTTCTTGCCTCATTGGGAATGAAGATGATGTTAGTGATCACATGATCACAGGAAGACTGGTGCCCGTAGAATTCTACTCCTGGCTTTCCCACACTAAGATGAGTTTCAAGTCAAGGAAAAATAAAAAAGATTTTTTGTTAATCAAATAAGTACTTTCATTTTACTTCTTACCATTGATAAAAAAAAAAAAAAAAACTTTTGAAAAACACTAAAAGCACATCATTAGTTTCTTTTGTTTGTACACTAAGCTGAAATACTATGACTGAAATACTATTAACCAAACAAGCTAACAACTTGCTGGTAACTTGATTAAAAATACATTTTTCATACCTAATGTAAAAATATTATCAAGAGTATCAACTATTTTCCCAAATGACAGGAAGTATTCATAGGAAAATTATCATCACACTCTATCCATTTAATGTTTTTAAAAAAATATTTTTAAATCAACTATTTTTCGAAAATGACAGGAAGTGTTCATAGGAAAATCATCATCACACGCTATCCATTTAATGTTTTTAAAAAAATATTTTTATTTAAAAAAGGTACTTTTTGTAGGCTTTAATAAAATGCTTCTAAACATTGTTTGAAAAAAAAAAAAAAAGTTTTAAACTTCTTTGTTGGTAATTCATCTATGAAGATAAAGGATACACTTTGATAGCACCAGTTGCCGTTCCAATTGCCATGATGAGAAGTTCCGGATCCCAAGCAACACAAGTTGGCTTGTTAGGAAACCCATGCTGCACTGTCTGTGGAAGGAAAATAATGAATTGATTTTTTCAGTGAATAGTTTGATTATATTGCCAAACTTTTATTTTCAGTCTTGCTCTTACTATTCCAAAGGGGCTTTGGCCACTTGAAAATAATTATGTGAAACCCACTTACCTTTGTAAGTGAGCTGTAAGAATGTTAAATGTTTCATGTTATGTTCAGGTATGTTTTTACTCTTTCTTTGACGCTTGGAAATTTCTAAGTTTCTAATATTTTCAATATGTTTCTAATACTTCTCATTTCTATAGATTTACAAAAAAAAGGTAATAGTAATAGGTTGCTTACTATAATTATAAAGGTCATCAGAAATTTGCAGAATTTGTTTAATGCTACAAACACATTTCAGACCTAAATATAACAAAAAATCTAACTTTAATGTAGATTCTATAGATTTATAGATCAATGCAAAAATAGATTTATTTAAGGTACTTAGCTAAGTATAATGAAGTATTTGTTATAAAGTTCATATTAGAAATCCAATTAGTATGTAATGTAATAATTTATATAAACTAGAATTCTTTCAAATTTCAATTACTGACTCAAAATTTTCCTCGGCTCGTAGGCTTGATCATATCTTTACAGCATATATCATATCATCACAGCAACATTAAAACCAACCAATTAGTAATCGTGATCAAGCCTATGAGCCTAGGCAAATCTCAAGTTGGTGAATGAAATTAATAAGAATCCTAGTTTTATATAACATATTACATTACATATAATGAAGTACCTACTTTAAAGGCTTATTATAATGAAGTACCTTTCTGTATGCAAATAACTCTTTTTGTAGCTTCTGCCGGTCAGCAGATGGTTGCTGTCGTTTTCCTTGAATGAACTTGAGCATGATGAGGTGTGGTATGAAATCTAGCTGCTCAGCAAAACTAAATAGTATCTGGAAAACCAAATAGTAAAGAATGAAATTGAAAAATAAAAAAAAACTAGTGACTTGCTTCATTTCCAAGGAATGAAATTTTGACTAAGTGAAACTTAAATTTAAAATAATCAAACAAGTCAGAGGGGTGGAACATAAGATAAACCAGACAAATAAGTTAAAAGGCACATAACTAGGGTGACCAGATTTTTTTGAAGCCAAAGTGGGACGCGGCCCGTTTTCGCGTTACCGGGGGGGGGGGGGGGGGGGGGGTAGGAGTTTCTGGTGTGAAAAGTTATAAATAGTCTATTTAACAGTGTACACTAGCTCCCATGGCTTAATGGTCACTGCACTACTCTTGTAGACTGGGAGACCTGGGTTCAAACCGTGTATGTTTTCGGGGGTCACTCAGCCTAGCCTCGTGAGGACATAGGGTAGCTAGTGTCTATAGCGACCCAGTCACCCAGTGTCAGCATGTAAATCAAAATGGGATTAATGAGATTTTTAATTTTTAATATAAAAATAAGAAGATAAAAAAAAACCATTTTTTTGTTAGTTTTTTTCGAAACGTTCGAAAAGTACGCGTTTTTGGCGGCGCTCCTGGCGGTGGACTGGTACCTACCACAAAAATTAATAGACAAAATTGCGCTCTGGGTGTTTGGACCTACATTGAAAAAAAAAGAAAAAAATACTAGCTTACGAAGTATGCTCGATCTTCGTAAGGAAATTATTAAATATTTCTTTATAATAAGATTAGGAAAGTAAAAAGCGGGACATTTTAATGATTTTGGTCAAAAGCGGGACATTTTAGCGTCCCGAAGAGATCGCTCGGGACAGCGGGACAAACGGCTCCAAAGCGGGACCGTCCCGCCGAAAGCGGGATGTATGGTCACCCTACACATAACATACCTAAGCAAAATCTTATTTTGATTCAGGACTTGGCATTTTCTTTTCTTAGTCATAAAACAATAGGTAAATTCCATTAATTCTTGCAGCCACCTGTTTTTCCCACTTTACATTTATTGGGAAAGAAGCACAAACTGGATGGGCCATATTAAAAATTCCCCACATATTCACACCAGTACAAATAATCAAGAGACAAACAACTATTTAGGTACCTAATTGATATTGATACTTACAACCTTCACAAGTCAGTTCCAAATCTCATTCATGTTATCAACTCAGAGCCATAATAGGTTTTCTTAAAACCATGAATAATAGACACATTCAAACCATTAACATGAATTGTATTGTATGTAGATTGGAGTACAATCCAAAATATTAACAGCCATACACAGTGCATTTAAAATTTTAGCATAGCAAACTTAACACAGCTAAATTGTACATAGAGATTTTAGCTTCAGTAGAATTGGCTGAAGCAAAACTAGGTATAATCATTCATTCATTTTGGCGATTTTGGCAAAGCAGAATATCGAGTGTGCCTAAGGTACAGCACAGATCTCTGTTGCAAACCCAAGGCCCACCTATTTGCAATAAACTATCTTGTCAGTACTGTCACCGCAAGCTATCTCCGGGTGCTTACGTTGTAGACTTTTCAAATTCGCAAGTTGGCAAGAGACTTGACCGAGTTAGAAAAGCTTTATTTTAATACTTCGAAGGTTTATTCGACAGTTGTTGACTTACAATTGAAGTTAGTGTAGAAGAGATTAGAAAATTTATGCATGAAATACAGTTACGATCGCGTAAATATGGGACAAGCCAAGGTGCCAAAACATGATTATAGTGACGCAGATAGGATGGAATTCGGCACTTTAAATTTGTCGCTAAAAATGTTCACTTGACAAAATTACACCAATTCAAGGAAAGCTTACTGAAATGATTTACATGGTTAAACAGGAAAAATGGATTTGGTAATTTAAATAGCAGGAAACACGAATTTCCGACAAGAAACGGGATTATCGGGAGATAAAAATCAAAATTTATTTAATTTTTTCTACATATACAAATTTGATTCCAAGAGTTCAATGACACCCAAAAGATCATTGGAGAAGTTTTAAAAATCCAACATAAACACCGGTCTGATATTTTCAAGATTGCTAACTCATTGGAACGCAAGCGCATAAGCAAAAAAAAGCTACAAATAGGGAATCTCAGTGGACCATACAGTTCGTTCGGATACCTCATTTTTCTTCCAATCCATTGTGTAAATGTTGAATACTAATAAAACTCGGGCAACTTTTTCGATTTATCGAATCAAAAACGAGGAGCTTTAAACAGAAGGATAGAAGACAAAAATGCCGTATTTTTCTTTCTAACCAAAGTTAACCAAACGGGAATAAAATGAACCAAACTGGAAGCAAGTCATTTTTCTTTTGGAAGAGGAAAAATTTCCACTTCCAAAATTAACCAAAGTGGAAGTAGAAAATTCTTGCTTCCAGTTCTTTTATAGGTTAAGTCCATTGTTTATCTTTAAAAGTAACCAAACGCATTTTTCTTTTACGAATGACCTTGGAATAAAATGGAAATATTTGGAAGAAACCTAACCAGGAAATTTTTTTTGGTTAGAAAGAAAAATACGACTAAAGTTTCAAAGAACTGAGATCATAATGATCTCAGCACTGAGATCATCTCAGTGTTACAAAGTGATTAATTTTATTTTATTGTGTTTCGACTAAAATAAATTGTGTTTCGATTTATTTCGTAAACTTCTCGTGGTACGCTCACATCATTGTTCATCCAGTTATTTTTTTTTTTTTTTTTTTATAATAAATGTTTAATAGTCTTTATTTGAAAATAATATTACATGCATACATAGTAGGTATAACAGTCAGTTCCAGTTTACAATCTAATAACTTTGACTGACAGAAAAAAAGAGAAGATAAGTAGTAACTAGGTAATTAAGTATCTAAGGTTTGAATATATTAGGAAAATTTTAAACAAAAACCTAAATAGGTTTGGGTGGTAAGTATCTAATATCTTTTTATAATAAATGTTTAATAGTCTTTATTTGAAAATAATATTACATGCATACATAGTAGGTATAACAGTCAGTTCCAGTTTACAATCTAATAACTTTGACTGACAGAAAAAAAGAGAAGATAATCCAGTTATGCGAAAGGATTTTATGTAGGTATTTTAAGGTTCTAAAGATGTCATGAAGAATTATTGCTGAATACACTGTCTGTTCCTCATCCTATCCTTGACAGCACAGTCAGCTCAGTCAGCACCGGATTGCTCTAAATTGTTGAAATTTAAGCTGTATTTTTCTTTCTAAACAAAAAAAAATCTAGGTTAGGTTTTTTCCAAATATTTCCTTTTTATTTCAAGGTCAACTTCATTTTCAAACCAAAGTTAACCAAACTGGAAGCAAGTCATTTTACTTCCGAGAAATTTCTAATATTAGAAATCGGAAGTATTGTGTTCGTTTTTGTAAAAAAAAATATTTTTTTGCTCCGATTTCAATTTTTTTCATATTTCTGGACGTTTCATAACCTCCTGAGCAAATTTGGTTTTGTGTCTGTCTGTCGGTCTGTCTGTCGGTCTGTTAAAACGATTCCTTGTAACGCGCAAATCTCGGAAACTACTCGACCGATTTTGATGAAATTTTGTACACATCTAGGAGATATTCTGTAGATGGTCCCATTTTAAATTCATCGAATTCGTACTGGTGGCTCTGGGTGAAAGAGACCATGCGCCTGACCACTAACTTTTTACTTAAATGCTTATATCTCGTGAACGGTACACCCGATTTTGACTAGATTTTGTATGTATATGCATATTATTGTTTTACACAGGATTTTTATATATTCTTTTTAATTAATTATAATTTGACTCTGATATTTAAGAAAATCCGAAATTTTGGACAATAAAGTCAAAAAATAAGAACCACGACTTGCCGATACAGAATTTTTTGTAGAATCTAGAATGTAGAAAAAACGGTTTTCTACCATGTAAAACAAATTTGAAAATCGGTTGAGCCGTTTTGGAGATACAAGTAATTTAGTATAAAAACTCAAAATTCGCACGTGTACACAATGTGAAACAATCATGAGGAAGTATTGTGTCCGTAATTGGCAGTGTTTTTTTCTTTTGGAAGAGGGAAAATTTCCTCTTCCAGAGTTAACCAAAATGGAAATAGAAAATTCTTGCTTCCAGTTTGGTTCATTTTATTCCCGTTTGGTTAACTTTGGTTAGAAAAAAAATACGGCTCAAGTATACATGTTTTTTAGGGTCCTAAAATTTTACCTATAGTTTTGGGGCCGTATTAGGCCATTTGAGGCCAAATGTGGGCAGTTTTGGAGAAAATTAAAAACGATTTTTCTATTTTTATTGAATAAAGCAAGGCTCTTGAAATTTTGTAGAGTCGTTGAGAAAATATAATTATTTGAGTTCGTTTGTAAAATTTGTTGAACGTGAAAAATAAGGAACAAGGGCCAGTTGATATTTTTTTATAATTAAAACCCATCGAGTGAGGTATTGAATGAAAGGTCTCGTTGTCCTCATGCTTGATTGAACATTTATAATGCGAAAGTAGAATATTTGTGTGAGGTTTACACAGTTCACAGAACCATTAGTCACTAAACTGGCTTCATTATTTGTTTTCGGCTGCAGTACTTTCTCTGCACGCTTACTTCCTTGAAAACTTCAAAATTCGGAGACGCGCGAACCGCGATAATTTCAAATCAGTGATGAGTATTGAAACTATGGAGATGAAAAGTGATTTTTTTTAAATTTTCTTTTAAATTCCCTTACTTAAGTCATTTAAGACTGATGTACCTCTGCGTTATTGTGAAATAGCCATCACCACATTAGCTTGGGAACATCAGCAAAAATTGCAAGAAATAATTTTACCAACTTGGATGAAGGTAGGTGGATTCATCATTAACTTTTTGCACTGGTCGATGGCACCTTGAATGCACCAGTTCTCATTTAGCCACTGAATTTCAGCAACGTCCAGCGAGGCTTGTACTTGGATGAGTGACCTTTCAAATTTGAACTCTCTTGATGCTGGCTATTCCCAGCCCTACTTAGTGTGGGTGAGGTTAATTTGAGTAGCTGGTTTTTGAGTTTTACCCTCCAGCAAATAGAGTGTAAAACCTCCATTGTGATATGACCATGCAGTCAAAAGCAAATTTAAACCCTATTTATGAAAAGAACCTTTTGCACTTGAATCATTTAATGAAAGACAGGAAGCCCTAGATTTCAATTTCATGTAAAAGCCAGAAAGCAATGTTACACAAATTGCCCCCCTAAATATGTTTGATGTTAAGAAGGACATCCAGTCGGAAAATGAGGAGTGATCAATCAAATGCAAACTAATTACAGTTAAAAAAATAAAAACAAAAACAATACTTCCGAGTTTTAATATTAGAAATTTATCAGAAGTAGCTAATTGACATTGCACAGTGGGTGGGACAGTCAATGGAAATTTTGCAGTGTGCCCACAGAACATTGAAATTAGTTATGCTAGACATGACTTTGTGTTCAATAGGTTAATATTGTCAATCATCATCATAATCTCTCCTGAACCTCAGCTAGAAAAAATTCAGGAAGCTCCAATCACTAAAGCTTTAGGGTGAAATTAATAGACAAATTCTATATCACAAGTCACTGCTAAGCATTGGTTTTCCCTATCCTACACAGTACGCAATCTGTGACTTAGTGCCACAGAGGTATTACAAAAATGTCTATTAATTCCACCCTTAAAACTTTGCAGCAGACTCCACCTGGAGCATGAGTCATGCTTTTCCAGTGATGTGGAGCATCAGTAAATAGTCAGATTTAGTTTGTACATGTTTAATAAACATTAGCATTGTCATTTAGGGGTAACACCCTAAATGATGTTCTTTTTTACAAAACAATTGTTTTTATTAGTTTTGATTTTCAACCAGGTCAATCAATTAACCTCTCCACCATATTTTGTCATTTGTACATCTCCCAATTTTCAATAAAGGGATGGGTGGAAGAGATTGCCATAGGTAATAACCCCAGCCCTTTAGTTAGGACATATGTTACTATATATTTTTCTATTCTTTTTCATTTTTATTGTATATATTATATTGTTTCCATTTTTTTCATTGTCAAATAATTATTTTTACTGTACATAATTATTTCTAGTGTCCATTTATATCTAATAAAGTGTTGAATAATAATATAATCAATAATCCCAGTTATCTCTTTTGTCAGTAATACCACTTTTTATTGTATCTTGTTTTTTTTTTATTATCATATAAACAATGTTTGATCAAGTAAAAATGAAGTTATCACGATGGCCAAGTGGAGTAGGACAGTAGGCTTACGTGCACCTGGGTTTAAACCCCAAGTGGGTTAGAGTTCTTTTTGTTTTGTGCTTGAATGCAATCACTGACTATTCCTTCTTTGTAAAGAAAAATGAGAAGTTATTTTATTGTTGAGTGTATCTTTAATGGTAACTTTTATCAAATGAATTTCTCAGAAATGACTCTCCATTAAGAGGGTAAATGAGCCTTTAAAAGTTTTGGAGATAAAATTTAGGTGGAGCCAATTAAGGAAAATATTAATTACCTTCTTCTTAAAATTAATTACCTTCTTAAAATTAATTTCTTTGCCTAAATTCTTAAATTGACTTACTTGACTTGGTAAATAAAGTAATTTACACTAAATACATAATGGTAATATGGTTTTATCCTCTTCCAGTTTGAAGGAGGATCTACTTATCAAAGAATTTATAGATCTATGCAAAATATTACCTTGAAGTCAATGGATAGTAGTAGTGTTCTCTGCTACAAGTGCTAATGCTTTAGAAAAAAAAAAAAAAAATGAAATTCAGTATCAGTATAAACAGAAAAGTGAGAAGTTGTACTAGATGTACATGAGTATCAGAACAATTGACTTGGGTATACTATTACAAGTTTTTGTTTTTCTAACATAAGAGCTGTGTGGTAACTTATCATATTTTTTCTCCTCGTTTTTCTTTCAGAATGGAAGTAGTCACTCCCTATGTGTTCAATCCAGATGGTTCCACAGAACGAGAGATCATGCTAAACAATAAAAAATTCAGTGATACCACATTTCTTGTGAATGATACTCAGTTCTATGTCTCAAGTCACATAGTGCGGGTGTACAGTCCTGTCTTGGATGCCATGATTGACGAACATTTCAAACATTGTGGTGATCTAGAAATCAAGATAGGGCTGATCAAAGACAATGATAGTTTCAACAGTGTGCTGAGGTACATGTATGGCTTAAGCATCAATTTCACAGAGAAGTCCAAGGCTGTCTTGTGTGAAGTTCTTTGTCTATCACAACGCTATACGCTACCAAAACTTACCAATGAACTGAAGAATTACCTGTCTCAGATTGAGAATTTCCAAATCGAATCAGTTGTGGTCTTATTGAATGTGGCTAAAAGGTTCTGTCTTGAAGAATTGTTTGGAAAATTGTTTAGTTATTCAAAGAATAATGCAGATCAGCTTGTCAGTCATGAGAGTTTTGCAGATCTGCAGTATGACATCTTACGGGATCTGGTCAAGTGTGATGATTTTTGCACCAAAGAGATTAATATACTCAACTGTGTGTTAGTGTGGCACAACAGCAATATGACCAAGAAAAACACAGAAGAAGAACCACATGAGAAAGTTAAAGACAGCTCTAGTACACAAGAAGCAACAGGGGAAGATTTTAAGACTTGCAAGTCTGACATTTTAAAATCTGAAGAGACCAGTTGCTCCAATCAGAGCAAAGATTCTGAAGAGACCAGTTGCTCCAATCAGAGCAAAGATTCTGAAGAGACCAGTTGCTCCAATCAGAGCAAAGATTCTGAAGAGACCAGTTGCTCCAATCAGAGCAAAGATTCTGAAGGGACCAGATGCTCCAATGAGGGCAACAAACATGATGTAGACTATGAGACTTGTCTTTCTGTTCAAAACATGAAGCTTGAAGAATCACTGGAAACATTCTCTCAGAACGTCTTGAAAACTTTACTCTCTCACATTCGCATTGATGGAATATCTGTACTGGAACTGCATAAACTTTTCCACACAGAAATAGGCATGAAGTACAAGGGACTTTTAGGTAACTTTGAACAGTTTTCATTAAGTAGTTTACCCAGAAGCAGGAATGATGTACTTGATCTTCACAATGAAATTAAAGTAGTTGATGTTACTAAAGAGTTTTCCATGAATATGCCCTATATGAATAAATTGTACTATTCTAAGGAGGAGTATATTATTGGAGATATGAAATGGAAGATGCGAGCCAAAATATTAGATAGTTCAAATTTAGAAGAAATTAGAATAGCATCATTATCTCTACAATGTACTTCAGACCAATTGTGTGACTGGGAATCCAGTGTTCAATGTCAAATTAAAAGACTTCTCATTCCTTTTAATTTTCTGTATCCACAATGTTGTTTGACATTCAGATGGAGTCCATGTGTCTTGACTTGAGGAGCTTTAAGCTTTTCCTTTGTCCTGGCGTCTAAAATATCGAGATTCTTACAACTCCAAGGAATGGTTATTTACAGTTCATTTTAAACAAATTATTATTGATATGAAGGAAAAAAAGTAAATGAATAACATAAATATTTAGCCACTTAATAATTAAAATAAAATAGTTGGAATTAAGCACAGATCATCTGTAATGCTTCAACCCAATTCTGCACTCAGTTTAAATAAAATATTTAGTGTTGTCTTTTCTCTTAAGAGAAGAGAAAGAATTCTTACAGTCTGTTGTATTAATAAACAAAAAATCTTGTATTGAAAATGTCTAAAGCATGATTTTTCTCAATATCTTGCCTATTTGTTACTTCCACTTTATCTAATATTCTGTTCATAATAATTGTTTATTATTTTATTTTGAAAATTCTGATGTAAAATATAATGTATAATGATTTGGGTATTTTGAAGGAAAAAATTGGTGCTTTGGTCAGTCTGCGTCATGAAGGAATAAGTCATCTCTTAGCTTAACGTTCATCTAAATATACAATGGTAATAACAATGCTTTTTCTTTGTGTTATTATGTTAGTATGTAGCGTAGAATCATTGGTTTTTACCACTTTCACATAAATATCTTGTGCTATTTTTTTTGCCCATAATTCCACCACTGTTCGCTGTTTCACATCAAATCAGCTACTCAATTTTATTGTCCTCACGAGGTATGAGTGGACCTCGAACAGCCAAGTAGAGAGCAGAAAAAATCCTGTTCCGCTGTGGATCGAACCCAGGTCACCATGCGTGCAATGGTAGTGCTCTAACTCATTCGGCCACGGTGACTACTTGTATATTTTCATTAGCACTTGACTTTTGTCCAAATATTTACCGCACTAACTCTAAAAATAATTGTGAAGGAAGCCAGCGTCGATGGTGCGTTGAATGCACCGGTTCTCGTAGGATTACCGAAGTCGAGCAACGACCAGCGAGGTGAAGACTTCGTGATGCTGGCATTCCGACCCAACCAAGGCTGGGTGAGGTTAATGTGGATAGCAGGTTTGTGAATTTCCTGCGAATGGAGGGTAACACTCCCGTCGTGATATGACCATGCAGTTGAAAGCAACGTTAAACTCAAATTGAAAAAAAAAATTGAAGGCCCTGATGAAACCTAACTATAGTGTACGACCTTGCAATAGGCTTGGTGCTGAAATTCAGGTGTCATAATACATATGAAACCCTCACACACAGATCCAAATCAATTACAGTCGAAGGGACGGCATGGACAAGAGATTTCAAGGGACGGCAATTTTTCTCTCTAATATCCCATTTCTTGTTAAGAAATTATTTTCCATTATACAGAGGTAAATTTGACCTATTTTTCATTATCTTATAGCCAATTAGCCAGGCTTGGTTGTGTGATAGAAAATTAAGCACCGTTTTGTAGTTTACCCAGGACAATAATATAATATTATGTATTCATAAATATTATGAACTACTTAATCAAAATGATGAGATTTCACGTCAGAGTGCACATGTCTAGAACATTCCCTGAAAATTTCAGCTCGATAGGACGAAAATTGCAGCTTTTATATATCGCGATAAGCCATTTTGATCCAAGTCTGAGCCTCGCTCGACGTTACTTAACATGATGTGGTCCAAAAACTATACAGCAAATTCCATGTAAGAATGGAACATACCTACCCTAAAAGTTTCAGCTTGATTGGACTAAATTAACAACTTCAATCAAGTTACATACATACATAGATAGATATACTAACATACACAGAAACGGGCAAATGCCGCTCGAATTAAAAGAATTACTGACTTCGCTATTCTTCGTTCGCAATTATGTACAAAACTTTTTTTAAGTTTGGGTTTAACGTCGCTTTCAACTACATGGTCATATTTTTTTTTAAACTTTTTGTTTATTTTTTGTTAAATGTTTATATTGGATTCTTTCCGTTAATAAGTGCCTTTGAGCACCATTACCATTACCATATCACGACGGGGTTGTTACCCTCCATTCGAAGGAAACTCACAAACCTGCTACCCACATTAACCTCACCCAGCCTGGGTGGGGCCGAAATGCCAGCATCACGAAGTCTTCAACTCGCTGGACGCTGCTTATTTTTGGTGATTCTACGAGAACCGGTGCATTCAACGCGCCATTGACGCTAAAACTGAAGTAATATAATAATAATAAATAACTCTTTATTGAAAAGAATAATATTGACAAAGGGCGTGATTATTGCCTGAGGCAATCTCTGCCATTCAACCCCCGTGCCATCAAACGAAGTACCATCTTAATATATAAATGTCAAAGTCACTGACTGACTGACTGATCATCGCTCTACAGCCCAAACCGTAATACCTAGCGAGCTGAAATTTTGACACAACATTCCTTGCATACTGAATACGTGCATTAAGAAAGGATTTTGCAAAAGTCCAAACCGTTTCATAGATAGAGCCCTAAAAGTGCACTTTTAGGGCTGCTAGTACATTATACAAATAACAAACCACCCACGCATACCAAATAGCTATACGTACACAATCACTCACTTAACAATACCCCAACATTGATATGCCTAGAAGAACACTCGGGCACTTTCGAAAGAGTCTATTTTTAGCTCCCCCCCACCCCCCCTGCACGCATATTGTACTATTTTAGGTACCCCGAAAGCGCAACTGCCATCCGAAAGTTTCTGCAGCCTTTTTTTTCCCCCATGCTTTTTCAAGTCCGACGACGATGCGATGGAGAGAGCGTTTTCGTAAGCAGGGAAAATTTCCGCATGTCTCCTCATCATCAGAAAAGAAATTCAGTTCGAATTCGCACGCCCCAGGTGCAAGCAAGGTCCGGGGAAAATTCGCGAAAGTATCGCGTCGCTCTTTTCTGTTCCACTTTTACGGATTTTCTTTTCCACTCGTAACTCGTGATTTTTGGAGACACTCAAGACTAGAGGTGAGTTTAATAGATCTTGGTTCTTTTAGGTTTGAAAAATTACCAGAAGTTTTTTCTGTCGATTTTTTTCTTTTATTTATTTATTTACACTTTATTTATTTTACAAAACAATGAACAACAACAAGTTGATAACAATATTTTTTTTTTTTTTAAAAACTTTGAAATATAGGTATACCTATGTACAAAAAATAAAGAACATTATTAATTTTTAATTACAATTTATTGTTTTGTAATCCGGGGCGAAGTTAATGCCTTCGGCATTCTCTGTCACTTTTTTCGTTCCTCTTAGTCAAGTAGTTAGTTAGTTATCGTATTTGTGTTAATCACTTTCGTGATATTGCAGCTACACAAACACGCTTTACTGAATCTGCGCTGAAACCGGGACTTGAACCACCGACCTCCAGGTTACAAGTCCACCGCCTCTTATTTAAGTAGGTATCTCGTATTTGTAGATAATCTCCACATAACATATTTAATCGTTAATATTTCAAAGAACTTTTTATCTGTCAAAAAGTTCTTTATGCCTTGAATAAAATAAAAACCTTTTTTACTTTTTACAGAAAAGGCCATTAAAATTATTATAAGTATGTAAATCCAGGTGCATAAAGATAGCACCCGATATTACAGCTAGAATTATGTACTACATACCATAATTATGTACTTCAGGAACAACAAACCCCGAATTTTGAACTATTTTTTACAAACCAGAACTCCAATCGTAATCACAGGAGCGAGATTGAAACATGTCGAGTGCTAACTTCACGCTACCACCCGACATTGGAGCTAGAATTATGTACTTACCGACCTCAGTAAAGCGGCGGACTTGTAATCTGGAGGTCGGTAGTTCAAGTCCCGGTTTCAGCGAAGATTTAGTAAAGCGAGTTTGAGTAGTTGCGATATCACGAAAGTGATCAACACAGATATGATAACTCTTTCTTTCTTTTTAGAATTATGTACTTCATACCATAATTATGTACTTTCAGGTTAGGCTAGGTTAGAAATAGACGCTACGCTGCGGCGCTGGTGAAGCAACTGAGCATAGTTAGAAAGTTTTCAATGAGTCAGTGAAAAGTTTCCCCTTGACATTTTGTTTTATAGATTTTTAATTGCCTGTGTCGATGGCGCATTAAATGCACCGGTTCTCGTAGGAACACCGAAAGCAAGGTCCAGCCATGTGAAGACTTCGTGATACTGGCATTCCGCCCCAACCCAGGCTGAATGAGTTTAATGTGGATAGCCGGTTTGTGAGTTGCCTGCGAATTGAGGGTAAAACCATCGTCGTGATGACCATGCAGTTGAAAAAGACATTAAACCCTAAGAAAAAAAAAGTTTTGGAATTATGAATGAAACTACTGACTGTAATACTCTTATGAGCCACCAATTGATTTTTAACATTTTTCTTCGCACATTAAAATTAAAAATGTATTTAGACACAAAAAAACATATCTTGATTCAATGAAAATTCTAAGTGCAAGTTAAATTGACATAAATCTCAAAAATGGTGGTGACAAATGGACCAAATGATTCCTCAGCATCGACGAAGTTCTTGAGCTAGACAGCTCTAAATGGTGTGATGTAATAATGTGCAAAAGTGGGAAACTTTCTTTCCACTTTTGGGAAGAAAGTGGGTTCAGGAAAGAAAGTGGGCTCAGGGAAGAAAGTGGGCTCAGGGAAGAAAGTGGGCTTAGGGAAGAAAGTGGGCTTAGGTAAGAAAGTGGGCTCAGAAGAATCACTCAACAAGACATTGCGAGACATTCCGACACAGGAATATGGGACATATTGTCAAATATTATCCTGCAAATATTATATTGAACTTGTGAATTCAAAAGTAATTTTGAATTCACTCTCTTAAATTCAAAAGTATCCAATTCAAAATTAATCTTATCCTAAATTCAAAAGTATTCATAATTCATCATGTCATAAATTCAAAAGTACCTACCCTATTCAAAATTAATCTTGTCCTAAATTCAAAAGTATCCAATTCAAAATTAATCTTGTCCGAAATTCAAAAGTATACAATTCAAAATTCATCATGTCCTAAATTCAAAAGTATACAATTCAAAATTCATCCTGTAATAAATTCAAAAATACTATCCCGCTCCAATTTTTCAAAAACAAGCAAATTCTGTGATGTCAAATCATAATAATAAAATGACTAGTTTAAAAATGTCTTGTATAATGGTATACAGTTATACACCCTGTATAGACTTGCAGACTGGAGTCATAATGTTTTATGACACACATGCCACAACTGACTGACGCTAACAGGTACATAGATGAATAGACTGTACTGTGTATATAAATGTAGATAAATAGAAAGTGCATGGATGAATGGAGTGTACATAGATGAATAGATAAGAATGGGGGGAATGAGAGGGAATACGAGAAATGGAGGTAGAGAAAAAGGGATTTAGAGTGGGGGGGGGAGGATTTAGATGATGGTTGAATGACGAATGGGAAGGAGGAGAGAGGGATGAATACTTCGACGTTAGAGGAGGCAGTAGTTCTTCTTTCCAGGAATTCATTTGATTATTATTACTATTACTTCATTCCAGGCAAGGCCGTATTTAGGGGGGGGGGGGGCGGGCCCCCTTAATCGAGCTTGGCCCCTCCTCGAAATTCTCACTTGAACGCAGGCTCTCGTCCCGGCCCCCCCCCCCCCTGCCTTGGAATTTTTTCTAGCTACATTACATATCTACATACGTACATGTTGATTCCTAAACACAATAAACAGTAAAAACCAACTACATTACAACATAATATTATTATACTATTTGCCCCCCCCCCCTTGACAAAAATCCTGGATACGGCCCTGATTCCAGGGACCGCCTGATTAGCTTGATCGATGAGGCGGACTTGTGATAGAACAGGGCCCTCGTTGTGTCCGCCTGCTAGAGGGTCTAGGGTTCGAGTCCCCGTTGTGGCCGCGGGATGCCTTCTGGTGCGCTCGTGTTGACCCAGCACCTAAATGGGAAGTACTGTGTCAGTTCTCGCCCATCCCTCACAACATGCGCCTTTATAATTCAGGCAGAGAGTAGGAAATAAGAGGAAACGTTATTGACCCAGGCAGAGAATCAGAGAATAGGTATTAGCAGGAAGTGTCGTGAAACAGCATTGTGCTCATTTTCCTTGCACACGCGACACGGACTCCTTTGTAATCTTTACACTCTAGCAAACAGGAATTAATACGTATGTTTTCACTAGCACAACAGAATTATATGTTTTTTTTCTATCTTATATCTCTCACATTATTTTAGTTAGGCTTTTAAAAGGGTTGGGTGGAAGAGATTGCCACAGGCAATAACCCCGCCCTTTAGGTAGGACATTTCTATCTTTTTTTTGCTTCTTGTATATTTGTTTAATCTTTTTGTTTTTCTTTATACATATTTCATTGTGTTCTACTCTATATATTTTTTGTTCTTCCTAATAAAGCTTTAAAAAAAAAAAAACTATACAACGTGTCTCAAAAGTCCGAGACCACCATATCTTTTGAAGGGCTTTGCAGATTTGAATTTTTGCGTTTATAACACAGGTGTTTGTGACCCAGACACAAATTTGAGTTTGTGACCACATAATAATAAGACTCTGAGGGTTAGGTGGTAGAAAATGCTTTGAGCATTAACTTCGCCTGGTGGTTACCTGCCACTAAAGAGTGTAATTATTATTATTTGTACGATATTTTATCCCAAATTGTCAACACCAGTTTATTTGGAATGAGTAGAGCATACATAATTTGTTTAGAAATATTGTGGGTTCAACTTTGGAAATAGTGACCGTTTATAATACTTTCTATACCATCCGGTAGCTCAGTGGTCAAGGCGTCTGACTGGTAATCCTGAGGTTACTCGTTCGAAACGCAGCCGTGACTTGAAAAGTAACTCTTCCATTTGGGATTTTGACCACATAATAATACGTTTTGTGCTTACTGCTGGAATAATGAGACTCATTAGTCCTAGTACTTCTAGTCGGGCAGTATAAATCAGGCGATATTAATTTTATATGTATCTTAATAATGAGACTCATTAGTTCTAGTACTTCTAGTCGGGCAGTATAAATCAGGCGATATTAATTTTATATGTATCTTTTAGCTTACAGATATTGAAAAATACAATTAGAGATAATATGTTGTATTATTATTATTAAAACACTTTCTTAGAGATAAAAAAACATAATTATGTACAGTACAAATAGTTATTGTAAAAATTAATACATGGAAACAATATATACAATAAAAAATAAAAAAAAATAGAAAAATATATATAAACATATTATGTCTTAACTAAAGAGATTGCCTATGGCAATCTCTTCCACCCAACCCAATATACAGTTGAAAGCGACGTAAAATCAAACAATAAAATGAGCGAAAGGAAAAAATACTTTCGATTTCTAATTATATAAGAAATTTCTCGGAAGTATTTTAACATTTTAGAGATTTTTTTATCAAATGAGACTAGACACTAGACGTCAGTAGATAAAGAGAATATTATATTCGACCTGAGGTTATTTATTTGTCAATGTGAGTATGGACAAACACTTGAGGTACAATGGCAGGCCATTTCCCATTGTACCTTTTGGACCACTCGACGCCTGTTGACCTGAAGCACTTGGTATTTGCAGGTCAACAAAACTGTTGACCGGGGGATACAATACAGTAGAGTGTAAACCACATAACGAGGTGGTATTGTCAAATATGTCATTATATTTTGTAACAATACAAAAAAATGAAATCGGAGCAAAAAAATATTTTTATGTACAAAAACGGGCGCAATAGGTACTTCCGATTTCTAGTTTTTTTTTTTTTTTTTATTATTAGACATTTTGAGCCAGGCACGCGCCGGTATGGCTGCAAGTCCTGTGCTCAAATTTCTAAATTTTCAACATCAAAACTTCAAGTATATGAATGTAAAAAGGAAATACAGTCCAAACTATCCAAGATATGAAGTATATTGTGAATGACACGGACGTGACATGAAGAAACAGAAGTCTGAATAGAAGAATAATACGATTATTATAGGATTATTTCCTTGTTATAGACTAAGGAAAGTAATAAAAAATGCAATATAGTTTGCGAAATAATACCTGATATAAAATATTAGAAGTTTATCGGAAGTAACATTAATATATTCATACCTAATAATGTTGGGCCTTATTTATAAGAATAAGTAGTGCCCAACTGAGTTAGCGTACTAGGCATTGCACGCATGGTGACCTAGGTCCGATGACCAGAGGGGCATTTTTCTGCTCTGTAATAAGATAATTATAGGCAATAAGATTGGTTGGATTGATTTTTTATTAATTTGTAAAATAAAGCTTACGTATAATTTTATAATGGAGAATTTTCCCGGATATTTTCGGAGGAACGCTAACAGATACTACTTATTATATTCCACCTCATTACCTGTGTATGTGCAGGATCTCAGGAAAACACGAGCTCATGAAATCAAGGGTGTATGGGAACAGGAACTAATATTAGACACCACAAAATATTTGCCTGGTACGGTAATATATGAGAAATTTGAGCTGTAAGTTTCCTCTCTCTAATCTTCCTGGCTTTCTTTACTATATATTATCTCCTCAGCCATTCTTTTCACATTCTCCTCTCTCTCTCTCTCTCTCTCTCTCTCTCTCATACATTGTATTCTAGGTATTCCTCTATTTGTATGTATAGTTACAGTACCTAAGGTATTATATTCTTTATATTATATTCCACTTTCTATTATCTCTCCCTTTTTCTCTTTATATCCCAGGCATTTCTATTTTCATAGCTCCTAGTATAAGGTATTGTCTTCTTCGTACAATAACCCACTTTTTTTATCTCGCTCTCTTTCCCAGTCTCTCTCCTCTTTCTTTCTCTCCTTTTTCTTTCTCTTTTTTTCTATCTCTCCCATTCTCTACAATCTCTCTCTCTTCTTTATTTTTTTCTCTCTCCCTTTCTTTCTCTTTTTTTTCTCTCTCTCCCCTCTCTTTCTCCGTTTGTTTTCTCTCCTTTCTTTCTCTCTCTTTCCGATTCTTTACTCTCTCTTTGTCTCCTCTTTCTCTTTTTCTCTCTCTTTTCCTCACTCTCCTCTTTCTCTTTCTATCTCTGAGATCTCTTTCTCTATATTTCTCTCTCCCTTTTCTTTCCCTCCTCTTTCCCTTTTTCTCTCTCTTTTCCTCATTCTCCCCTTTCTCTTTCTATCTCTGAGATATCTTTCTCTATATTTCTCTCCTCTTCTTTTCTCTACATATTTTCTTTCTCTCCCCTCTCTCTTTCTCTCTCTCTCTCTCTCTCTCTGGAGGTTGCTTAACTAATGTATCCAATGTACCATCGACTCTGGCGAAATATCTCCTTAAAAGCCATAACTTGGGAACGTTTAAACTCTCGATTACTTGAAGATATCAGTTTTCCAGGTGGAGTGTTTTTCTGTTGAAAACAAAATGGTTGATTCCATTACTTTCCTTTCTATAAGGAGAAAGAAAGTAAAAAAGGAGGATGGGAAGGAGGAGAGAGAGAGAGAGAGACATAGAGAGAGAGAGAGAGAGAGAGAGAGAGAGAGAGAAAGAGAGAGAGAGAGACAGAGAAAGAGGGGGACTCCAGCTAGGCTAGTGCTTGGACCATTCAAATTCAAACCCTCGTGATTCTGGCTACTCCCGGCCGTACTCAAGCTGGGTGAGGTTAATTTTAGTACCTGATTTGTAAGTTTCCAGCAAATGAATGGTAAAAAATCTCCATCGTGATACGACCATGCAGTTGAAAGCAAAGTTAAAATCCAAATTAAAAGAAAAATCTGAACTAGAAATGTATACTAGGATTTAGAAACAGGATATCGGCGCGAACGACCTGCTCCAGCAGAGTTAAAGCGACTAAAAGAAGAAAAAAATCTCACCACTTGACAGCCACTGCGAAACAGCTTTCCATTAACGCAGCTTGATAGCTTTTCAACAAGCAATAATAGCTTAGCAGTCACGAGGTGCATATAACACCCTGGTTAGCTGAAAGCTCCTCTTAGTGTGTTAAAAGCACCTTCATACGTTACTCCGCAGCAAAGTGCCATAAACGCTGTAATGCCCTATTATGACCTCACTGTACTGTATGTGTGTCTACTAGAGTTTTTACAGGGTGTTTTCGAGTTTCTGCTACTTCTGATGTGTGACCACGTGGAAAATAAGTTTTATTTCAACAAGACGGTTCTTTTTTTTTTAGTTTTTTTATTTAAAGAATCTTAAGCACTCGCTTGCCATGCGGAAGGTCTCGGGTTCGATCCCCCATGCCGACAAATAATTGTATTCTTAATTTGGTTACAGTTGTCTGCACCTAAATGGGAAATATTGTGTCACTTCTCGCCCATTAGAGGGGAGGCGTACTACGGGATGGGCAAGCCACAACACAGACCAAAAGCGTCTACAGTAGCTCCTGTTTCATGGCTACGAAATAAAAAAGCCGTGTAACACTCATCTTTTTTTTTTTTTTTTTTTTTTAAAGTCTTCCAATTTCAATTTTATGTACATTTAGACGTCTTGTTACCTTTAACAACGCCCTTAGTGTATGAGGTCCGCCACATATATAGAACCTTTTTGGGAAATTGTAATAAATGGTTTTCCAGGTTACATAGGTAGGAATCTTATTAAAAATCAATGGACTTAAATTGTTTCTCCTATATATGAACAGCATTTTCCATACCCTGCATAGCTTATTTTCCAATATTGAACAACATATTCTATATACATATACCTTCGTTTCTTGTGTACTTATTAAACGAGATCCCACAACAATTTTCAGCCCTCCTCTTTCTTGATCCCCTTATAATAAGGTATCCTGCTGAGCGCACTCTTCTATAAGTCCTTTAATATGTGAAATTGAGAAGTACCTATACTATATGATGAGGAGAGTAAGAGGAGAGAGAGAGAGAGGAGAGAGAGGAGAGAGAGAGAGAGAGAGAGAGAGAGGGGAGAATGAGAGAGAGAGTAGAGAGAGAGAGGGGGGGGTGAAATTGAGAAGTATACTATATGATGAGGAGAATAGAGAGAAAGAGAGAGGAGGGGGGGGTGAAATTGAGAAGTATATATATGATGAGGAGAATAAGAGAGAGAAAGAGAGAGGAGGGGGTGAAATTGAGAAGTAGTAAATATGATGAGGAGAATAATAGAGAGAAAGAGAGGCGGGGGTGAAATTGAGAAGTAGTAATATGATAGGAGAATAATAGAGAGAAGAGAGAGGGGGGTGAAATTGAGAAGTATATATATGATGAGGAGAATAAGAGAGAGAAAGAGAGGCGGGGGGTGAAATTGAGAAGTATAAATATGATGAGGAGAATAAGAGAGAGAAAGAGAGAGGGGGGGTGAAATTGAGAAGTATAATATGATGAGGAGAATAAGAGAGAGAAAGAGAGGCGGGGGTGAAATTGAGAAGTAGTAAATATGATGAGGAGAATAAGAGAGAGAAGAGAGAGGGGGGGTGAAATTGAGAAGTATAATATGATGAGGAGAATAAGAGAGAGAAAGAGAGAGGCGGGGGGAATTTGGGAGAATTGGAGATAGAGATAAATATGATGAGGAGAATAGATAGATGAGGAAAGAGAGGGAGGGGGTGAAATTGAGAAGTATATTATATGATGAGGAGAATATTAAGAGATAGAGAGGGGGGGGGGTGAAATTGAGAAGTATACTATAATATGATGAGGAGAATAGAGAGAGAAAGAGAGAGGGGGGGATGAAATTGAGAAGTAGTAAATATGATGAGGAGAATAATAGAGAGAAAGAGAGGCGGGGGGTGTGAAATTGAGAAGTACATTATATGATGAGGAGAATATTAAGAGATAGATGAGGGGGGGGGTGAAATTGAGAAGTATACTATATGATGAGGAGAATATTAAGAGATAGATGAGGGGGGGGGGGGGTGAAATTGAGAAGTAGTATATATGATGAGGAGAATAAGAGAGAGAAAGAGAGGCGGGGGGGTGAAATTGAGAAGTATACTATAATATGATGAGGAGAATATTAAGAGAAGATGAGGGGGGGGGGTGAAATTGAGAAGTACATTATATATGATGAGGAGAATATTAAGAGAGATAGAGAGGGGGGGGGGGGTGAAAATGAGAAGTATACTATAATTATGATGAGGAGAATAAAGAGAGAGAAAGAGAGAGGGGGGGGGTGAAAATTGAGAAGTACATTATAATTATGATGAGGAGATATTAAGAGATAGATGAGGGGGGGGGGGGTGAAAATGAGAAGTATATATAATATGATGAGGAGAAATAAGAGAGAGAAAGAGAGAGGGGGGGGGGGTGAAATTGAGAAGTATATTATATGATGAGGAGAATTTTAAGAGAGAGAAAGAGGGGGGGGGGGGGATGAAATTGAGAAGTATATATAATATGATGAGGAGAATATAGAGAGAAAGAGAGAGGGGGGGAATGAAATTGAGAAGTAGTAATATGATGAGGAGAATAATAGAGAGAAAGAGAGGGGGGGGGTGAAATGAGAAGTACATTATATGATGAGGAGAATATTAAGAGATAGATGAGGGGGGGGGTGAAATTGAGAAGTAGTAATATGATGAGGAGAATAATAGAGAGAAAGAGGGGGGGGGTGAAATTGAGAAGTAGTAAATATGATGAGGAGAATAAGAGAGAGAAAGAGAGAGGGGGGGGGGTGAAATTGAGAAGTATATTATATGATGAGGAGAATATTAAGAGATAGATGAGGGGGGGGGGGGTGAAATTGAGAAGTACATTATATGATGAGGAGAATATTAAGAGATAGATGAGGGGGGGGGCTGAAATTGAGAAGTATACTATAATATGATGAGGAGAATAAGAGAGAGAAAGAGAGAGGGGGGGGGAGTGAAATAGAGAAGTAGTATATGATGAGGAGAATGAGAGAGAAGGTAAGAAAGGAAGAGAAGAGAGAGAGAGAGAGAGAGAGAGAAGGGTAGGGGGTGAAATTGAGAAGTAGAAGTATGGAATGAGAAAGAGAGAGAGAGGCTGAATTGAGAAGTAGTATACTGTGTTGAGGAGAATGAGACAGAGAGAGAGAGAGAGAGAGAGAGAGAGAGGGGGGGAGGGGGGGTGAAATTGAGAAGTAGGATGTTGATAATGTTGCAAAGAGAGAGAGAGAAAGAAATATTAACATGAGAGAGAAATTGATTCAGGGTAGGATGAGGAGGGAGGAGGAGATTGATAATAAGATAGGGAGAAAAAAATGAACAGGATGAGACGACGTGTTAGAAAGAGAGGTAAAAGGAAGAAGAAAAAGAGAGAGGAAATAAATAGAAATAGATTGATAGTAAGAGAGAGAGAAATAAATAGAAATAGATAGATAGAAAGAGAGAGAGAGTAAGAAATAGATAGATAGAAAGAGAGAGAAAATAAGAGACAAAAGGCATGAGAGCAATTTTATAGAGAGGAGAGAAAAAAGAAGAAGAGAGAGTAAGGAGAATTTGAAGCAGGTAAAAAGAGAGAGAGAGTAGAATTGAGAGTGGTATAAAATAAAATATCTTAAGTGGCCTTTTATCGATACCTTAGAGGGATTTTGATTCAGAAGCGGATTGAAGGGATGATGTGTGGGGTAGTGGTGTAAGATTTTTGGTGTAAAACGGCTTAGGGCCGAATTATGAAACAGAATTAGATTTAATCTTAGTGGACACTATCCCTTTGCTCGTACATCGAGAATAAAAACAATCGAAAAAAAAAAACAAATAAAGTGAATAAAACGAATATTTTTCTCTTCTATTGCGATCTGGCTGCAATTTTCCGTTTTCCGCCATTTTTAAACAAATAAAATAAATATTTACTCTTCCATCTCGATCCGGCTGCAAATTAATAAATAAAATATGGCGGAAAAAAGCAATATCAATATTTTCATACATATTTATAATTTTGGAAAATACTGGCCTGATTGCGATCTTGCATATATTTCTTTTTCCGCCATGTTTTTTGGAAAATATTTGCAGTCAGATACAAGAAAAAAATATAAGGACACAAAAATCTCTTGTAATTAAAAAAGTTCTCAATCAATTCTCTTCAAATTTGTTTTAATTATTCTGTACAAAAATTCTGTATCGGCAAGTCGTAGAGTTTATTTTTGGACTTTTGTGTCCAAAATTATGGATTTTCTTAAATATAAGAGCCCAATCAAAATTTATAATAAATATAAATGCAATATATACATATGTAGGTATTATCAAAATCGGGTGTACCGTTCTCGAGATATAAGCTTTTTTTTTTAAAGATGAGTGTTTCACAGCCTTTTTTGTTTCGTAGCCATGAAACAGGAGCTACTGTAGACGCTTGTGGTCTGTGTTGTAGCCTGCCTATCCCGTAGTATGCCTCCCATCTGATACTTACTGATGGACACTAAAACAAAGTTCCTCAGGAGGTTATGAAACGTCCAGAAATATGAAAAAAATTGAAATCGGAGCAAAGAATTTTTTTTTATACAAATATTGAGTTCTATTTTGTAAAAAAAATTCTTCCTAAAGAGAAACAATTAAATTTATTCATTTCTCGAACTGCTCTATAACCAGCGTCGATGGCATGTTGAATACACCGGTTCCCTTCAGAACACCGAAGTTAAGCGACATCCAGCGAGGTTAAGACTTGGATGGGTGACCATTCAAATTCTAATTCTCGTGACGCTGGCTTTTCCCGGCCCCACTCAGGCTGGGTGAGGTCAATGTGAGTAGCAGGTTTGTGAGTTTCCTGCGAATGGAGGGTAAAACCCCCGTCGTGATATGACCATGGCAGTTGAAAGCGACGTTAAACCCCACTTAAAAAAAAAAAAAAAAAAAAAAAAAAAAGTTGCCAAATCTGACACAGTATACATTTTGTATCGTTTCAAGTCTTGAAATAGCATCTATATTAATTTACTTCCGAAAAAGCAATTTCTCGGAAGTAAATTAGTATAAATGTGCTGTCCAAATATGTTGACACTGTTGTTGATGCTATTTCAAGACTTGAAGCGATTATTCGTGGCGACAGGAACCTTTGCTTAACTGTTTTGACATTAGAACAATATATGCCTTCTCAGAGGGGGTTTGAGAGATGGAGAGGGAGTTAAAGGGACAGAAGGAAAGCAGGATAAAAGGGTCAGAGGAGAGAGGGTAGGAAATGTGAAGGAGGATGGAAGAGGGAAACAGGGGTTTTAACTGTTTTAAGAAACAAAGAGAGAGAGGGGGAGGGGGTGGAGGTTATAGGAGAGAGGAGGAGGATTAGGAGACAGAGAGAGAGAGAGAAGACGTTATAGGGGTTAGAGAGAGAAGGTTATGTGTGACAGAAAGGGGGGAGGTTGCATGGGAGGAACACACAGAGAGAGGATAGAGGACGTTATAGGGGTTAGAGAGAGAGAGAAGATTATGAGCCACAGAGAGGGATGAGGTTGCATGGGAGAGAGAGAGAGAGAGAGGAGAGAGAGGAGAGAGAGAGAGAGGAGAGAGAGAGAGAGGGAGAGAGAGGAGAGAGAGAGAGGAGAGAGAGGAGAGAGAGAGGGAGAGAGGGAGAGAGAGAGAGAGAGAGAGAGAGAGAGAGAGAGGGGGAGAGAGAGAGAGAGAAGAGAGAGAAGGGAGAGAGAGAGAGAGAGGGGAGAGAGAGAGAGAGAGAGAGAGGAAAGGGACAGGAAGAGGGGCAAAGTTCACGTTTCATAAATAACAATACATGCCTTGGCCTCGTTCGATAAGAAGAATGTGAAGATTGAAAACCGTCCGACCCTCGTCAACAAATTTTGAAACCAGAGGCGGAATCGTGGACGGATTAGATCTGTTAATCACCGGCTTATCTATTTGTTACTTATTCCAACTTTTTATATAAGTTAATTTTTACCGACCTCAGTAGATTGATCGATAAGGCGGCGGACTTGTAACCTGGAGATCGGTGGTTCAAGTCCCGGTTTCAGCGTAGATTTAGTAAGAGCGAGTTTGAATAGTTGTGATATCACAAAAGTGATTAACACAAATATGATAACTAAAAAAAAAAACTATAAGTTAATTTAAGTTATCATATTTGTGTTGATCACACTCATGCTATCACAACTACTCGAACTCGCTTTAGTAAATCTACTCTGAAATCGGGTTTTGAACCACCGACCTCCAGGTCACCGCCTTATCGATCAAGCTACTGAGGTCGGTATCAAGTTTTTATAAATAATTAAATAAACAAATGTATTTTATTTTATCACAACTTTGGACTTTTTCGTATCTTCAACATCTCATTTTTTGCCTATAATTCCCTCACTAGTCAATGCTCACACTAAAGCAGTTGCTCATTTTTCCTCACAAGGTATGAGTGGATCGCGGACAAGCCAAATGCACAGCAGAGAATTCCCTGCCTAGCCTAGCCTCGTGAGGACAGTTGGAATAGTTGTATAATGGGCATCGACCAGTGGTGGCATTACGAGATCCATATTGGAATATGTTGGTTGGTTGGAGATATTATGATGCATTAGCATGAATCTCGCAATGACGATGCTACTCACTAGAAATTATGATATAACAATTAATAATTCCGTGTCCGTGAGATAGGTATTGATACCTAAATCACGGTGGTGGGAGGGTTATATGGACGCCCAGATCCAATGTCTATAGGCTCCTTTCATGTCCATTGATTCTATTTGGTTTTAACGTCCTGACTTGAGGTAGACAGGACGAGGGTTTTACCTTCCATTCGCTGGGAATCGTACCAGCTACCCACATTAACCTCACTCAGCCTGGGTAGGGCCGGAATTTGCCAGCCTCAGATGTTCGGAGGGAACAGAAGTTTCTGTGCGAAAAGTCTGCTCCAACCGGGAATCGAACTCAGGATCTCTGTACTACGGGCAGTAGTCACAACCGTTACTACGTACCTCTTAATATTTTAATCTTTATCCAAGAAAACCACTGTCCACCACTGATACAGAATGGCTTCTCTTCCCCCCCCCCCCCCCCCCCCCCCCCCCCCCCCCCCCCCCCCCCCCCCCCCCCCCCCCCCCCCCCCCCCCCCCCCCTCTACTCCTGAGCATATCTAGTCCTTGGGGAAATTTATGAAGGGAATCTTTTTATCAAGATTGGGGGGTACACGGTTACCTACATGCTTCACTTAACTTTTGTTCTGAGTGACGGAGAACTTCCTCTTATTTTTGATGTGATTATTATTATTATTAAACACTTTACTGGATAGGAAGACATGTGTAGTACAATACAAATAATTATTATAACAATGAAAAAATGGAAATAACATATAACTATAAGTAGTGCTTTATCTAGACTGTCAGCGCAAGACAGGTAGTCCCATTATGCCAACAGTTTAACAAAGCACCTCTTTATTTATTTGAGATATTTAGATACAATGTAAATAAAATAACAGTTAGAGGTAAGGTACTATAAAAAGGAAAAATAATAGAAAAAGATATATGAACATGTGCCCTAACTTAAGGGCCGGGTTATTGCCAGTGGCAATCTCTTCCACCCAACCCTTGATAGAAGATACATCCCGATCTCAGTAGCTTGATCGATAAAGCGGCGGACTTATAACCTGGGGGTCGGTGGTTCAAGTACCGATTTCAGGGTAGATTTAGTAAATCGATTTTGAGTAGTGATATCATGAAAGTGGTTAACACAAATAAAGTGACAACTTTTTTTTTAGATAAAGGTACATGCTAGTCAAAGATATATTGTATTGCTAGTCATCTGAGATGACTTTGTAGAAACAATGTATGTAGGTAAAGTATTTAATTTTTACTTCCATTATCTTATAGAAAGGAAAATAATGTATTTTTTTGGGTTTTGACGTCGCTTTCAACTGCATGGTCATAACACGATGGGGATTTTACCCTCCATTCGCTGGAAACTGACTCTAATTAAACTGAGTGGGGCCAGCAATAGCCAGCATCACGAGGGTTCCAATTTGAGTGGTCACCCATTCAAATCCAAGCCTCGCGGGACGTTGCTTAACTTCAGTGACTGAATGAGAACTGGTGTCTTCAACGTGCCATCGACGCTGGCGTCTAATGAGGAAGATTAGTGATAGGAAATGAATGGATGCGAAACAGGAAAGTAATGAGGGATAGGAAATTGAAGGAGAAAATTGCCTCTCTTTCTTGCAAAATACTTGGATGCTTTTTATGTGCGCCTGTAAATAGGTTTGATTATGCAATGTGCTATGTAGTTTATACGTAGTTATAAAATAGGGTGTGAGGTATTAAGCAAAAAGTTGAGAACTTTTTCTGATCCGATTTTTCGTTTAAGATCGAATCGTTGCATTTTGCACAGATTTAATTTTCTTTTTTTATTATATTTCTTCGCAATCATACGCACAAATTTATCATACTAATTTTCTATGTCATTGTTCATATTTGGCCAAAAAACAACCTCCATAGCTCTGGCTTGACATTTATTCATTCCAAAATATTTTCCAAAATATCCTTGGAAAATATTTTCTCGGGTAAATTTTGAATTTGAACGTTTAACTTTATTTACAATAATTAATATTTACAGTATAATTACCTCTGAAGCTAATTTTAACTTATTTAGAGGTAAGCTCTCTCATAAATTTATAATATTTCCTCCTTTTTTCTCATATATTTCTTCAGATCATCAACTCAACATAATAATACTAATCTTATAGGTACATGGCTAGGTAATCTAGTTATTATAATATTTATTCTAAATACAATAATAATCTTAGGGCAAGAGAGCATTGTATATTATTTTGTCAATTTTATTCTAAATCATTCAAAAAATTAAATTTAAAAAAATGAAAGAAATTAAACTGACGGATATGTTTTTAAAATCGACTTCAGTAGCTTCATAAATAAGGCGGCGGACTTGCAACCTAGAAGTCGGTGGTTTGAATCTCACATATTCAGTAAAAAAATTAGCAGAGTCAGTTTGAGTAGTTGTGACATCAAGAAAATGATCCACACAAATTTAATATGATAATAATAATAATATCGCCTTATTTGTACTGCCCGATAAGGACTATTAAAATTCCATTATTCCAGCAGTAAGCCCAAGACATATTATTATGTGGTAAAAATCCCAAATGGGAGGATAACTTGTCATGTCCCGGCTGGGTTTCGGACCCACGACCTCTGGAACCTCTGGATTCACAGAGTGCCGCCTTTACCATTGAGCTACCGGGACAGACACTTATACTCGTATGATAACTATGATAACTTTTTTCAATATAAAAAAATACCCACCCTATTTTTTTTATATTTTTTAACAACAAGTAAAAGACAATAAAATACTGTAAGATTAGCCAAATGAAAACGTCACTCGGTTTTGAAAACGAAGGTTTTACTTATCTCATTGTTGATTCTAATAAACTACATAGAAAGTTACATATACATAGCTCTTCAATTAAGCTAATGGAACTGCTATGAGATTTTGTTATCAATGAGGATCCTTTTTCTGAACCTTTTTTTTTCTAAACTTTTTTTTTTACACAAAGAAATCCTTCTGCTATCTCCTGCAGGAAATAATATTTTACCTCTTTTCTCTACGCTCGGGGAATATGCATGTTGCTCATTAGGTAAAATATCTGAGGGATTAAGGAAGTAAAATTTTGGAGTGCAAGAGGAAATAAAGATTTTCATGCTTTTTGTGGCAGCTTTTAGCAGTCTCTTGGACTTATTAACAAACAAAAAAATCTTTTTAGTGAATTTATTAAGGTTAACAATTATTTTAACTTTTGTTTGGTGACGGATAACTTCCTCTTTTTTTATGTGATAGACAGATAGAAGATACGTACTTATTAATACTATATTATATTTTTTTACCTTTTAGTGGATTTACTAAGGTTAACAATTATTTTCGAATGTTTCATTTTTATTTTTACTTTTGAATATTTTTAATTTAAGAAACTAGCATGACTCACGAATACTTTTTGTTTGATTCTAATGGTAACTCTGCTGTTGTTGTAGATTTTTTCCCATTGAATTGTTTTCTTGTTGTTTCTACACTCAACGCTCTATTTGTTGTGGTTATTGTTGTTAGTTTTAAAATGCCCGAGCATAAAACAAAAAATAAATTTCATGTCCACTCCTGCTTGCTCATAATTTATTTGCCTGTGCTGGTTCATAAATTATTGGCCTCTGTTTGTTCATAAATTACTTCCATTTAGCTACCTAGAGGCCGTAATTTATTTGTTGGAATTACCATTTTTTTTAATTTGGGTTTAACTTTCAACTGCATGTTCATATCATGACGGATTAACATTTTATTTCCATAGTTTGTTGCGGACTAGCCGGGACATTCGATGCCGGATGTTGCTTAACACGCAAAGGTTTATGTGGGATTTAGCGTGATGAAAAATGAACAGGAAAAGGGATTTCCAAGTCTAGTGGATTGCGGAATTTAGAGCGCTAGAGGTTTTGTGGCATATTTAGATATCGTGACTTTTTTTGTTTTGTTTTTGTTTTTTTTTTCGAGATGGGTGTTATTTGAGACTCCTGTGGTCTCTGTTGTATAATAATACTCTTTGGTGGAAGTTAAACACCAGGCGAGGCTCAATTGCAGTAAGGGTTTTAATTCAGCACATGTCTGGCGGGGGGATTATAAACAGGGAGTAGACCAGCAGTCTGGTCGGGCGACTATAAACAGGGAGTAGACCAGCATTGGCTTGGTTCTGGGGGGCCTTGTCAATTATTAGCCTCCTTGTAAAGACAGTGGTAGAAGTGCTGAGTCATTCCTCCACTGTCTGGCTACCATCGTTCACGATGACGCCACCCTATCATGATATGATGATTGTATAATTCTAGCTTACCATAAGTTGAGTCGTAGTATACACCCTTACTATGCGGAAGGTCACAGGTTCGAACCCTCGAACGACAAAAAATTGAGGTCATTATTTCGGTGCGCTTGTGTTGAATAATGGGAACTTTCCAGAGCTTAAAAGGTACGTATTGTGTCACTCCTCGCCCATCAGAGAGGAGGCATAATACGGAATGAGCAAGATACAACACAGTCTACAAGAGTCTACAGTAGCTGCTGTTTCAAGGCTACAAAAAAAAAGCTGTGAAAATACTTATCTTTAAAAAAAAGCCAGCGTCGAAATTAAGCTACATCCAGTGACTTGGATGGGTGACCATTTAAATTCGAACCCTCATGATATTGGCTATTCCCGTCCACACTCAGGCTGGGTGAGGTTAATTTGAATATCTGGTTTGTGAGTTCATGTTACCCTCTCCATGAACTTACAAACCTCCGTCGTGATATGTCGTGATATGACCACGCAGTTGAAAAAGCCAAACATTAAAAAAACTGCAATCCTTGTATTTTTATTTTTTTAAGATGAGTGTTTCACAGCCTTTTTATTTCGTAGCCATGAAACAGGAGCTTCTGTAGACGCTTGTGGTCTGTGTTGTAGCCTGCCCATCCCGTAGTATCCCTACCCTCTGATGGGCGAGAAGTGAGACAATACTTCCCCTTGAGGTGCTGGGTCAACACGAGCGCACCGGAAGGTATCCCTTACCAACAACTGTAACCAAGTTTTGAATACAAATTTTTGGCGTCACGAGGGTTCGAACCCGGGACCTTCCGCATGGCTAGCGAGTGCTTAACCACTGAGCTATTCGCACGCTTTTATTCTTCTGTATTCTCTCCTGTAAATTCAATAATTTCATACACCACTATTCAAATATTTTATATCCTCGTTGTAATAGAGATAATTAACTTAAAAAAAGATAATTAACTTAATGAAACCACCAAGAGGTTCCAATGAAGATATTTAGCTTAATTGAACCACAAAGAGGGTACCTCTAAAGTGCTCATCATTCCGTCCCTCTTACTTTGAGCTTTTACTAAGTCCTCTTGACTTTTGACCTTAATTTCCTGACTATCAGCATTTCTTCTTCTTTGATCCTTTCTTCCTCTAATGAATTCTATTTTTTATCCCTGAAAAAAACCTCAAGAAAAAGAAAATACTACCCCCAAGTAATTACCACTTTATATTCCTTTCCGTTGCTTATCTACGTATTTATTAGGGAATTATAATTGTAAGAACAGAGTCTCAAGAAGAAACTAACAAAAATAAAACAAAAATCCAAATACTTTAGAGTTAAACTTTTTTTTAAAGGTAATTGTGCTCCGGAACTACTTTCGCATTACTTCAGTGCACTTTACCTTTACATACATGCCATTCCGAAAACGGAAAACTCGGTTCGAATTTTCCGCTCCGGCCGGGATTCGAACCCGCAACCTTCGGGTCAGCAACCAATGCTCTTAACCACTGAGCCACGGAGGTCGGCAGTAGTTAAACCTGGAAATACCTGAGAGAACTTAAGGAATTATTTTCTTATATCCAGGTCTCTTAATTCTCTTATACATAATTATAAAGAAGTTATTTTCCTTTGTAGAGAGGTAAATCATACCTGGAAATTGTTCTCTCTTATCCAGCTTTCTTATATCCAGGTTCGACTGTTTGTATTAGAAATCGGAAGTATTGTGTTCGTTTTTGTAAAAAAAAAATATTTTTTTGCTCCCATTTTTTCTCATCTTCTTTGTTAAATTGACTCCAAAGTAAACCTTACAGCCATGGCGCGCCGCTTTCAATTTTTTTTTTTTTAATTTTAATTAATATAATTATGCAATGCTATATTTGCAAAACTACTCCATCCACCTCAAAATAGGGTAAAGCATTTTAATTAATACATATTAAAAATACTGATTAATTTATATTTCAAAATCCACTCACATCTCACTCACAATTTTGTTTGCACAATTCCCTGATGTCTGCTGTGTTTTTCAAAAAAAAAAAAAAAAAAAAACAAAAACAAAAAAAAAAAAACTAAAATAAAGAGATAAACTAAAACCACAACTTAACCTCTTTGTATAGAAGTTGTTGAAAAATAATCCATTGAATTTTCACCCTATTGTTATTGCCGATTTTGGTGCTCACTTCATAATATTTTCATGAAAAAGTTTGAATTGGCAGTTGAAAAAGCGAAAAAAAAATTTCACAAGGACTTTTTTCTCTCGTATTTTCCTGGGAAAAAACCTTTTCAACAGAAAACTGCTCAATTGTTTTCTCTTCAATTTTTATGATTATGAAGAGAACTTGTTTTGATGTAATCAAAGACGAAGAGAGAGAAAGAGAGAGGGAGAGAGAGAGAGAGAGAGAGATGAAGAGATGGAGAGAGAGAAAGACAGGGATATATTGGAGATAGGGAGAGAAAAATATTTAAGGAGGAGAAAGAGAACATAAAGGAGATTAGTTTTTTGAAATCCCTTTTAGAACTAGTTTTACAATCATTGCAGTAATAACACGAAAAATAAAAACTATTTTCTGCTGAATGGGGCTGGTAAAATTTGTTGACCCCATTCAAAAAAAAACAGATAGAACAGATAGATATGATAAGAGTAAAAGTATAGACTCACCAATGGAGATTCTAGGAATTTGACCAACCTGACGTTGGTGATTCGAGTACTATTTTGTAAAAAGAAATATCATAAAAAATATCATATCACTCAGTTATATCATATGGCATAATATTATGGGAAAGCAGCCCCCACGCAAAAAAAAGTATTTATCAATAAAAAAGGGCAATCCGAATGTTAAAGAAGGGCTCGCTCGTGTTGACCCAGCACCTAATTGGGAAGTATTGTGTCACTTCTCGCCCATCAGAGGGGAGGCATACTACGGGATGGGCGGGCTACAACACAGACCTCAAACGTCTACCGTAGCTCCTGTTTCATGGCTACGAAATAAAAACGGCTGTGAAACACTCATCTTTTTTTTTTTTTTTTTTTTTTTTTTTTTTAAGAGACTCGTGGAGGGATTGGTTCAGTGAATTAAACATAGTAACGCTTCAGGTTGTTCAAAAAACACCGGATAGTTTTCCAATTCTAGAACCTCCCCAAATATATGTATAAAACAAAATTTAGAGATAACAACATAAATACATTAACAATTGAACCTCATCCCACAGGGTTATATGAAAAGAGTATTGAATTTAATGGAGCTAAATTATTTAAAGTTTTACCAATAGGGCTGAAACAAATACAATTTCTAATAATAATAAAAGATTTAGTACGGAAAAAATCTTTTTATAATGTACAAGAATATTTAGATTACTTTAAATAATAATATGTAACATAACGAGAAATTTAAAACAGATTTTTTTTGTTAATACAAAGATAACAACATAATAACATACCTAGTAAATTCGAATAATCATGAACTCATTTTTCCCCTAATATTAAATTTCTAATTATATTTTCTTTGTTTTTTTATGACGGGTCATCCATAATTATTATATGTCAGCGACCATTTGTCAAAAAATTTTATATAAAAAACTAATTTCACCAAAAATTTAGTAAAGTGAATTATGAAACAGGACTAGATTAACGAATCACAAAGTATCCCTAAAACACTCCCTCCGGTGGGAAAAAACAAATTTAATGTGATAACTTTTACATTTTTTGACTTTAGGTAGACCTACTCTATTAATGTATGCCTGATTTTCCTTCAGTAGTTCAAAAAATCTTTTTCTTTTACCTGTGTTACAAATGACAAAATAATGCATTTCCATTTCCATGTAAATTAATGAGGCTAGGACATATCTCAGAGACAGTGTACACGTGGTCACGATATTTTCCGCTCCCATTCTCATGAAAAGGCTGAAATTTATACGGGGTGTCCCAGATTTATTTTTTTAGAAAATTTCAGAATCAATAATTTTAGGGGTAACTCCAAGGCTCGAATTATGAAACATGATTAGTTGATTAGTTAATCTAAGGCCGGAATTAATAGACAACATCAATAACTTAAGTCGTTGGTAAGTGTCAGTTTTCCCTATCTTACACAGTACGCAATCCGTGACTTAGCGCCACAGAGGTATTACAAAAACGTCTATTAGGGCGGAATTAAAAGACTTTTTTGTAATACCTCTGTGGCGCTAAGTCACGGATTGCGTACTGTGTAAGATAGGGAAAATCGACACTTAGCAATGACTTAAGTTATTGATGTTGTCTATTAATTCCGCCCTTAGACGACCCTTGGGGCGGAATTAATAGACGTTTTTGTAATATCTCTGTAGCGCTAAGTCACGGATTGCGTACTGTGTAAGATAAGGAAAACCGACACTTAGCAATGATTTGTGATATAGAATTTGACTATTTAGTTCGTCCTGAGACTGTATCAGCTGACCGATAGGTATTCTAAAACAAGTTTTTCCGTCAAAAAGGCTGGCCGCTCCGTTAAGCCACAGAACTAATCAAGCTCATCAAGTAGCACTCGCCAACCGGCCTATATTAACACGAAACAGAGTTTATATGTATTTTGTTTTATTGTTTTCGCCCACTTTCCACTAACTTTTATCAATTTTCATACAGCTACAAAGCCCGCCTTGGATATGACCTTGTTTTCAATATGAAAGTTAAGGGAGATTAACAAATCCTGTTTCATAAATCGGGCCTAAGACTAAAATATTACCAGATCATTTTTCTAAAAATGCCGTCGAACGCAAACGATGAATAAAATACTAACTCAGTTTTGAATGCTAACAGGTAGAAAATGTTAGGCATTAGATATTAACTTAGGAAATTGACTTAATAATCATGCAAAACACACAAAGATATGAGAATCATTTTTACTACTTTTCAACACGTTCAACCGTGTTTTGGAGATAAAAACTTTTTTTTCGAATGATTTTTTTTTTTTAATTTCTCTAAAAAATACTTAAGATTATATTAGTCTCCTGGAGTTGATTCTGAAATTTTCTAAAAATAAAACTTGGTCACCCTGTATATAAAATAAATTTCTGTAGAAAGCGACGAGGAAAAAATATGTGGAAAATTTATGTCAAGTGTCACATGCTGCCTCATAGTGATTACCTGATTTTATATACTTATCTTCTTCTTTTACTCTGTCTTATCCCGCTCAAGCAGGGTCGACGTTATTCAACCTCATGATTGAGGTTGGTTGGTTTTGGCACATTTTTTACGGCTAGATGCCCTTCCTAACGCCAACGATTCTATTTGATTTAACGTCCTGCATTTGGTGGAGGGATTCACCTTCCATTCGCTAGTTCTTATGTTATTAAAGTTTACCAACATCTCCATAATTAAAAAAAAAATTAACAAATTATAGCTGTTTATACGAGAAAATGTGGGTAGAGTAGTTTAGGTTATTATTTTAAAAAAAATATACACAAAGAACTTCATTTTCATGCTATTTTAAAAGCGGAAGAGTTCTTTAAAGACCTCTCTATTATTAGTTATGAATAGTTTTTAAAAGGGTGCATTAGATGAAATATTCAAAGTGGGAGCTTAATGTCTCCCCCCTCTCTCTCTCTCTCTCTCTCTCTCCCTCTCTCTCTCTCCCTCTCTCTCTCTCTCTCTCTCTCTCTCTCTCTCTCTCTCTCTTTCTCCTTCTCTTTCTCCTCTTTTTCCTCCCTCCTTCTAGTTGCTCTACTTTCCTTCCATTCATAATATCTCCCCCAAATCTTTTTTCCTTCTTTTTTCTCTCACCTTTCTATTTGTTTCTCTCTCTCTCTCTACCTCTTTTGCTCTCTGTCTCTCTCTGTCTACCTTTCTCTCCCTCTCTCTGTCTCTTCTGTCCTCCATTTTTTCCCTCTCCCTCTCCCTCAGATACACTAGTTGAAAGCACTGCCACCTACACAGTACGATGTCCTCATGTTACCCACCCCTCAGCCGCTACCCCTCACTCTAACACCCCTCTCCACCCAATGTTTGGGGAGGCTCCCCCCTATTTTATTCTACTCAGCATAATGCCATCGACTCCTTACCTCTCTTCCCCTTCTCCTACTTCCCCCTTCTACCCCGTCTCCTGCCCCCACTCCTACCCCTTCTACTCCCCCCTTCTTACCCCTTCTCCTACCCCCCACACACTACCTCATAATATACACTACATAGCTATACAAGGAGCCCCCCCCCGCCCTACTTTCACACACTTGTTTTACTTTTACTGCAGACTGTTGCTTTTTTGCTCGTTAATTTTTCTTCTACAAACACGTGAGGCTGGTATTTCCACCCACGCCAGGCTGGGTGAGATTGATGCAGATAGGTGGTACGATTCCCAGCGAATGGAGCACCAATTATCACACCGACCTCTATTAGATATGCATATTGATATTATGTATAGACTAGATTCTATTTGGTTTTAACGTCCTGATTTGAAGTAGTCAGGACGGGGGTTTTTATACTCCATTCGCCGGGAATCGTACCAGCTACCCACATTAACCTCACCCAGCCTGGGTAGGGCCGGAACTGCTAGCCTCACATGTTTGAAGGAAACAGATTTTTTTCGTCGAAAAGTCTACCCCAACCGGGAATCGAACTCGGGATCTCTGGACTACAGGTAGTCACGACCGTTACACCAAGGGAGGCTGACTAATTTCGCCTTAAGTCTACACAAATTATCAGTCGGGTAATAATAATATATCTCCCTTGCCTTTATCCCATATTAGCTCATGTTGCTTTGGGGTCGGCACTCTTCAACCTCATGGTTGAGGTTGGTAGGGTGGAGCACGTTTTTTTTATGGCTGGATGCCCTTCCTAACGCCAACGATTCTATTTGATTTTAACGTCCTGATCTGGACGGGGGTGTTACCCTCCATTCGCTGGGAATCGTACCAGCTACCCATATTAACCTCACCCAGCCTGGGTAGGGCCGGAAATACCAGCCTCACGTGTTTGGAGGGAACAGAATTTTCTTCGAAAAGTCTGCCCCAGCCGGGAGTTGAACTCGGGAACTCTGGACTACGGGCAGTAGTCACAACCATTACGCCACGGAGGCTGGGTAATAATAATAATATAATAATAAATCATTTGTTTTATTTTTCATATTATTTTTTATACAGAGGACCCATTCTAAGAATTTTTTTTGACCCATCCTAACCTTCTTTCCTTCTCTTCCATAATTATGTCACCATCTAGCTTTCCCCTTCTCTTGCTATCTGTGTGTTAATCCCTTTCTAAATTTTCACTTCTCCTTCTACATAATCCACATTGCAAGTTTTCTCAAATCCCCCTGCGGGCATTTCAAATTCTATTTGTGTTATTAGTACATACAGACATACATACATAATATACTTTTTTAGGACGAGTTTTTCATTTATGTAATATTATCTCCAATGTGTTATCTATTAATTTTTTTTTTTTTTTTTAAGTGGGGTTTAACGTCGCTTTCAACTGCCATGGTCATATCACGACGGGGGTTTTACCCTCCATTCGCAGGAAACTCACAAACCTGCTACTCACATTGACCTCACCCAGCCTGAGTGGGGCCGGGAAAAGCCAGCGTCACGAGAATTAGAATTTGAATGGTCACCCATCCAAGTCTTAACCTCGCTGGATGTCGCTTAACCTCGGTGTTCTGAAGGGAACCGGTGTATTCAACATGCCATCGACGCTGGCTAATTTCTTTTTAATTTTCTGGTAACATTACCACATTGTTAATATGTATGATTTTGTATGTATGATTTTATTTTAGGTGACTTGTGCTTCACCACAAATAAAATCGTTCACAATTTTTGTGGGTAGCGCAGCATTCTGTTACACTAATTTCTTTTTACTCTGGTAATGCCGCCACTGGTCGTTACTCATACAAGTAACTACTCATTTTGCCTCGCGAGATATGAGTGTACCCCGAACATCCAAGTACAGAGCAGAAAAATTCCTGCCCCGCTGGTGATCGAACCCAGGTCACCATGCGTGCAATGCCTAGCGCGCTAACTCACTAGGCAACAGTGACTATCATACTGTTAATATTAATACATAATAACTACTTAAATACCTATATTATAAAACGAAAATGATGTGTATAACCAATGATAAATTTAATTATGATTATTATCACTAAAATCATCATAGTTAAACCAACAATGAGCAGGTTCCTAAAATTAATTCCACAGGATTTCAGCAGAAAGGTCACGTGTTTCGTTAATGCCTCCCCTCGGGTACAGGTACAGAAGAAATCATAGGGTAGCAAGCATTTCGCTTTGTTCTGCTGAATTGTTACTTCCTCAAATTCAACTAGGTGTAATGGGGCTACGAATTTTGTTGAAATTCTCTGAATTTTTTTATATTTAATATGAATCTTAGAAGCTTTATATTATTATTATTATTCAGCCCGCTAGTTATATATAATAATAATAAAATATATATCTCCCTTTTCTTTATCCCATATGAGTTCATGTTGCTTTTGGGGTCGGCATTGTTCAACCTCATGGTTGAGGTTGGTAGGGTGGATCACTTTTTTTATGGCTGGATGCCCTTCCTAACGCCAACGATTTTATTTGGGTTTAACGTCCTGATCAGGAGGGGGGTGTTACCCTCCATTCGCTGGGAATCGTACCAGCTACCCACATTTACCTCACCCAGCCTGGGTAGGGCCGGAAATGCCAGCCTCACGTGTTTGGAGGAAACAGAAGGAGGAAAAAGAAAGGAAACTTAAAAGCTTTAGCTTAGGAAAAATACCTTTGTATATGTTATCTTGTTATTAAATAAATAAATATTTTTTAAAAAAATCTGATTAATTGTAGAAGATGGACATGAAAGAAGCCTACACATTATAAAGCGACATGGAAGAAGCGTGAATATAATCCTCTCACCACCATGATATAGGTATGTGCCTGTGACTATTTCACGGACACAGAATTATTATTATCATGTAATAATAATCCCCACAAAAGGTAAAAAGCCAGGTAAGGTAAAAAAATTGAATCACTCTATGTACATTCACTGTAACTGAACACAATTTTATAAATAAATAAAAAACGAAGCTTTTCAATGAAATCCTTCAGAGATATACATTCATTTCATCAGAGATATACTATACATTCCATCAACCCATAAATAGACTCATGAGACTCTATAGTATAGCCTGTGATCTGGACCCATCCCTCGACTTATTTTGTGATACCATGAGCACCTTCAAGAGCAAGATCCTTCAATTGAAAAATCCATCCTCCCTTTAACCTCTGTAAACATTATGGACCTTTCCACTCCACTCCAGTCCACAACAGTTTTTGACTTGAAAAGAGAGGGAAAATGGGAGAAAAACAACATATTTTATTAACATTTTTACCTTAAGCAGTTGCCAAAGGAGATTTCCTTAGCTTCTGCGAATGGGGTTGGACCCCGTAAATTCGTAAAAATAAAATAAAAATAAAAGAGATCACGGTGGTCTAACAGAGACATCTATGTATATTCACTGTAACTGAACACAATTTTATAAATAAATAAATAATGAAGCTTTTCAATGAAATCCTTCAAAGAGGTCACGGAGGTCTAACAGAGACAGCTCTCAGAGAGGTCACGGAGGTCAGAGAGGTCACGGAGGTCTAACAGAGACAGCTCTCAGAGAGGTCACGGAGGTCAGAGAGGTCACGGAGGTCTAACAGACACAGCTGTCCACCGACTCATTCTCCGGGGGGGCGGGGCATTCCTCCTTTTTCTCCTTCGGGATGCGACAGGTCGTTGACTTGGTGTACATCCTCAGACACACGTAGCAACAGCAGCACAGCGCCAGCAGGATGAGAGCCGCCAGCATCAGCCAGATGAACAGCTTGCTGCGGGGCCACGCGTTGCAACCGTCCGACGTGCAGAGGCGGCACGAATTTCTTGAACAATTAGTCTCTTAAAGTCATCTACAGTCCTTGGCTTATGCATATAGACTTTACTTTTGAGGTAACCCCAAAGAAAATAGTCACAAGCAGAGAGGTCTGGTGAGTTGGCCGCCCAGTCCAGATCGCCCTTCTTTCTCTGAGTAATTGCCACAGAATCACCACTTTTAACAAAAGTGGTGATTCTAACACCACAACAAAAGCACGATGCGCATGTGTCCACGACTCCATTGTAACTCAATCCGCTTTTATTGGAAACAAAATGACACTAACATCAACCATCTACGACAAGTTATGACTTGATAGTTAACATTTTAAACTCGCCAGGTTATTCTTGTATTATCATGTATAAATATCATGTATAAACAAAAGGTAAAAAGCCAGGTAAGGTAAAAAAATTGAATCACTCTATGTCATATTCACTGTAACTGAACACAATTTTATATATAAATAAAAAATGAAGCTTTTCAATGAAATTATTGAATCACTCTATTGTATATTCACTGTAACTGAACACAATTTCATAAATAAATAAATAAAACGAAGCTTTTCGATGAAATCCTGCAGAGAGATAACAGAGGTCACGGAGGTCACGGAGAGATCACGGATAGATCACGGAGAGGACACGGAGGTCTAACAGACACAGCTGTCCACCGACTCATTCTCCGGGGGGGCGGGGCATTCCTCCTTTTTCTCCTTCGGGAGGCGACACGTGGTGGACTTGGTGTACATCCTCAGACACACGTAGCAACAGCAGCACAGCGCCAGCAGGATGAGAGCCGCCAGCATCAGCCAGATGAACAGCTTGCTGCGGGGCCACGCGTTGCAACCGTCCGACGTGCAGAGGCGGCAGTTCTTGATGCCCTCGGAGCCCTTCTGCTTGGCCACGCCCTCGCAGGGGTGGTAGGTGGAGGACTCGGCGTGGGTGCAGGAGGAGATGTAGCTGGTGGACCAGAAGGAGCTCACCTCGTACCTGAGAAAAAAAAACAGGAGGTTATGAAACGTCCAGAAAAACGTCCAGAATGTAAAGCGCGTTACAAGGAATCGTTTTAACAGATCGACAGACCGACAGATGCACACAAAACCAAATTTGCTCAGGAGGTTATGAAACGTTCAGAAATATGAAACAAATTGAAATCGGAGCAAAAAAATATTTTTTTTTACAAAATAGAACCCTATTTTCCTAATATTAGGAATTTCTCGGAAGTAAAAATTCACCATATACTTGAAACGATAATTCGTGGCGACATGAATCTTTCCTTAACTGTTTTGACATTAGAACAATATATGCCTCCTCAGAGTGGGTTTGAGAGATGGAGAGGGAGTTAAAGGGACAGAAGGAAAGCAGGATAAAAGGGTCAGAGGAGAAAGGGTAGGAGATATGGAGGAGATTGGAAGAGGGAAATAGGGGTTTTAACTGTTTTAAGAAACAAAGAGAGAGGGGGGGAGGGTGGTGGTGGAGTAAGAGAGAGAGAGAGATGCCCTCCGAGCCCTTCTGCTTGGCCACGCCCTCGCAGGGATGGTAGGTGGAGGACTCGGCCTGGGTGCAGGAGGAGATGTAGCTGGTGGACCAGAAGGAGCTCACCTCGTATCTGAGGAAAAAAAAACAGGAGGTCCAGAAACGTCCAGAAATATGAAACAAATTGAAATCGGGCGTACCGTTCACGAGATGTAAGCGTTTAAGTTAAAAGTTAGTGGTCAGGCGCATGGTCTCTTTCACCCAGAACCGCTAGTACGAATTTGATGAATTTAAAATGGGACCATCTACAGAACGTCTACTATATGTGTGCAAAATTTCATCAAAATCCGTTCAGTAGTTTCTGAGATTTGTGCATTACAAGGAATATTTTTAACAGACCGACGAACCGACAGACCGACACAAAACCGAAGTTACTCAGGAGGTTATGAAACGTCCAGAAATATGAAACAAATTGAAATCGGAGCAAAAAAATATTTTTTTTTTTACAAAAACGAACATCACAATACATCCGATTTCTAATATTAGAAATTTCTCGGAAGTAATAAATTCACTTGAGTTTAAGAGATTGCCATGGACTAAGGTTAAGGCATGGGGCAGGACGATTGTAAGACAAAAAATCCGAGAATAAACATACCCATTAGCGCACAAGAAACACCTTTTGGTAAATGGCAGGAAAAATGCATGTCAAGGTACGGTATAAGGGTTTAGTCACAATAGATCTCATTCGGACGCATTGTGTGGACTTAGGAGTTACCACTGAAATCCTACAACTAGATGAAATCATCATAGAGTGGCGTCATCGTGAACGATGGTAGCCAGACAGTGGAAGAATGAATCAGCACTTCTACCACTGGCCTTGCAAGGAGGCTAATAAATGAAAAAGGCCCCCGAAATCAAGCCAATGCTGGTCTATTCCCTGTTTAAGTGTTTACAGTCCCCCAGTCAGACATTTGTGTGGCTGGGGGATATAAGTGTATTTTTTTTTCTTTTTTATTGTTTAAATTGTTTCCATTTTTTAATTTTTGTAATCACTATCTGTATTGTACATTTATCTCAATCTAATAAATAATTTAATAATAACCGACCTCAGTAGCTTGATCGATAAGGCGGCGGACTTGTAACCTGGAGGTCGCTGGTTCAAGACTCGGTTTCAGCGTGGATTATGTAAAGCGAGTAGTTGTGATGTCACGAAAGTACTTGACAAAAATATGATAACTTTGAGATGTGCCTTCTGGCTCATTAAAAACAAGTAATAATAATAATTATATCGCCTTATCTGTACTGTCCGCTTAGAACTAATGAGTCCCATTATTCGAGCAGTAAGTCCAAGATGTATGTTGGCGAACTCCAAAGTGGGAGGATAACTTGTCATGTCCCGTTTTGGTTTTGAACCCACGACCTCTGGATTAGAAGTCAGACGACTTGATCACTAAGCTGCCGACCGGGACGAACTGAGCTACCGTGGAGTTCCAATTCTAATATCAAGGCATCCTACCAACTAAAAAACCCTCCGCTCCGGAAGATCAGACGAATTAAAATCATTCCTTCAGGTCCATTTGTTGACAAGTAATAATCTGTTAAGGGTCTTCAACTCAAGAGTTGTGATCTACCTGATGCATGAGAAGCCTTTATGAGAAATCCTACTGTCATAGGACATCGCATAGTCACACCGGGTGAACACACAAGAGTTGTGATCTACCTGATGCATGAGAAGCCTTTAGGAGAAATCCTACTGTCATAGGACATCGCATAGTCACACCGGGTGAACACACAAGAGTTGAGATCTACCTGATGCATGAGAAGCCTTTAGGAGAAATCCTACTGTCATAGGACATCGCATAGTCACACCGGGTGAACACACAAGAGTTGAGATCTACCTGATGCATGAGAAGCCTTTAGGAGAAATCCTACTGTCATAGGACATCGCATAGTCACACCGGGTGAACACACAAGAGTTGAGATCTGCCTGATGCATGAGAAGCCTTTAGGAGAAATCCTACTGTCATAGGACATCGCATAGTCACACCGGGTGAACACACAAGAGTTGAGATCTACCTGATGCATGAGAAGCCTTTAGGAGAAATCCTACTGTCATAGGTCATCGCATAGTCACACCGGGTGAACACACAAGAGTTGTGATCTACCTGATGCATGAGAAGCCTTGAGGAGAAATCCTACTGTCATAGGACATCGCATAGTCACACCGGGTGAACACACAAGAGTTGAGATCTACCTGATGCATGAGAAGCCTTTAGGAGATATCCTACTGTCATAGGTCATCGCATAGTCACACCGGGTGAACACACACGAGTCCGCGCTGGAGTGACGCCCATCACACACCCAGCAAGAGAGGTCAGTCAGCACAGGCACCTCCGCCTTGGAGTCTCGTCTGGCTAGGCTGGGCGCCACTGGAACGGCGAAACCCCAGTCGTAGTACTCGTCGTCCAAAGTCTTGATAGTGACGCCGTCGTGTCTGTTGTCGTACTGAGGCTTGTCGGAAGTTTCCCGTCTGCGTCTGATGTCATTGGCCGCTTTGCTGTTCGTACCGTCGTTTGTAGAGTTCTTACTACTGGCAATAGCATTGACGATGGTTGCTTGGCTTCTATTTCCATTGTCGCTTCTGGTGTCTTTGTTCGTACCGTCGTTTGTAGAGTTCTTACTACTGGCAATAGCATTGACGATAGCTGCTTGGCTTCTATTTCTATTGTCGCTTCTGGTGTCTTTGTTCGTACCGTCGTTTGTAGAGTTCTTCCTACTAGCAATAGCATTGACGATGGTTGCTTGGCTTCTATTTCTATTGTCGCTTCTGGTGTCTTTGTTCGTATCGTCGGCGTCGTTTGTAGAGTTCTCACTACTGGCAATAGCGTTGACGATGGTTGCTTGGCTTCTATTTCTATTGTCGCCTCTGGTGTCCTCACTATTGTCAATTGCCATTCGAACGATACGTTGTATTTTATCTTTGCTTGGGAAGACCCCACTACGGTCAAGTGCCGAGTCATAGACAACTTGCCCATTAGCAAGAAAGACAAACCGTGTCCGAGGGATGTCGTTGGTTTTGTTCGCCATATTCATGATTCGCGCATTTTCTTTAGTCTCATTAATTTGTCCATTCCCGTCAATATTTGATTTTTCATTATTTTCAAGAATTTTATCGACACTCATAGATACCTTTTTTCTTTCAATGGCATGATTCAATCCTGGAGAGGTATCCTCCTTGATTGTGTCATCCTTCACAGCTATGCTACTTTCCACGACGCCATCTTGTTCGTCCTTGGAATAGACGTTCTTTCCCAACGAGAGCAATATTATCAGCGAGAGGCACACGGAGGCACTCGCTCTCATCTTCACCGAGATCCCTTGCGAGAATTCGAGAGTTAAATTCACAGAAATTTGGTCTATTTCAATTACAACAAATAAAATGATGATGAACTAAACGAGCTTTAGAGGCTACTATATTACTGGTTTCATTATTTGACTTATTCAGATATTTAATTTTTACTGTATTAAAAAATCAATGCCATTTACAATATCAGAACTGACATGTGGTAGAGTACCAAGCATGCAGCCTGCATGCTTGGTACTCTACCACATTTCAGTGGCATGGATCATATAAAAGCTTCAATAGATGTGATAGTGTACAGAAGTAATGGATTGAAATATACATATATTATTTTGATTGGATACTATAAAAAAATTCACTTGATATCAGAACCTCATCAACCAAGGCTTCATTTTCAAAACCATTGGTCTTTGAAACTCTCGGCCTCTGGAGTGCAGAAACCGAAACTTACAACTTTGCCCGGAGAAAAATTGTCCTTGAGTTTTTTTCGTCAAAAACTGTCAATTGCTATCCAACGGGGCAATGCTGCCTGTGACAGAGGCACGCTGCCCCATCAACTTGCTCTATTATATATTTTTTATTACTAATATACGTTTAGCCCAATTTCATCTCTACAATAAATTTTTACATATACGATATTCATATGAAATATTTTCTAAATATATTATGCTTTAAGGTTAAGGCATAAATGTACCTACCTAAGTATTATTGATAAATTGTAAATACTTTTATACCAAAAATCATAGGGAAGAGGATATTTTTTGTCAAGTTGATGAAATAAAGAGGATAAAAAGTTGAACAGAAAATGTAAATTAAAAAGAGAGAATGCTTTGCTTCAGCAGAGAGAAAGCTTTTTGCTTGTCAAAGGGAAAAAAGCGATTTGATTTTTTAATCCCTTTTTTTAAATAGAAATCCCCCTTTTCAACCCTCTTCTCTACCCGTTCCTACCAACTACCCCAAACCCATTGTGTATAATACCCTGTGATTACTGAACGTCCATTTGGAGCCATTTAGTTCGAATAGAAAAAAAATAGGGGGATAGATTTAAAGAGAGAAGAGAGATGTAGAAAGAGAGAGAGATAAAGTAGAATTGGGAAGAAAAATGAAGAGAAGTAACTTATTCTTATACATGGGTAGAGAGAAAAAAAGAGAGAGGAAGAAAGAGAGAGAGAGTGAGAGAGGAAGGGAGAAAGAGAGTGAGAGAGAGAGAGAGAGAGAGCGAGAAAGAGAAAAAGAAATACAGAAGAAGAAGGAACTACACTTAGAAATAGAGGGAAAAGAAAATGCAAAGAGTAAAAGGAATAAAGAGGAAAAATAAAAGATCCTAGAGATAAAAGGAAATTCTGAGAGAGAAAGGTGAGGGAACGAAAGAGGAAGAGAGAGAAAAAAAGAACAGGAAGGCTAGATAGAAGTAGAGAGAGAAAGAGAGAAGCATTAGAAAGAGAAGTGGGTAGTGGATAAAGAGATGAAAGAAGGTTTGTGTGGATGAGGGAAAGAGAGAGAGAGAGAAGGAAAAAGAATAGAGAGAGGGAAAGAAAGAGAATAAAGAGAATAGAGATAGATAGAAGGAGAAAGAGTCAATAGAGAGACAAGTGGAAAGAGTGTTGGATAAAGGGTGGAAGAGAGAAAAGAGGAACGACACTAGTATAGAGAACAAGAAAGAGAATATAGAAGTAGAAGGATAGACAAAAAGAGAGAGGCAGAAGTGGTGAGGAAAAAGAGATAGAAGAGGGTGTGCTTCAGAGAGAGAGAGAGGAGAGGAGAGAGAGGAAAGAGAGAGAGCAGAGAGAGAGAGAGGAGATAGAGAGAGAGGAGAAAGAGAGAGAAAAAAAGGGTGAGTGAAAGAAAGGTAATGGAATGGGCGTATCAGGAAGACGAGAGAGGGAGGAGACAAATTGAAGGGATGGTAGAGGGAACTATACTGTTAGTTATACATACAGGGTGCGCCAAAAAAAAAGGAGCTACTCGAAATATCTAGAGAACAGATTTAATCTTTTTTTGATGCTAAGGCACATGTACCAGTACCATTATATCTAGCTCCAAACCTTTTAAATTAGGTTTTGTTTTTTAATCGTTACCAGGGGCTTTAAAAATTTAAATCCGTTCTATGTTGTTATTGTAGCTTGGCTACATCTGGAGGGGTGAGTGATGGTCTCCAGACAACTTTATTTCAAAGTTGGCTCGTAATGAACCACATATTTCTATGTGCGATCAACCATTATGAGGACTGTATAGATATTTCCTTCTATAGATATTTCGGGTGGTTCCTTTTTTTGCGGACCCTGTATAATAGATATACGTCATAGCGTCATAGGTATTAGGGAACTATAGTAAATTAAATTCAGGCTTGGAACACCTGTTGTTAGTCCTGTATAATTGATGTTCTTTTGGGGCACGTTTCCAACTAAAACAAGAAACAACATTGAAATTTAATAAAAGCTTTTACGCGAGGGCTTTGCATTTTACATATTTTTCGGCAGTAAATCAATCAAGCAATTTTGTATCCAACCGCTTTTTTAGTTTTTTTTTTGTAATTTTCGTTTAACGTCGCTTTCAAAACTAGATGCTCAATAAATCACGTCGGGGGTTTAACTCGCTGGTAACTCACAAACCAGCAACTCAAATTAAACTCAGCCGCCTTGAGTGGGGCCGGGATTAGCCAACATCACGATGGTACAAAGTTGAATGGTCAAACATCCAAGTCTTGACTTCGCTAGACGTTTCTTAGCTTCAGTGACAGAACAAGAAATGGTTTTATGTAATGTTTCCTACCGGCCTCAAGCTTGATCGATAAGGCAACAGAGGAGGTCGATGGTTCAAGTCCCCAGTTGAGCAAAAATTTATAATAATAATACTCTTTAGTGGAAGTTTACCACCAGGCGAGTTTAATGCTCACAGCATTTTCTACCACCTAACCCTCAGAGTCTTATTATTATGTGGTCACAAACTCAAATTAATGAGGAAAAATTCATGCACTGGGTGGGATTCGAACCAACGGATCCCTACGCTATCTGGATTACCAGAGTAGCGCCTTTACCACTTGACTACCATCATCATCATCATGTGGCACTACAGCCCTCTGTGGGCTTTGGCCTCCTTCACTATCTGCCTCCATGCTATTCTGTCAGTCATTTTAAGTTGCGGGTTGTTTATTTGCATGTGTTGTAGGTCTTCATTAATGTTATCTGTCCACCACTTGACTACCAGTGCACTAATTTTTTTTTTTTTTTTTTTTTTTTTAAGTGGGGTTTTAACGTCGCTTTCAACTGCCATGGTCATATCACGACGGGGGTTTTACCCTTCATTCGCAGGAAACTCACAAACCTGCTACTCACATTGACCTCACCCAGCCTGAGTGGGGCCGGGAAAAGCCAGCGTCACGAGAATTAGAATTTGAATGGTCACCCATTCAAGTCTTAACCTCGCTGGATGTCGCTTAACTTCGGCGTTCTGAAGGGAACCGGTGTATTCAACATGCAATCGACGCTGGCTGCACTAAAATTTAGTAATGCGAGTTTGAGTAGTTGTGATAAACACATCAAAGATGATAACATTGTATATGCTTCCTGTGTTCCCAGCCGCTATGAACCACCGTAGGGAATCCGTCAAAAGTGAGCTGTACCGGTCTATGACGGGGGACGAGTACATTAGCATCCTCGCCACTAGCCAGAGTAGACCCTCCTGGCATTGTCTGCACACTGATGACGCCTACCCCTTCTCCCATGTCCTCAGAATACGTGTTCTCAAGGTAAGTGTTAGGACAGGTGTGCTCATGGTATCATCAGCGTCCGGAACACTAGCCAGAGTAGACCCTCCTGGCATTGTCTGCACACTGATGACGCCTACCCCTTCTCCCATGTCCTCAGGATACGTGTTCTCAAGGTAAGTGTTAGAACAGGTGTGCTCATGGTATCATACGTGTTCTCAAGGTAAGTGTTAGGGCAGGTGTGCTCATGGTATCATACGTGTTCTCAAGGTAAGTGTTAGGACAGGTGTGCTCATGGTATCATACGTGTTGTCAAGGTATGTGTTAGGGCAGGTGTGCTCATGGTATCATACGTGTTGTCAAGGTAAGTGTTAGTACAGGTGTGCTCATGGTATCATCAGCATCCGGAATACTAGCCAGAGTAGACCCTCCTGGCATTGTCTGCACACTGATGACGCCTACCCCTTCTCCCATGTCCTCAGGATACGTGTTCTCAAGGTAAGTGTTAGGACAGGTGTGCTCATGGTATCATACGTGTTCTCAAGGTATGTGTTAGGACAGGTATGCTCATGGTATCAGCAGCATCCTCGCCACTAGCCAGAGTAGACCCTCCTGGCATTGTCTGCACACTGATGACGCCTACCCCTTCTCCCATGTCCTCAGGATACGTGTTCTCAAGGTAAGTGTTAGAACAGGTGTGCTCATGGTATCATACGTGTTCTCAAGGTAAGTGTTAGGGCAGGTGTGCTCATGGTATCATACGTGTTCTCAAGGTAAGTGTTAGGACAGGTTATTATCAGCATCCGGAACACTAGCCAGAGTAGACCCTCCTGGCATTGTCTGCACACTGATGACACCTACCCTTCTCCCATGTCCTAACCCTCCTGGCATTGTCTGCAGACTGATGACACCTACCCCTTCTCCCATGTCCTAACCCTCCTGGCATTGTCTGCACACTGATGACGCCTACCCCTTCTCCCATGTCCTCAGGATACGTGTTCTTAAGGTAATAATAATAATAATACTCTTTAGTGGAAGGTAACCACCAGGCGAGGTTAATGCTCAAAGCATTTTCTACCACCTAACCCTCAGAGTCTTATTATTATGTGGTCACAAACTCAAATTAATGAGGAAAAATTCATGCACTGGGTGGGATTCGAACCAACGGATCCCTACGCTGTCTGGATCACCAGACTAGCGCGTTAACCACTTGACAACCAGTGCACTTTTTTGTCACATACCTGTCCTAACACGGTATGTGTTAGGGCAGGTGTGCTCATGGTATCATACGTGTTCTCAAGGTATGTGTTAGGGCAGGTGTGCTCATGGTATCATACGTGTTCTCAAGGTAAGTGTTAGGACAGGTGTGCTCATGGTATCATACGTGTTCTCAAGGTAAGTGTTGGGACAGGTGTGCTCATGGTATCATACGTGTTCTCAAGGTAAGTGTTAGGACAGGTGTGCTCATGGTATCATACGTGTTCTCAAGGTAAGTGTTAGGGCAGCTCCGCACTTTCGCATGGCAAGCGAATATCTTACCTCCGAGCTCTCTTATCCTACGAATAGCGAATATCGTACCTCCAAGCGATTAGCTCAATGGTTAGATACTCGTACTCCAAGCGAAAGATCCTTGGATCGCACCCCAGAGCGATCACAAAAAATTGTACTCAAAATTAGTTTACAATTGTTTTAATAGATAAAGAGAAATCTTTCGGTGCGCTCGTGTTGACCCAGAAGCTAAATGGGAAGTATTGTGTCACTTGACTCACTTGTCTTCTTGTCCATCAGATTGGAGGCAATTTACTGCGAGAGTTACAACACAGACTAAAAACGTCCTACTGCTCTTTCATGATGGCTACGAAATAAAAAAGATGTGAAACACTCATTTTCTTGTCAAGTGGTCTCGTATACTCATTATCACTTGAGATTAATGTGATCGTATTGAATTTATCTTCTTTATCCACCCTTTTACTCCTTTGGTTCCAGATCGTGTGTGGTAATTTAGAAATGATCATGGGTACTGTTGCCGTATTTTATGCACCATTTCAATTATCTTGTTCCAGATCGTCTGTGGTATTCTAGAAATGATCATGGGCAGTGTTGCCGTCATAGAACAGAACGGGTCTGTCTCGAATTTGGGCCTTGGACTCCCAGCCGGTATCTGCACGATATTAGCAACAGGTGAGGGAGTGCTGAAATAAAAGGGGGGGGGGGGGGGGGTTGGGGCAATTCATATATTTCATTAATGTACTGCTCACTATGTGAGTTGCCAAAAGAACACAGTATACTTATCAAACTACTTGGTTATTCCATCTTTCTTTGTTGTTGTTTTTTTTCTGTTCTTCTTTCTTTTCTTTTTTTCATTCTTCAAATATTAGGTGTATAGTTTGTTTGTTTATAATATGAAGAGTGTCTTTCAATACTGTCCGGCACATAATATAGTATAACCTCGATATAAGAAGAACAATATTCAGGTTCAATTTACCTCTCTATAAGGACTATAAGGTAAAATAACCTCTTTATAAGACTTACTTACTTTTCGAGTCCATGTGTGATGTCATGGTGGTGGAAGGATTAATGCGGGTGAACCCTTTGGACGCCCAGAACCATTGTTCTGGGCTCCTTCCGTGTCCAGTGTGTAGTGTATGGTGTATGTGTAGTTTGTTGAGATTATGCACTTAAATTTGACAATTTTAAATAAAAAAATCTTAAATTTTGATAGGAATTTTAAAATTTATCGTACCTTTTCAGATTTGATGAAATATAAGAGAAAACTGGATACAAGAGAAAAAATTGGGTCCCTTCCCTTGAGTTCTCTTACATCCAGGTTCGACTATAATAGGGAAATGATGTTGAGACTTGATAAAAACAATGATGCCCTGAAAAAAAGCTTAGGTATCTGTAGAAAAAAAATACCAACAGAATATTCCATTGAAATAAATTAGTTATTTGATTTTGAAAATAAAATACCTACCTATATCAGACAAGCTGTTTCAAACGTGCTTCGCTACGTTCCAGGAAATCCCGATATCTTGAAATGGTAATAGATATTTTAATTCTTAGAAGCTTTTATCATTAGCCTAGGACTTGATAATTTTCTTGGTAGTTTGACTGTGGTTTGGGGGGGGGGGGCAACTCTCCTGAAAATTTTAATATCTGTTACCGTTTGGGTTGTGCTATTATAAACAGACAACCCCTAAGAGGACATAGTCAGTCACGCACAGATTTGAGTTTTATACATATAAAGAGACAAATACAATACTTTCCTTATTATAGGATAAGGAAAGTAAAAAAAAAGACAACTCGCATAAAACCAAACGAAAATTTACATTTGACTAAACTTGAGAACTTTGAAGAAGTTTAATGAGAATAAATAATTACAATAATAATGGATTTTCAGCCAAAGTTTTATTCCTAAAAAAGAAAGGTATTTAGAATATTTTAATGAACACCTTTGAAAATAAATTATTGATTATTTAAATTGGGTTTTTTTCGTTGGAATTTTAGGCGCTACCTTTTTGGAACAAAATTCTGATGGTAGAAAAATTCTAAACTTGAGAGAATTTAATATTTAATTTTCACTGTGCCTTTAATTTAAATTGACGATATTAATATTTTTGTAAAAAAAAAAATTAAAACGAATAAATATTTTTTGATTTGATTTGAAAGATTAGATTGCAAACTCATTTTGAGATAGTCTCGTTTGAAGTTCTAACAGAAGTATCTGAGGATGATATTGCAATATTCCACCCAACGAATCCCAGCCTTTGATGGTATTTGTTAAAAAAAGAAAGGATTACAAAATACCTATCAAAAAAGTTTAATTAATTATTATTTGAACAAAACTTTACAAAATAATAGGTTTTTTATTCAAACATTTCACCCTCAATGGCCTGATTATATTTTGAACTGAATGGTGTTTCTTTTTTCTTTTCTTTTTTAGTTATAAAAATAAAGAAAGCCCGGTCATTGTTGATTTATAGTTACAATTTTTTTTTTTTTTTTTGAAGGAATAAAGAACAGTAAAATTCTAGCATTTAGCTATATTTACCCACCTTTATCGTTAATAATTTGTAAAAGTATCTAAATGGGATTAAAAAAACGGGGAGTTTTTATGTATTTTCCATTAAAATTATACATATTTTATATCTCCATACAAGATACAAGTAAACAAAAAAAACTCCCTATCAAAAAACAGAACTCGCAAATGAAATTGAAACTTAACAGACTGAAATTGAAAAAACTTTTTTTTGTCTCTTTTAGTCTCTAGTTTTTGCCCTTTCCAAAAAAACCCCTTTTTCTACTGTAGGGTCCAACACATGCTATCGCATTTAGGACCCTACTGAGACCTAAATTCAATAAATACATTTCCAGTATTTGTTGAAAAAAATCTAAAAATGTGTAATGATAAATAATAATAATAAAGATAATAATGTCGCCTTATTTATACTGCCCGATTCAGACTTTTGAAGTCCCATTATTCGAGCAGTAAGCCCAAGACATATTATTATGTGGTAAAAATCCCAAATGGGAGGATAACTTGTCATGTCCCGGCTGGGTTTCGAACCCACGACCTCTGGCATCTTTGGATTCACAGAGTACCGCCTTTACCACTGAGCTACCGGGACAGACAGATAAATGATGTACCTAATGCACACAATGGTGAAAGAACAATGTGGATTATACCTACGTCATTCTCTCCCATTAAAACCCTTGCCTAAACGTCACCCCGACGTATGCGTTAAGTCACAGGCTCAACGGAGGGCGGGGCATTAAATCACTTGGAAAGACGAGGGATTATCATGAAGTCTCAGGCAATGCATTTGGCAACACTGAGTAAAGCTTAGAGCGTCTAATCCTGTCTGACAGACGTCCCATAAAGCAAGACTGAAGACAAATGAACACGGAGAGACATATTAACACATTGTGTGCTGTGTGCCGAATTGTTGATTTTCCCCTGGGACCACAATACAAAAGGTTGTCTCTCCGTATGAAGGATGCGGCCCCCAGAAACTTTGTTTTTCATGGAGGACCACCTCCCTCATTTTGGGAGATACCCAAATGCGTGTGGCTCAATCCTGAGAGACAATGCTTCCAAGTGAGTTCTAGAGTCACTCAATATGAGAGACGCTAGAAAAAAGAAAAATAAAATATGAGAGACGTGACCCCTAGTGAAAATCACTGTCTCTCATAATGATGGAAATGGAACTAAACGTGTTAATAGAGAATGGATTAAGAAGTTGAGAACAAAGAGCGTATAAGAGAGAAAAAGAAGGAGAAACAAGCAGGACAGATGGAGAGAAAATAGAACATGTTTTGTAAAGAAAATCTCAAGACATACGAACAATACAAAAGATAAACATGTTAAGAGAATAGAGATGGATTAGGAAGTTTAGAAACCAAGAGTGTAAAGGCAGAGAATTAGGAGGAAAGAGAAGGAGAGAAAGAGAGAGAGAGAAATTAGGACATGCTTTGTATAGTAAGACTCAAGACATACGAACAATACATAAGATAAACATATTAAGAGAATAGAGATGGATTAGGAAGTTTAGAAACAAAGAGTGTAAAGGCAGAGAATTTGTAGGAAAAAGAAGGAGAGAGAGAGAGGAAATAGGACATTCTTTGTATAATAAGACTCAAGACATACAAACAATACATAAGATAAACATATTTAGAAAATAGAGTTGAATTAAAAAGTTTAGAAACAAAGAGCTTAAAGGCAAAAAAATAGAACGAAATGAAGGAGAGAGAGAGAGGAAATAGGACATTCTTTGTAAAGAAAATCTCAAGACATACGAACAATACATTAGATAAACATATTAGGAGAATAGAGATGGATAAGGAAGTTTAGAATTAGAAACCAAGAGTGATGTAAAGGCAGAGAATTTGGAGGAGAGAGAGAGAAAATAGGACATGCTTTGTATAATAAGACTCAAGACATACAAACAATACATAAGATAAACATCTTAAAAGAATAGAAATCAATGGATTAGGAAGTTTAGAAACACATAAGGTATTGGAAAAACAAGAGAATTATGAAGGAAACAGAAAGATAGAGAATAAAGAACACATTTTGTAAATTAAAACTCAAGATATACGAACATGAGATAAACATAATTATGAAGGTAGAATAAGTGAAAAAGAGAGATAAGGTAGAGTGAGTAAGACAAAAAGAGAGAGAAGGTAGAGTGAGTGAGACAAAGAGAGAGAAGAGAGAGTGAGTGAGAGAAAGAGAGAGAAGGTAGAGTGAGTGAGATAAAGAGAGAGAAGGTAGAATGAGTGAGACAAAGAGAGAGAAGGTAGAGTGAGTGAGACAAAGAGAGAGAAGAGAGAGTGAGTGAGAGAAAGAGAGAGAAGGTAGAGTGAGTGAGAGAAAGAGAGAGAAGGTAGAGTGAGTGAGACAAAGAGAGAGAGAAGGTAGAGTGAGTGAGAAAAAGAGAGAGAAGGTAGAATGAATGAGACAAAAAGAATGAGAAGGTAGATCGAGTGAGACAAAAATAGAATAAGAGAGAGAGAGAGGAAGGAGAAAACTTGTCGATGTTGAAGGAAAAAAATAAATCCACTTGTATTTTCCCACGCTGCAAAAAAAAAAAACTTTTGAAAACAGGATTAAAAGAAGAAAAAAAAAATAGACCTATTCAATGACGGAGTAGAAAACATGGCGAACTCTCAATGGAGGAAAAGTTGTTTAATGGATGGAAAAAAAATCAAGCAAGAACAGGGCTTGAAGTTCCAATAGAAAAGTAAAAACATTTCTATGATTTTTTTTTTATAACTAGGTACCTACAGAAAAAAAAAATATTATGAAATAATACGAACACGATTTGAAATATTAATAATGCAAATACCTACTTTAGTACCTATAAAAAAAATATACGAAATGAAAAACTGAATGAAATATTCTTCAACGCGCTTCCAAAACCAACTAGATGAACTTTACTATTCACCTGTGAGCATTTATTATTGTGAAAAGTTTTATGAGAAATTTTAACTATGTATTTCAAATATTAATTACAAGGAAGCAGGTATCTTATTTTATAAAATGATTCGTTTGTGTGTATGTTTAGTCGCGTAAAACTCGAGAACCACAAGTCGGATTGAGCTTAAACATATATAAGTAGTGCTTTACTTAGACTGTCAGCGCAAGACAGGTGGTCCCATTGGCCATTATACCAACAGGTACATAAATTTACAAATAAGAGAGAGAGAAAGAAAGAGTTTGAGAGAGATAAGGGAAGTGTGAGAGGGAGAGAAGAGAGAGGGAGGGAGAAGAGAGAGAGAGAGGGAGAGAGAAAGAAAAAAGGGGGAAAGACAGTGATATTTATAGGAATGGAGAAGGGAAGAGAGATAGAAAGAGAGAGAAAGAAAGAGAAAGAAAGAGAGAGGATGAGAGAGAGAGGGAGTGAGGAGGAGGAGGAGGAGGAGGAGGAAGAGGAGGAGGAAGAGGAGGAGAGAGAGAGAGAGAGAGAGAGACAGAGACGGGAGGAGAAAGATTGATTGAAGAAAATGAAGAGAAAATTGCAGTAATAATGTAATACCTACATGTCTTCTAGGTAAGATGTTTAATGAAAACATAGTGGCGTATTAGTATAGGTAAGTAGTCACCGTGGCCGAGTGAGTTAGCGAGCTAGGCATTGCACGCACGATGACCTGGGTTCGATCCCCAGCGGAGCAGGATTTTTTCTGCTCTGTACTTGGATGTTCGGGTTCAGTCATACCTCGTGAAAAAAAAAATGAGGTTTTTTTTTTAAAAAGAATCCTTATCATTGATAAATCCTAACTATACACAACTATTAAACTAAAATTAACTTTACGAAGAAAAAAATGCTGAGTCATTCTTCCACTGTCTGGCTACCATCGTTTACGATGGAGGTTTACCTCCTCCTGATCAGGACGTTAAAACTAAATAGAGTCGTTGACGTTAGGAAGGTTATCCAGCCATAAAAAAAACCTGCTCCACCCTTACAACCTCAACCAAGAGGTTGAACAATGCCGACCTCAATAGCAACAAAAAGCTAATATGGGATAAAGGCAAGGGAGTACGTACATAATTATAATACTATTACATAATTATAATTTTTTTTAAAAAGAATCCTTATCATTGATAAATCCTAACTATACACAACTATTAAACTAAAATTAACTTTACGAAGAAAAAAATGCTGAGTCATTCTTCCACTGTCTGGCTACCATCGTTTACGATGACGCCACCCTATGGAGATGATGAAGACAAATAATTTAAGTTTTTTTTTTTTTTAATAGAGACACTTGACCGAACCCTACGAAAAACTGTAGATAATAATAATAATAACCGTAGATCCGCCACTGGGTACACTTAATGACTTAATGGATATTAAATTCCCAGGATGAGGTAGGGGAGAGGAAATATTCAGCTTCCCCATCCTCATCGCTCAAGACTATCTGTCAAGCAGCTTACAGCATTCTACATTGTATATACCTGTACATTTACAAGTGCGAGTATACCTGTGAATTCTTCCCTTTTTTAAGTTTACGAAGAATTTCACAAGTTCTATTATTATTATTATTAGAGAAAAAATAAAAAAAATAGAGAAATTCGCCGCCCTACCCAGGCTGGGTGAGGTTAATGTGGGTAGCTGGTACGATTCCCAGCGAATGGAGGTTTACCTCCTCCTGATCAGGACGTTAAAACTAAATAGAGTCGTTGACGTTAGGAAGGTTATCCAGCCATAAAAAAACCTGCTCCACCCTTACAACCTCAACCAAGAGGTTGAACAATGCCGACCTCAATAGCAACAAAAAGCTAATACACTGCCAATTATGGACACAATACTTCCTCGTGATTGTTTCACATTGTGTACACGTGCGTTTTTTGAGTTTTTATACTAAATTACTTGTATCTCCGAAACGGCTGAACCGATTTTCTTCAAATTTGTTTTATATGATAGAAAACCGTTTTTTTTACATTCTAGATTCTACAAAAAATTCTGTATCGGCAAGTCGTGGTTCTTATTTTTTGACTTTATTGTCCAAAATTTCGGATTTTCTTAAATATCAGAGTCAAATTATAATTAATTAAAAAGAAAATATAAAAAGCCTGTGTAAAACAATAATATGCATATACATACAAAATTTCATTAAAATCGGGTGTACCGTTAACGAGATATAAGCATTTAAGTAAAAAGTTAGTGGTCAGGCGCATGGTCTCTTTCACCCAGAGCCGCTAGTACGAATGGGACCATCTACAGAATGTCTCCTAGATGTGTGCAAAATTTCATCAAAATCGGTCGAGTAGTTTCCGAGATTTGCGCGTTACAAGGAATCGTTTTAACAGACAGACAGGCCGACAGACCGACAGACCGACAGACCGACAGACAGACACAAAACCAAATTTGCTCAGGAGGTTATGAAACGTCCAGAAGTATGAAAAAAATTGAAATCGGAGCAAAAAAATATTTTTTTTTACAAAAACGAACACAATACTTCCGATTTCTAATATTAGAAATTTCTCGGAAGTAATATGGGATAAAGGCAAGGGAGTACGTACATAATTATAATACTATTAGAAGAAAAAAAATCATCAAGTTTAATTTCAAGTATGAAATTTAACTCTTCATATTTTTTGTGGGTAGCCCAGCATCATTAAGATTCTCCGACACTTTTCTAAACCAAATATTATTATTTTTTTCATTCTCTGATAATCCGCCACTGACTAAACAGGGAGTAGACCAGCATTGGCTTGGTTCTGGGGGCCGTTGTCAATTATTAGCCTCCTTGTAAGACACAACGACAAAGCATTGCTTTTAGAAATTGATGATGATTGTAAGACAGTGGTAAAAGTGCTGAGTCATTTCTCCACTGTCTGGCTACCATCATTCACGATGACCCCACCCTATGATGATAGTAAAATTAACTTTGCATTTTATTTTTGATACAGTTTTTTTTCTGTTATATCCAGATTTCTCTTTTAAAGAGGTTTTTTTCCCTTAAAAAGAGGTAAACTCTTTATAAGAGTCTCAATTTGACTCGTAAATTGTTTTTTTTTATACAGGTTTTTCTTATATCCAATTCTCTTATACCCAGGTTTCTCTTATATCCACGTTTATCTTATATCCAGTTCTCTTATAACCAGGTTTCTCTTATATCCAGTTCTCTTATAACCGGGTTTCTCTTTTATCCACGTTTATCTTATACCTACCTAGTTCTCTTGTATCCAGGTGTGACTGTAGTTATAACAACCTTCCCTTCTCTTCCCCCCCCTTACAGCTGTGAGCATCCACTCGAGCAAGGGGTTCGGGGGGTATCGGCCCGCTTCGGCCGGCCCGGCCGCATGCTGGCGCATCATCGGGCCCACACTGAAGAAGGCCCTGGCCCTCTCGGTCCTGTGGAGTGCGGCCTTCTCTCTCAACGTGGCCCTGCTCGCCCAAGCGGTGCATGTGCTGCGGCCCGTGCACTTTCAAAGGTAAGAAAATGGGCCTCCATTATGATAAACAATTATGCATGTATAGAATTATAGATCGGGTGACCATGTTTTATACATTTCTGTAAATGTCGAACAAACAATAAATTCTAAACTCTAAAAGAAAAAAAAAAAATCAAATTACCAATGTATGATTTTTTTTTGTTTAAAAAAAATGGGATTTTGAAGGATAAAAATAGTCAAATTTATGTACATATATTTATTTATTATAACCGACTTCTCAAACCGATTATTATTATTTTTTAATTTGGCATGATATTGGATATTTGTGTTGATGACTTTGAAAATTGTTCAGTGAATTGGTGGGCAGAACGCTGCTAAAAAAAATCAATTTAGCGACTCATTGACTCGCTGCGCAAAACTACCCTGCCTAACTTACTACCTTGAAATCATTGGATAACAGAAAACAATACAAATAATCCACAAGTTCATTAATAATAAAAAAAATATTTTTACTCTAAAATCTAACTGAATAATTTATTCCTCACAAGGGCTTTCACGGAGCTTTTCCTGGTCTAAAAAAATAAGCAAAATATTTCTTAATTATTGTGTCTGAAATTTAAAATAATCCACCTCAAGGGGAAGATACGAGTATTTTTAAGTCTTAAAATTCTGACAAGTTTTTTTTTTCCTTCTTAGCCATTTATCTATTAGGAAGCTTAAGAAAGCTATAAGGAAGCTTAAAGTGGGGATGAAAAATAAATAATAGAAAAACGGAAATTGGGAGAAAAAAATTAAAAGCGGAATGAAAAGGAGGAGAGAAGGAGAAAGGGAGGGAGAAAGAAAGAAGGGGAAGAGAAAGAGTGATATTTATAGGAATGGAGAAGGAGAGAGAGAGTAAGAAGGGGGAGAGGGTGAGAGAATGATAGAAGGAGAGGGGAGAGGGAGTAATATTTATAGGAATGGAGAAGGAGAGAGAGATAAGGGGAGAGAGAAAGAGAGGTAAGGAGAGAGGGAGAGACAAAAAGAGGAGAGACAGGAAACAACAAAAATAAAGAAGAAATAGAATAGTCAAAATAATATTTATTTATTTAGAAACACTTTATTAGTAGAACATATATACAGACAAATAATGGGAAAAAGTAAATATAAAAATGACAATAATAATAATATAAACAAGAAAAAAATAAATAAAATATATACATATGTCCTATATAATAATATATGCCAGGCTAATAATAATTAATATACTGCCATATTTATAAGGCAGGAGAACGAGTCAGAGAGAAAAAAATAGAAGATAGACTGCAAGGAAATATTTTTTTTTTTTTAATTTTGGTTTAACGTCGCTTTTAAATTGGTCATATCACGACGGGGATAACACCCTCTCCATTCGCATGAAACTCACAAACCTGCTACCCACAGTAACCTCACCCAGCCTGGGTTAGGCCAGAATGCCAGAATTACAAAGTCTTGACCTGACTGGACCTTCGAGAACCGGTGTATTTAACGCGCCATCAACGCTGGCGGAAATAATGTAAACAATAATGTAAACAGAATTTTAAGCAGTTAGGTGAAATAGAAGAGTAATAAGGAGAGAGGGGGAGAGAGGGGGGAGAGAAGGGGGAGAAAGGGGGAGAGAGGGGGAGAGAGGGAGAAGGGGAGATAGAAAAAATGACGAATGGGAAGTCTAGCTAGAGGAGAAAAGGGAGAGATTAAACGGATAGACAGGACATGAAATTTATGTTTTATTAATACCCATGGTGAGAAAAATGAAACAAGAGCTGTCTCGAGATGAATTTAACTCAATTTAGAACTTGAAAAATAATGAAATTTAATTATTTAACATTTTAAATTTATTTCTAAAATTAATTTACATTAATTTTATTTTTGTTACAGTTAAAAGCAGGGCGCAAGGCGAATCCTATTGTTATCCAAACCAGAATGATTTGTTTGCATTTCGCTATGGAAAGAATTCTTGTTTTTTTTGCAACTCATTGTGAGGTATGCGCTGTTGGGGATAGTTTTTGTTTATCTTTGTGTGATAAAATTTATCACTCGCACCACTTTTTATTGTTAACAAAAGTACCTTTTTGGTCAGCTGACAAATTCAGGGTGGTCTCTTGAAACAAAGCTAAGAGGGGACTTTTTCGGTGACACATCGCTTGAGCAGGTCAAGAGAGGAATGATGTATGATGGAGCTCTCGAGTATTTTAATCTGAGGGAGGTGGCGTTCGGGGGCGGAGAAAAAGAGGGGAGAATGAAAAGGTGGAGAAGAAGGGGAAAGAAGAAGAAGACACGTTGGGGGGGTCGAAGAAAAGGAGGGGAAAATGAAAAGGTGGAGAAGAAGAAGAAGACACCTTGGGGGTTAGTGGAGAAGGAGTGAAAAAATGAGAAAGCGGAGACATAGGAGGGGAAATAAGGAGAAGACACGTTGGGAGACGGAGGAAAAGGAGGGGAGAATGAAAAGGTGGAGAAGAAGTGGAAAGAAGAAGAAGACACGTTGGGGGGGATGGAGGAAAAGGAGGGGAAAATGAAAAGGTGGAGAAGAAGAAGAAGACACCTTGGGGGTTAGTGGAGAAGGAGTGAAAAAATGAGAAAGCGGAGACATAGGAGGGGAAAGAAGGAGAAGACACGTTGGGGGGTGGAGGAAAAGTAGGGAAATGAAAAGGCGAAGAAGAAGGGGAAAGATGGAGAAGACAAGTTGGGGGTTAGTGGAGAAGGAGTGAAAAAATGAGAAGGCGAAGACATAGAAGGGGAAAGAAGAAGAAGACACGTTGGGGGCGGAGGAAAAGGAGGGGAAAATGACAAAACGGAAAGGAAGGAGGGATTAAAAGGAGAAGACAGGTTAGGGGTTGGGGGAAAGGGAGGGTAAATGACAAAACGGAAATAAAGGAGAGTTTAAAAGGAGAAGACAGGTTAGGGGTTGGGGGAAAGGGAGGGTAAATGACAAAACGGAAATAAAGGAGAGTTTAAAAGGAGAATGAGAAGACAGGTTGGGGGTTGGAGGAGAAGGAAGTGGTTAATGAATAGGCGGAAACACTTTGTTTCATTATTCAGCCCTGACTCTGAGGGTCAGGTGGTCAGGTGCTTTGAGCAATTGAGCATTTACCTCGCCTGGTGGTTACCATCCACAAAAGAGTAATGTTATTGATAATATTATGTATTTGATATGGTTCAGTAGATATTGGAATAGGGTACTGCGTGGGAGGAGAGGGGGGAGGGGAGAGAACTAAATATGATAGCCAACCATGTCTTTTAGTGAACACTAGAGGGGCTTTACTATTGAGAAGATGGGGCGGGGTGGGGGGGTGGCGGAAAGAAAAAGAGAAGGAAGATGGACTTTTGAGAGAGACCATTTATTTGATCTGATGGGGTAACTGTAAACATTGGAAGGGCGTACTGGTCGAGGTGGAGGAGGGGGAGAAGAGGAGAGAGAGGGAGAGTGGAGGGAGGGGAAGATGAACTATGTACGATATCTTTAGTGGACACTAGGAGGGGTCTTCTAGAGGATGAGTTGGGAGAAGACGAGGAGAAGGAGAAGGAGAAGGAGAAGGAGAAGGAGAAGGAGAAGGAGAAGGAGAAGGAGAAGGAGAAGGAGAAGGAGAAGGAGAAGGAGAAGGAGAAGGAGAAGGAGAAGGAGAAGGAGAAGGAGAAGGAGGAGGAGGGGTTTTCTAGAGGATGAGTTGGGAGAGAAAGAGGAAAAGGAGGAGGAGGAGGAGGAGGAAGGGTTGTGGATGATTTATTTGGAAGAGCTGACATTGGAGTGGAGGGCAGGGAGGTTGAAGTTAGGGCAGTATTATGTATTGGGTAAATTGTCACAAGAACGATGGACGAGGGGTGTCTTGACCACTCATCTGGTACTTTAGCATTGTGATGGAGAGGTTAACCATCGATCTGATGGTGTTGATATTGCAGTGGACGGTCCGAGTGTTTTAGACAAAAAAATCTCTTGACCTCTCTTCAACATCGAGGTCACTTTTGAGATGGTTTTTTTTTATCATTAATTCTGCTGGAATAATAGACCCTTTTTTAGTTCAATCGAGTAGGTTAAATAAGGCGATATTGTGTCTGTTTTATTAATTTCGAAGCCATGAAACAGCAGCTATTGTTGTTATCATATTATTTTGTGTCAACCACTTTCGTGAAATTACAACTACTCAAACTAGCTTTACTAATTTACGATAAAACTGGGTCTTGAACCACCGACCTCCAGGTTACATGTCCGCCTTATCGATCAAGATTGAGGTCGGAAATAACAGTTAATGAAGTTGTACCATCTAGATTTACAATTGTACATGAATATCAGAACATACCTGGACAGGTGTTTCGAGCTTATTTGCTCTCATCAGCAGGTAATAGTTCTGATTATCTATGGTATCAACTAACCTCTCTATTTTAATCAGTATAAAAATAAAAATGGGAAGTTGTACTAGATGTACATGGATATGTTCTGTTTTCAGATATGTCCAGCTCTAATCGCTACTGTTTCATGTTTTAATTATTATTATTATTTTGACAACTGGTTTTGACATATAATTATGAATGACCAGTCATAAAAAATACCTAGATAAAGTAGTGTACATCTAGTACAACTTCTCACTTTCCTGTTTATACTGAATAGAGAGGTTAGTTGATGGCATGGATATTCAGAACTACTACCTGCTGATGAGAGCAAATAAGCTTGAAACAGCTGTCCAGGTATGTTCTGATATTCATGTACATCTAATACAACTTCTCACTTTTCTGTTTATACTAATGCTGAAACTTAGAATTTTATTTATTTATTTACACTTTATTAGGTTGGTAATAGGACATATACAATACAAATAATTACAAATGAAAATACAATATACAATATAACAGAAGAAAAAAATAAAGAAAAAATAAATAAATATATACATAATATATGTCCTAACTAAAGGGCGGGGTTATTGCCTTAGGCAATCTCTTCCACCCAACCCTTATTTTATAATAATAAGGGAAAAAAATTGAACTTTTATTCTCTGTTTCTTCTGATTCCCAGGCAAAACACACCATTATATTTTGTTATGGCGACGTTGTTTTCTATTATTTTTTTCTATTATTTTCGTTTCTTCTGATTCCCAGGCCAAGCGAAACCTGCCTTATTCTGGCCGTGATCCAGCTGATCCTCTCAGGAACGATCCTGGTGAGTCTCTTCATGGTCATCAAGATCGATCTGACCCACGACCCAGACTGACAGGAGCCTCTGGCGTGCTACGACAACACGACACGGGTCAGTATGGCGGCGGGGATGCCCACGACTAGCTCCTCCAGTGAGAAGCACAACATCACGCTCATTTGATGGACGAAGAAAATCGTACGCGGTTTTGTCGAGTGCGTGAAAATCCGTACGCCTCGACATCATCAGTTGTTGTGCAGAGAGGAGCACGACATTATAGTCATTTGATGGATGAAAAAACTGTACGTTTTGAGAAGCACAACATCACGCTCATTATCGTAAAAATCGTACGCGGTTTTGTCGAATGCGTGAAAAGCAGAGGTGGTACGCAGAGTCCTTACTGTAGGGATGTCTGGGTCATTTGTCCCTTCAGCTGATTTTGTTATTCAGAGACGTTTATTCAACCCGCAATCAGTACGGTTGTGAGAGATTTCTCTCACAACCGTATACGTTACCGTGTACTGGATACGTTACAAAACCGAACCGTGCTGATCCCGTGCGCATGTGCATTCAGATGTTTCTCTAATAAATAATTGTCAAGGTCGAAGTTTTCCCTATAGCAAGCTCGAGACTACAGGGATAACAACCTATAGGGATAACAAAAACTTCTCTGTATACCAGCCCAGTTGTTGTGCAAAGCGAAACACGACATTAAAGTCATTTGATGCATGAAAAAACCGTACCTCTCTCAATTCAATGTGTAGCGAAAAGAAAATTTGTACACTGATTTTTGTTTGGGTACCTTCACAATCTGTATCAATGCTTTTTACTTAATTAAACATCTTGATCGCAATTAAATATGTATATTATAAAATGTCTCTTTCTTTGTATTGGCGTTCTTCACACCTCGGCCGAGATGTTTGATATTTGTATTGTATAGGTATTTTTTTTAGAACTTTGATCGACCTCAAAATTCTACATACCTACAGATTTCATTAGTTCTCAAGAATAATATAGAGTTTTTCATCATTATCTTAATTTTAATGCAGGAATCATAAACCCATCATTCTTCTTTTGCACTCAATTTATGAGATGTAGATTTGTATGCGCGCCTTGTATTTATTTTCATTATGCAATGTGTAATACCCCTTGCAGTACTAAAAAATCCGTTTCTAGTAAATTATGGTGGTACATTGGTACCTAGCTATTTTATTACGAAATTCTGCAATACTGAACCAAACAGGTAATTAATATCTTTCGGAAAAATATTCTACGTATACATTTCTTTGAGATTGAGTTGAGAAGAGATGTTTGATACCATGTTGTGCAATAACGTAAAAAGTACTTGGTACTCGCATATCATGTAATAATTATGTACTTTTTGACAAAATCTGAATGTCTGAGATTGTTTATCTAACTAATTGTGTTCAAAGTACTTTATTTAAAGAAAAAAAACATAGAAAATCTATGCATAAATTCATATTTTGATGCTAAAGTCTGCGGTACAATCAAACAAAATAATTATATTATTATTATTATTATTTAACTCTTTATTGGTCAACTACATGATACATTCAACAAAATATAACATGAAAAAAAAGAACACAATAGAATATGTAGTGAACCAAGGGGCGAGGTTAAAGCCTGTGGCTATCTCTTCCACCGAACCCCATATTATGTGTGCGAAGTTGGAGGAAATATTTTATTTGTAATCAAACATATATACTCTCTCTATATGAATTAGTTACTAAGGAAATCGATTTAATGAGTATGTTGAGAAAAAAAAATGTAAATAAATTTGTACATACCTAAATACTAAATATCTACATGGATGAATAAATACTATTTTCTTTGAGCTGCTATTTTTCTGTGAAATTTTAAATACGTTGTTTTTATTTTCACTTGACATTTTTTCTCTCTTTTACGAAATTAAATATGATAAAGAAAGTTTCTGGGTACTTTGACTTAACAGAAAACGGAATACTTATAACAAGCTTGTTTTTACATTTTCCCTTTTCAAAAGTTGGTTTTTGCATTTTTCTATTTAAAAAATGCGTCCATCAAATTATATCCTACTTTCGATTATAGTTCAAGCAAACCAATATTACAAGTCGGTAAGTATTTTAGATTCTTCTTCTTTTAGAGAAGTTAGAAAGTAAGCTGATATTGACAGTGATATTGACTAAGTTCAGAACCTTTAAAAATAAAGGGACAATTCGCCCCAAAAAATAAATTAACGTAATAATACACATAAATATATCGCAAATGCCTAATAGAAGATCATAAGGACGAGACAAAAGAGAATAAGGGATGAGATTATAAGGGACAAGAAAATTAGGGATGAGATATTAAGGAAAAAGACAAAAGAGAATATGAGTGAGATAATATGAGACAAGAGAATGAGGGATGAGATAATAAGGAACAAGAGAAAAGAAAATGAGGGATGAGATAAAAAGGGAAAAAAGAAAAGAGAATGAGGGATGTGATAATAAGGGACAAGAGAAAAGAGAATGATGGATGAGATAAAAAGGGACAAGAGAAAAGAGAATGAGAGATGACATAATAAGGGACGAAATAAAAGAAAATGAGGGATGAGATAATAAGAGAAAGAGACAATTAAGAGAAGGAGGGATGAGATAAAATGAGGAAGAGAGATTTAAGAGAATGAGGAATGAGATAAAATGAGAAAGAAAGAATTAAGAGAATGAGGGATGAAATAATAAGAAAAGAGAGATTCGGGGAAAAAGCACTGACAGAGGAGGGTTGGTTGACAGTGAAGAACAAAAAGTACGTGGAGGTAAAACTAATATGACGACAAGACAAAGAAAAATACAATATGAAATAAGGTGCATTCCTTGGTAGGAATTCAGAAATATTTAAACTGCTATTTGGAAAAAAATAAGTTATAGCCGAAACAAAAAGAAATAAAGAAGCTGTGTGACAGAGAGGAAGAAGTGATAGAGAGAAGTAAGAAAGAGAGAAAAAAATGAAATGGTTATGAATACAATGGGAAAGAGAGAAAGAGGGAAGCAAAGTTAGAAAAAAGAAAAGAAGAGAGAGAGAAAGGCCCTAGTGCAAAGACGAAGGCTAACCGGAGTGTTAACTAAAGATCCTTTAAGCCTAATGGAGAAATTAATCCAGTGCAAAGTGCTAATCGAGTAATCAGAGTTTAAAATTTAAGTGCTATCTTCTCACTGGTAAAATGTTGTTTGCTTTTAATATTACGAGCTTTCTGATTGGTTGATTCAAAAAAGTTCACAAAAAATGATGGACGCCAACGATATTTTAGAATGAGCTGATAAAATTTAAATTTTGGCTTTACTGTTGGTCCGAGCAACATTAATAACGGATTTACCAATTCCCCATTAGCAACTTCTATCCGGCAGTTAAAAATTCAAATTTTAACTGCCGGATAGAAGCTTAATCGGTCAGTTAATATTTGTGAGAATATTACGTCTAACTTTGCATAGAGCCAAAGAGTAACAGGAGAGAAAAGATAGGGAGGACAGAGAGAGGGAGAGAGAGAGGGAGACAGAGAGAGAAAGAGAGGAAAGAAGGGATACGGAAAAAGAGAGAGAAAGAAGGTGAGAAAGAAAGAAAGAGAGAGAAGGAGATAAAGAGAGAGAGAGAGAGAAAGACACAGAAAGAAAGAGAAAGAGAAGGAGAGAGAGAAAGAGATAACGACAGAGAGAGAGAGAGAGAAAGAGAAAGAAGGAGATAAAGAAAGAGAGAGAGAAAGATACAAAGAGAGAAAGAGTAAGAGAAGGAGAGAGAGAGAGAGAAAGAGATAAAGACAGAGAGAGAGAGAGAGAGAGAAAGGAAAGGGAAGACAGACAAAAAACATGACAGACGGAATACTTGGGTAGAAAAATAGCAGAGCATAGTATTGCAGGAAAGGTATTTGAGGAGAAATAAGAAAGACATGATGAGAAGATGAAGACGGGCAGAAAAAATGAGGTTAGGACTGTTGAGAGAAACCAGGCGTGGCTGCGGAACTGCAGCACCCTCAGACGAAAAAGAAATAGAAAGGATTTTCTCAAGTCCTAGTTCGAACTTCATAAAAAAAAAAAAAAAACTAAAAAACTCTTGCATACGAGTCTGCAACCATTGGGACATTTTCATCTTTACTATTCAAGGTCTAAAACTTAACTGACCAAATTTCGTATTGTGCGCATGACACATACTTTTTCTCTTCTCTCTTTTTATAATTTAATATTTCGTTACATAATTTCGTCACATAATTTCGTTACATAATTTCGTCACATAATTTCGTTACATAATTTTGGTTATGTGCCAGAGCAAAGACATGAAAATGTCAATAATCACACATTTTTAGAATGATTAATGCATGATTATTATGATTGGCACGGTAAACAAACTCAATCTTTTTAGATTTTTAGTCAAATAAGTTCAAACTCTTTAGATACTGTAATCTAGGTACACGGCAGTGCGCCAGGCCAAGCTCTGGCCTACGCACATAGGTTCCCATTTAAAGTATCTTATAGTTTTTTTTTATCATATTTGTGTTAATCACTTTCGTGATATCACAACTACTCAAACTCGCTTTACTAAATCTACGCTGAAACCGGGACTTGAACCACCGACCTCCAGGTTACAGGTCCGCTGCCTTATCGATCAAGCCACTGAGGTCGGTAAGTATCTTATATGTAGAGTAATATAGAGGGATTTATTGTGAATCCCTCTATAAATAATCCCATTTTAGTCCGGGTTATTTGGCACCAAAATATTTTCCCACCAGCCCTGCCACACCCTAGAGTATGAATGGTTTTATTTGTGGTGAAGCACAAGGCCTCTTCACGATTTTTGGGAGTAGCGCAGCATTACTAAGAGCCTCCTTTACTTTTCGAATTATTCCATTACATTAATCTATTTCTAATCTGGTAATGCCGCCACTGGTCGTTACTCATACAAGAAACTACTCATTTTTCCTCACGAGGTAGGAGTGGACCCCGAACATCCAAGTACAGAGCAGAAAAATTCTTGCCCCGCTGGTGATCGAACCCAGGTCACCATGCGTGCAATGCCTAGCGCGCTAACTCACTCTGCCACGGTGACTACCACACCTTGGAGTAAGGAGAATGGGAGATAAATAGAGGAAAAGTATATCATAAGTAATATAAGGGAACAACATACGAATAGAGTGGTTGAATGAAATACAGATTTATGTACCTAATGTATGTGTTTTCATTGAGTTGTTATGTTTTTTAGGGCAAACCATGTAACATGATTTAAGTTAGGATACCGAAAATAAGCCAGACACGACCTCCATTCGGAGTTTCAACCAATCACAGCACACTATAAACCAAGTGGAGGGACAGTCTGGCTTATCTTAACTTGAATTCTGTTTTATAGTTTGGCCCTTAGTGGACAGTTCAAGCGAATCTCCAAATTTTATTATTTTTCAATAATGGCATTCCTTTATGTGATGTCGCCACTGGTCACAATCCGTACAAATAGATACTCATTTTTCCTCACGAGGTATGAGTGGACTTCGGATATCCAGAGCAGAAAATTTCTGGGCTGCTGGCAATCGAACCCAAGGAAATACAGTCTAACCTGGATATAATGAACTCGGATATAGTAGAAAACTCTTTATAATAGAGAAAATCTCAGGTCCCTGCGTCACTTGTTTATCATGTGTAATAGAGAACTGGCTATATTAGAAAACTTTTTATAATAGAGAAAATCTCAGGTCCCTGCGTCACCTGTTTATGTGTAATAGAGAACTGGCTATATTAGAAACGTCTTTATAATAGATTTTTTTTCTGTCCCTTGGGTTCTATTATATCCCAGGTTCGACTGTAGAAAGATGAATGACTGAAGAAAAATTTAGTGAGGATATAGCGCAAGTAAATAGCGCTGCTAGAAATGTTGAAGACGAAGAAAAGAAGATGTTGGGCAGAAGAAAATGAACGGATGGAAAGTGATATGATACGTGGCGGGTTTATTGAGAAGGAAAGACTTGAATACGAATGAAGAGAGAAAAGCTGATGAGTTAGGAGGACAGGTAGAAGTCCCTGCAAGATAGATGGAGGAAATATAATTTTGAAGGGATATAATAAGAATAATAATACTAGCAGTTTTCAGTGGAAAGTAACCACCAGGCGAGGTTAATGCTTAAAGCATTTTCTACTATCTAACACTCAGAGTCTTATTATTATGTGGTCATATAGTCAAAGAAATGAGGAAAAATGCATGCATTAGGTGTAGTTCGAACCAACGGACCCCTACGGCATGTGGATTGCCACACCAGCGCCTTAACCGCTTGAATACCAATCATCACGATACAGTGGCATCATCGTGAACGAATGTAGCCAGACAGTGGAGGAATGACTCAGCACTTCTACCACTGTCTTTACAAGGAGGCTCATCATTGACAAGGGCCCCCAGAACCACGCCAATGCTGGTCTACTCCCTGTTTATAGTCCCCCAGACAGACTACCAATGCACCAATGAATTGATTTTATGGAAATAGTAGTGATTTATAAACTAGGTAACCAGACAGTCGACAGGCAAGTGGTTCCAATACGATATCAATTACCTACTTGATACAGCACCTGGAACCTAGTTTCTAGAAAAATAATTTCCCATTAGCGCTCCATCAAAAATTATTTCGATTGATGGGGAATTCCAGAATTTTCCTAACAGTAAAGCGATTTATAATAATCTATGGTAAAAAATAGAACATCTTGTAGCTATGTTAGACACAGTAGACAGTAATATAGTAGTTAAAACCATTAATGTTTTTTTAGAGTTTATAGTCTTTGTGAAGCAATTAAACTTGTGAAAAGCACATAGCTCACTCAAAAAGTAGTGTTTAACATCCCCTTCAAATAATAACATGTTATCTGGTGCCATTGTCTCAAATAAATTAAGAAACTTTCGATTTTTTTAAGAAAGAAACGCCTAAGTAGTTTATCACGAGTTAGTAATTACTTTCAAGTTAGTAATTAGTATCAATTTTTCATGGATATTTTCCTCAAAACAGCAGGCAGGTATTACTAATTCGTCAGAGGCAGTAAAAAAATTGAGAATAAATAGGTACTCTCTGGTATTTCCAGCAGAAGAATCTAGATTTTCAGAGTTTTCGGTTTAAAAATAGGTTGGATATTATATGTATATAGTTGAAGATTAATACTTGTCTTTATAAGAAAGATTTAAGTATGAATATGTTAATTACACTCAGAGAGATTTTTTTAAGGGTACTTTCTATACATACGTAGGTACCAGGCTTACTAGGGGATAGAAAATGAAAAAGACTGCCAGGTAAAAGCAGGGAAATCCTCTTCACTCGAAATTAATGAAAAATAATATCCTGGTCTTTACAAGGAATGTTAAATTCTAGGAATCTTCCAACATTTTCAAAATTCTATCTTCTCTTCTCGTTACAAAAGATTTTCTATGTTGACTCAAAAGAAAAAAAGCTTATCTCAAGATTGTTGACAATTCATCCACATACATAATGCAACATACACAGTATATACACCCACACACACCCACAGACAAACACACACTCTCTCTCTCTCAAACACACACTATCTCTCTCACACACATACACAATCCCTCTATCACACACACTCACACATACACACTAACTCTCTCTCTTTCTCTCTACCCCATACAATAGAGAGAATGAGATCTCTGTCACACAATCTCTCTCTTTCTCTATCTATCTCTCACTGACTCCGGGTATTTGTGTATCTGACAAACTCACTGTCTCACACACACACACACACACACACACACACACACACACACACACTCACTCACTCTTTCTCACACAAGCAAAAGCACACTCACTCTCCCTCACACTCTTCGAACCAACGGATCCCTACGCTACCTGAATTACCAGACTAGCGCGTTAATCATTTGACTACCATCGACGCCTTACATTCACTTACGCCGTTGTTTCACTTAAATTCACTTACGCCCACTCACTTACATTTCAATGTCTGATGATAAAGCTGTCTTTTTCGCACCGAACTTTCGGACAGCGGATCTTTTGCTGACGTCACAGACTCTTTACTTTCAGGATCCTGGTGAGGTCCGATTGACTCCTCACCGGTTGGGACACAACTGTTGGAGCGGTGAGTTCTCAACCACAGGGGGCACAGCACGGCGGAGTAGCATAGAGCCAGAGGATGCTGAAATGGAAGGCAGAAGAGACTGTTGTTGGTTCAGTCGTCGTGGCTTTCATTTGATTAGCACGAGGATCAGGATTATTATTATTAAATAATAATAAATAATTTATTAGATACGAAGACGTATATGTACCAGTTTTTTTCCTCGGGCATCATGTATGAGTATCACAGATATTATTATTATTATTACATAAATAAGATTTGCTTCCATTAGTTGGTATATATAAAAGTTATCATATTTCTGTTAATCACGTTCGTGATATCACAACTACTCAAACTCGTTTTACTAAATCTACGCTGAAACCAGGACTCGAACCACCGACCTCCAGGTTACAAGTCCGCCGCCTTATCGATCAAGCTACTCAGGTCGGTGTTGAATGTTACAGGCGTCCTCTTCCACCCACAAGTCAAAGAGATTGGTAACTCAGTGATTGAAATTAAAGTTCAAAAATCACAATGGAAGAGTAGAGAATACAGTAGCGAGTTCAATATTCACGCAAGTAAGTTTCCAGAATTATTTAGTTTACCTGAATTTAAGAAAGCATTTTTATTTCTTCTTAGAAAATATTCGTTTCATGCTGGCCAAATTATATCCATAGTTATTTTAATTGGCCACCAAAAGAAATCAATATTCAAGTTATTTTAAACATAACTCGAATAAACATCACAACACATCAAAATTTAAAGTCTACCCAAGAACTGTTACACTGATTGCCAAAATTTGCCTTGCTGGATGACACTTCTCTTCAAAATTCCACTAGCTGAAATCAAAATTCCACTTGCTGAAATCAAAATTCCACGTGCTGAAGATCAAAATTCCACTTGCTGACATCAAAATTTTACTTGCTAAATATCAAAATTTCACTTGCTGAAAACAAAATTCCACTTGCTGCAATCAAAATTCCACGTGCTGAAGATCAAAATTCCACTTACTGAAATCAAAATTCTACGTTCTGAAGATCAAAATTCCACTTACTGAAATCAAAATTTTACTTGCTGAAATCAAAATTTTACTTGCTCAAGATCAAAATTCTACGTGCTGAAATCAAAATTCCACTTGCTAAAATCAAAATTCCACTTGCTGAAATCAAAATTTCACGTGCTAATGTTCAAAATTCCACTTGCTCAAATCAAAATTCCACTTGCTGAAGATCAAAATTCCACGTGCTGCAATCAAAATTCCACTTGCTGAAATCAAAAATATGTTTGCTGAAGATCAAGATTGCACGTGCTGAAATCAAAAATATGTTTGCTGAAGATCAAGATTGCACGTGCTGAAATCAAAATTCCACTTGCTGAAATCAAAATTTTACGTGCTGAAGATCAAAATTCCACTTGCTGAAATCAAAATTCCACTTGCTCAAATCAAAATTCCACTTGCTGAAGATCAAAATTCCACGTGCTGAAATCAAAATTCCACTTGCTGAAATCAAAATTCTACTTGCTGAAATCAAAATTCTACGTGCTGAAGATCAAAATTCCACTTGCTGAAATCAAAATTTTACTTGCTGAAGATCAAAATTCCACTTGCTGAACTCAAAATTCTAAGTGAAAAGATCAAAATTCCACTTGCTGAAATCAAAATTCTACTTGCTGAAATCAAAATTCTACGTTCTGAAGATCAAAATTCCACTTACTGAAATCAAAATTTTACTTGCTGAAATCAAAATTTTACTTGCTCAAGATCAAAATTCTACGTGCTGAAATCAAAATTCCACTTGCTCAAATCAAAATTCTACGTGCTGAAGATCAAAATTCCACTTGCTGAAATCAAAATTCTTTGCTCAAATCAAAATTCCACTTGCTGAAATCAAAATTCCACTTACTGAAATCAAAATTCCACTTGCTCAAATCAAAATTCTACGTGCTGAAGATCAAAATTCCACTAGCTGAAATCAAAATTCCAGTTGCTCAAATCAAAATTCTACGTGCTGAAGATCAAAATTTTACTTGCTGAAGATCAAAATTCCACTTGCTGAAATCAAAATTTTACTTGCTGAAGATCAAAATTACTTGCTGTAATCAAAATTCCACTTGCTGAAATCAAAATTCCACGTGCTGAAGATCAAAATTCCACTTGCTGACATCAAAATTTTACTTGCTAAATATCAAAATTTCACTTGCTGAAAACAAAATTCCACTTGCTGCAATCAAAAATTCCACGTGCTGAAGATCAAAATTCCACTTACTGAAATCAAAATTCTACGTTCTGAAGATCAAAATTCCACTTACTGAAATCAAAATTTTACTTGCTGAAATCAAAATTTTACTTGCTCAAGATCAAAATTCTACGTGCTGAAATCAAAATTCCACTTGCTCAAATCAAAATTCTACGTGCTGAAGATCAAAATTCCACTTGCTGAAATCAAAATTCTTTGCTCAAATCAAAATTCCACTTGCTGAAATCAAAATTCCACTTACTGAAATCAAAATTCCACTTGCTCAAATCAAAATTCTACGTGCTGAAGATCAAAATTCCACTAGCTGAAATCAAAATTCCAGTTGCTCAAATCAAAATTCTACGTGCTGAAGATCAAAATTTTACTTGCTGAAGATCAAAATTCCACTTACTGAAATCAAAATTTTACTTGCTGAAATCAAAATTTTACTTGCTCAAGATCAAAATTCTACGTGCTGAAATCAAAATTCCACTTGCTCAAATCAAAATTCTACGTGCTGAAGATCAAAATTCCACTAGCTGAAATCAAAATTCCAGTTGCTCAAATCAAAATTCTACGTGCTGAAGATCAAAATTTTACTTGCTCAAATCAAAATTCTACGTGCTGAAGATCAAAATTCCACTAGCTGAAATCAAAATTCCAGTTGCTCAAATCAAAATTCTACGTGCTGAAGATCAAAATTTTACTTGCTGAAGATCAAAATTCCACTTGCTGAAATCAAAATTTTGCTTGCTGAAGATCAAAATTACTTGCTGTAATCAAAATTCCACTTGCTGAAATCAAAATTCCACGTGCTGAAGATCAAAATTCCACTTGCTGACATCAAAATTTTACTTGCTAAATATCAAAATTTCACTTGCTGAAAACAAAATTCCACTTGCTGCAATCAAAATTCCACGTGCTGAAGATCAAAATTCCACTTACTGAAATCAAAATTCTACGTTCTGAAGATCAAAATTCCACTTACTGAAATCAAAATTTTACTTGCTGAAATCAAAATTTTACTTGCTGAAATCAAAATTTTACTTGCTCAAGATCAAAATTCTACGTGCTGAAATCAAAATTCCACTTGCTCAAATCAAAATTCTACGTGCTGAAGATCAAAATTCCACTTGCTGAAATCAAAATTCTTTGCTCAAATCAAAATTCCACTTGCTGAAATCAAAATTCCATTTACTGAAATCAAAATTCCACTTGCTCAAATCAAAATTCTACGTGCTGAAGATCAAAATTCCACTAGCTGAAATCAAAATTCCAGTTGCTCAAATCAAAATTCTACGTGCTGAAGATCAAAATTTTACTTGCTGAAGATCAAAATTCCACTTGCTGAAATCAAAATTTTACTTGCTGAAGATCAAAATTACTTGCTGTAATCAAAATTCCACTTGCTGAAATCAAAATTCCACGTGCTGAAGATCAAAATTCCACTTGCTGAAATCAAAATTCCACTTGCTGCAATCAAAATTCCACGTGCTGAAGATCAAAATTCCACTTGCTGAAATCAAAATTTACTTGCTGAAGATCAAAATTCCACGTGCTGAAATCAAAATTTTACTTGCTGAAGATCAAAATTCCACGTGTTAATGTTCAAAATTCCACGTGCTGAACTTCAAAATTCTTTGTGACGACACTGAGTTTCAAAATTAGATGTTATGATGACACTGCTTGCCAAACAACATTACACTAGTATCAAAATTCTCAGGAAACAAGAAATTAATGGAGAGGAAGAAAGAAGAAAAAAAAGAAAGTTGAAGAAAAAAAAAAATGTAATAATAAAAGCGAAAATATTAATACCAAAAAAAAATAATAATATAAAATCGAAACAAAATAAAATCAAAGAAAATATATAGAAAAACAATAAAAAAAAAAAAAAAAAAGAAAAGAAAAAAAAATAACACTAGAAATCAGCACAACTCACAAAATCAAAATTCACAGCAAACAAGGATGAATGATGAAGAAAATTACACAAAGGACCCCAACAGCCAAAAACATCATTCCAAATGGCGACATTTGCTTCTGGTGGAAATGTGGTGAAGGAATGGAAGCTATCTAGAATCTCCTGGACGCATACCTTTCCAGTACTCCCACACCACTCTTCCTGTGAGAAAATAATGGCGTACCTAGCCCGAAGAATCCAGACCTTGTTCAAAACAATGTCTCCTGAAAACTATTGTCCTAATGCCGGCAGATTCTTTGACTCTTATTTGGCATTTGCCAACTAAAAAAATCATCCCAGGTACCTACTAAAAACTAATTGATAAAAAAAAAAAAACAAAAAAAAAAAACTAGAAACAATATCAGCACATCCCTCAAAATCAAAATTCACAGCAAACAAGAAATTTACGAGAAAGAAGATTTTCCAAAGATCACCTACAGCCAAAAACATCATTCCAGATGGCGGCATTTGCTTCTGGTGGAAATGTGGTGAAGGATGGGAAGCTATCGAGAATCTCCTGGACGCATACCTTTCCAGTACTCCCAGCCCACTCTTCCTGTAAGAAAATAATGGCGTACCTAGCCCGAAGAATCCAAACCTTGTTCAAAAACAATTTCTTCTGAAAACTATTGTCCCAATGCCGGCAGATTCTTTGACTCTTATTTGGCATTTGCCAACTAAATAAACCATCGCAGGTACTGAAAGATCAATAAAAAAAGAAGAAAAAAAAATGATAATGTAAAAAAAAACACCAGAAACAATATCAGCACAACTCACAAAATCAAAATTCACAGCAAACAAGAAATTTACGAGAAAGAAGATTTCACAAAGATCCTACAGCCAAAAACATCATTCCAGATGGCGACATTTGCTTCTGGTGGAAATGTAGTGAAGGATGGGAAGCTATCTACTAGAATCTCCTGGACGGATACCTTTCGAGTACTCCCCACTCTTCCTGATGAAAAGTGAAGTCAAGAAAATATTATGGCGTACCTAGCCCGAAGAATCCAAACCATGAAAAACAATGGCCCCTAAAAACTGTAGTCTCAATCCCAGCAGATTCTTTGGCTCGTAATTGGCATTTGCCAACTAAATAAAACATCCTAGGTACAGAAATCCTTGTGTTTTTACTTCCGAACAGATTTGCACATGTAGTAGTTAATTAAATTTTCAAAATACAAGGTTAATTAAATTTTCAAAATACAAGGTTAATTAAATTTTCAAAATACATACAAGGTTAGCAGTCAACAAAAAATTGCCAAGTATATACAATGTGATCCAATCACGAGGAAGTATTGTGTCCATAATTGGTAGTGTTTTCAATTTTGTAAAGTTCTAAGGATAGGAAGTGCCCAAAGTGCCCATCCTTTGGTCATAGGTACTTATTTTGGGCACCGCCCGGCTTTGTGCACTTCACTAGAGTGAAATAAAATTCTTAATCCTATATCCCACAAAGCTGTGTTAGTTTCATTTCGGAAGTACCTACTGTTGGTTATTGTAAAAATATCCTCTGGTTTAAAAAAACCCACAGTATTAAGAAGTGTCATGTCATGAGTCTTACTCGAAGGAGGACTTTCTGCATGTACCAATATAAAATAAATAACTTGCCCCTTGAAAAGGTGACAACCAAAAAAGACCTGGGTGTCACCTTTCAAGCCAATCTGAAATTTGAGCAACATATAATTGAGACATGCAAAAAGGCTTTCCAAACATTGGGTATGATTCTTAGACATGGCAACTTTTTCCAAAACACGGACACACTAAGACTTCTGTACACATCCCTTGTTAGAAGTAAAATAGAATAAATGCCACTGTCATCTGGGCTCCTAAAACAAAGTCCTATGTGTCAATGTTGGAGAATATACAGGCTAAATTTTTGCGATCTGCGTTTAGAAAGGAGAATGGTTTCTACCCAACATATCCTAATGCCATATCACATAAACTATTAGCCGAAAAGTTGGATCTCCAGAGTCTAGAGGATCGCAGAAAATATAATTATATAATGTTGTTATATAACATCCTAAATAACAATATTGATATACCATCTGCGATGGAACATATATCTTTCAAGGTTCCATTGTTGGGTCTGAGACAGAGAAAACAGTCCCCCTTTTTCTCCTCTGGAGGTCCTAGTCTAAGCCCGGTATACAGTGACTCAACACTGCCCACAGCCATGGATACTTATAACATATATTCCTCAAATCTGGACTTTGCAGACCTACCTAGTGTTTTTAAAGAGAACACAAAAATTTTAATTTGTGAAATCAAATCATAGTTTATAATTTATAATAGATAAGATAGGTTTAGACATTTTACTTAGTAATTGCTCTCGTTTGCAGGGCGTTAAGTAAAATTAAAAAAAAAAAAAATAAAAAAAATAAACTATTTTTTCTCGAGACGGGCGGTTTACCCTGTATTTGCTGGAAGCTTACCATCCAGCTACTCATATTAACCTCAACTAGCCTGGGTTCAAATTTGAATGGTCACCCATTCAAGTCCTAAACTCGCTAGACGTGTGTCACCTCAGCGACAGACCGAGAACTGGTGTATTCAGAGTGCAAATAGCTTTAATATCTCGGTCGAATCTAAGAAATGGTTAGACCATTTGGAAAAGAAATTGATTGGAATTACGGGTGATCCCCGTTCCAATAATTTTCTTTACCAAAAAATTGGTAAAGAACTCCTCTTCCTCCTCCTCCTCTCCTCCACTCTCCTTCCTCCTCCTCCTCCTCCCCCCTTTCTCATTCCTCCACTCTCCTTCCTCCTCCTCCACTCTCCCTTCTCCTCCTCTCCCTCCTCCTCCTCCTCTCCCTCCTACCACTTTCTCATTCACGTTCTCTACTTCATGAATCAGAACCCCACAGACAGGAGAATAAAGAAACCCACAAAACCTCATCTGATGTCTAACACAATGTTGCTCTCTCTCTCTCTTTCTCTCTCTCTTCTCTTCTCTCTCTCTCTCTCTCTCTCTCTCTCTTTCTCTCTCTCTCTCTCTCTCTCTCTCTCTCTCTCTCTCTCTCTTCTTAATCTCTCCATATTTCCACACGACAAATTATTTATTGAGAAAATATGTGCTTTCCATTTTTATCAGATGGGAATTGAAAGAGGTTGCCAAAAAAACCCCACGAAAAAAATACCGTTGAAAACAGGGTCAAGTATGACGATTCTTACACATACAAATTTCAGCCTGTATTCTGGCCCGAATTATGAAACAGGAATAGATTAACCAATCTTACACTGTTCCTTAACACGCGCTCTGGTGGGAATTTCAACCAATCAAAGCACATTTTTATCAGGTGTTAAGTGATGGTGGCTTGGATTAACATTATTAACAAATCCTGTTTCATATAATTCGTCCCTAGGAGTGGTGATTTTTTGTAAATACCCCTTATAAACTTTGTAGGCATTATTATTATTATTATTATTGATATTATTCCACTTTCTCTTCCCTCCATATTTCACACAACTTCCCCTTTTCTCCTTCTGCTTCTTCTCCTACTCCCCTCCTTCTAGTCCCTCAACTCCCACTACTTCCCCTCTTTTCCTTCTCATATTTCCCCTACTTCTCCTCCTCCACTCCACAGTCACTTATTCATTCATGGGACCAAGTCAGGCATTTCATTTTAATCTCTTCCATTCATTCACATTCTCTCTCTCTCATTCTCTTTCTCCCCATTCATTCTATTATCACTCTCTCTCACTCTCACTCTCCTTCTACTCTCTACTTATTCTTTGATCTCTTCATCTCTCTCCTCATTCATTCTAATATCTTCTCTCTCTTTTTAATCCTCTTTCTTTCTCTCTCTCTCCCTCTCTCTCTCTCTCTCTCCCTCTCTATCTCAACATTGAACATTCATGCTTCCAACAATATCTCCTTCTCTCTCTGCTTATCTGTTCTTAGAAACCTTACTCTGCCCACCATTTAAATTATATTCTGCAAATATCTCTCTATTCTTTATTCATTCCTATATTCCCCTCTGGCTGTTTTGAACATTTGTTCTATCTCTCTCTCTCCCCCTGCCTCCATGTCTCTCTCTGTCTCCATTCATTCTAACATTTCTAACTCATTCTACTCTCCATTCATTATTTTATCTACATCTATCTCCCCATTCATTCGAATATCTCATTCTGCCCCTTTTGTTATTTTTTCTTTTTTTTTTCTCTCTCTCTCTCTCTCCTCTCTTCCCTCTCTATCTCTCTCTCCCTCTCTCTCGTTTTTCTGTCTCCATTCATTCTAACCCCTCCTACTTTCTCCATTCATTATTTTATCTACATCTCTCTCCCCATTCATTTGAAGATCTCATGCTCCCCATTTTGTTATTTCTCTCTCTCTCTCTCCCTCTCTCTCTCTCTCTCTCTCCCTCCTCTCTCTCTCTCTCCCCCCCCCCCTCTCTCTCTCCCTCTCTCCCCTTTTTCTGTCTCCATTCATTCTAACCCCTCCTACTTCCTCCATTCATTATTTTATCTACATCTATCTCCCCATTCATTCGAATATCTCATTCTCCCCCTCTCTCTCTATTTATTCACCTCTCTCTCTCTCTCTCCCTCCTTGTCTCCCTCTCTCTCTACTGCTATCCTTTTTCTCTCACAACGTCATCTTCTATGTCCAAACAAAGGAAAGCTTGTCTTCAATCGAAAAAGCTAGACAGTTTCAGATATGGAGCTTTCCTCAAACTAGTGGGTGTAACATAACCCATGTTTTCATAAGATACTATTTTTATTGTTCATAAGAATACACGATGTACATAAAACAACGTACCGACCTCAGTAGCTTGATTGATAAGGCGGCGGACTTGTAACCTGGAGGTCGGTAGTTCAAGTGCCGGTTTCAGCGCAGATTCAGTAAAGCGAGTTTGAGTAGTTGCGATATCACGAAAGTGATCAACACAAATATGATAACTTTTAATAACACAAAGGGGGTAGCGCAGAATTACATGACTTTTCGAAAAAAGGCTCGTTCATAGGATATTTTAAGAATATTAAATGTATGTACAAAATGTCTATTTAAATTTGAAAATAAACAAGAGACCTTGTTTAGACTGCTGGAATAAAGGGACTTTTCAGTCTCACCTCGGCAGTATAAACAAGGTAATTTCTATTCTATTTCTATATTTTCTTCAGATGAACCAAACCCTAAAGAATGCATTGTCCATGTGGCTCACTTTTTTATAATAAATCCATCAAATTCAGCTTTTGCTGAGTTACAGGTCTCAGAGCATGCAAATAGTCGGCTCCATAAATGTCCAATGTTCGGCAGGACAAAACCCATTACATTGATGATAATAGAAAGCCATTTTATGACGTAAATAAACGAAATGTGAATTTCGCTCCATAATGTCTCGAAAATCATGTTTACTCGGCAGAATATGAATCTCCGTGTTATCGTCCCGTGCACGTAGACAGCCGTTCACCCTCGATAATATTGATGGTGATGACGGTGAATAAATGTGATGATGATGTTGATATTGTCATTCAGGCGCGGTCGGTGGGAAAATGTTTTGGGGGTGCTAAACCTGATTAAAATGGGATATATAGAGACGCGCTGTAAGTATCTAAAGAGTTTGAGTTCGTTTACCCTGCCAATCATAATAAGTAATAATAATAATAATGCCCGCAGCACGGGTGTATATTTACGAGCCTAGCTCTCTTTTCAAACGGAAAACAAATAACATCAATATATCACATAAGAAAGGTTTAAAAACAATCATATCACAGTTATAAAAAAAAAGAAGTAAAGTTAAAACCAGCACTGACATTATTTGCTGCCCTCATCATCCCATTTAATGGAGCATTATAAATGTTTGGATTAGTAGGTATACAGTATTATACATTATGCATTCATTATTCTAGAAATGTGTGATGATTGTGTACGAGACTTGAGAAAATCCTCTTTTCATTTTCGTCTGAGGGTGCTGCAGTTCCGCAGCTCCTGAGCACCGGCCGCGCCTGTAGCCACAAGACAGGAGTTCATCCATAAAATAATTGGATTTTCCATTTTGTCAGAGTCTGTACGCTGCCTGTCTGGGGAGCGGTGGGGAAGGAGGTTTTTAGGCTGAAATTTGTCAACTCCGAAGCCTTAAAACGTCGCCTTTTTGCTTTTCATATTGCTTCGCTTTTAACTTTCGAGTTTAGATATTGGAACCCATGGGTTCGTTTTTGTATTTACATACAGGGTAGAGAAAAATAATAATAATATCGTCTTATTTATACTGCCCGATTAGGACTATAAAGTTCCTTTAAATCTGTAATAATAATAATAAAAAAGTTCCATTATTCCAACAGAAAGCCCAAGACGTATATTATTATGTGGTCAAAATCCCAAATGGGAGGGTAAATTGTCATGTCCCTGCTGGGTTCTGAGCCCGGAACCTCTGGATTACCAGTCAGACGCTACCGGGACTGAATAAATTTTATGAAAAATTTGATGAACTCATTACACACTAAATATTTGTTGCTTTCCAGTGCTATAGTATGCCTCCCCTATGACAGTCAAGATGTGACACAATAATTCTCATTTAGTCAAGTGCTGAGTCAAAACCAGCTCCCCGGAAGGTGTCCCTTGCAAACAACTGAAATAACATTACGAAGGAAAAAAAACCACTTTTATTGCTTAATACGAAAGTGGTTATTTTAATCTGGGTAAAATATATTAAAAAAACCCACAGTGAGGAAGCACTTCTCGAAAAAAGCTCATTTATTATAATATAACATCCCTAATTTAGTTACGGAAATCCGCCCTATTATTTTGATGCAGACATTTTCTTACAACCTGTATATTTTTCTAATTTCAGTTAATTTTTTTTTTCTCTATTTCTTACTGCTTCTCTTTTATAGTCTCCCTCTCTTGTTATTTAATATTCAATTTACTTCTATTTTACGTTATTTTGTTGTTTTTCCCTGGCATTGTTACTTTATTTATTTATTTATTTTTTGTTGTTTTTCCCTGACAGTGTATCAAGCAACCAGTTGAAGGCTGGCAGTTCATTTTGTTTGTTAAATAAAAATAAAATTGTTTCTCTCTCTCTCTGGTAGTTGAATATGAACTTTTTTCAAATTACACTTTTCTCTTTTCTTACAAAATAGATATGTAAACCAGAAAAGCTTATATTTTTTAAAAATTATATATAATATATATTGAAAATTCGATTATGATTGAAGATTTATTACAATTTACTCAAAAACATGTGATATCTCCTAAATACAATTCATCTAATGATTTCGTCAAGAGGTAGAATGATTTAAAATAGTGACATAAAAAATTGTCAGTATATTTCTAAATTACTGTCATCTGGGTTGGGTGGAAACAATTAATTTATTTATTAATGTAGGTACTGCTCACTATGGGGGTTGCTAAAAGAACACAGTATACAAATCAAGCTAGTTAGTTATTCCATCTTTCTTATAGAGAAAAAATTAATATTCACAAAAAAGAGTCTATGAAGAGATATTAAACAATTTCACAGCACAAATTGCCAATTTATTCCGTTATACCTGAATAACTATACAAAAAATAGCGTTTGTTTTTGTTGACAAGATCCAGTGCTTCTATTTGGATTTTTAATATTTGACAGTCTCTTTTTCAAGTCTTTCAATTCACTTTTACAATTAAAAAAAAAACAGTTAGATTATAATACAAAAAAATAAAACCATAGAAAAAGTTTTAAGTACATGAAATTCTATGACATAAACAATTGGAGTAACTTTAAAATTACACGTCTCTTCTCTTTACAAAATTACACGTTCTCAACGAGCGTAAAACAATTCTCACAATTTTTCCTTTTCTTTGTCAACTCAGAAAAAGTTCATAACTACCCAATTATTGGGAGGATTAAAGAGAAGGAAGAATTGTTCTAAACAGGGGCGGACGGAAGAACTGTTCTAAACAGGGGCGGACAGTACTAAAGAGTTACGGGCAGGAAGGAAGGATCTGTCTGTTCTAATCAGTGTTAAGGAGTTACGGGAAGGAAGGAAGGATCCCTAGATGAAAAAAAATATTATTATTTTAAATACTGGCTCGTGAAAAATATTCACGAGACAGATAATTAATATTCCTCCCTACACATTTGTTGAACCCAGGGGCGTGTCTTCCATGAATGCATTGCATGCACTGCGCATGCCTAAAGAATTTGAAGAAAATAAAATAAATTCGACTCAAATCAAACACTCATAATTATGTGTAAATGGGAATTGTTTAATTCTTACGAATCCGTAAATTAATGAATGAAAAATTATGCATTTTTAATTTATTATTATGTTCAATTTATTATTATTACTTAATTATTTATTCATAAGACATAGGTACATACCTATGTACAATTGTACATACAGGTACCTAATTATAAAAAATTAAAATACCAAATTTAGAACAATAAAAACAAGAAAAGATAAGATAAACAACATAGATAAAATATATACAGATGTCCTAACTAAAGGGCAAGGATATTGCCTATGGCTATCTCTTCCACCCAATCTATTCATTTTTTTAAAAAAATATAAGTATCAGAGGAATCCGACTTCCTCTCGGGACCAAAAAAAACTTTAAACCAACAAAACAAATGTTACGAATGACAGCACCCCAAAAAAATCGATCCGGCCGTGACTGGTTTTTGAAGTCAATTTTTAAACGCGTGTAATGGAACAGTTCCGACCTAAATGGGTGACATACTTAGGTCGTCGAAAACAATTATGAAGTTCTTAAATTGAACATAAATAGAAAAAGTTGTTGAGATAGTAGAATGAAAGTTGTTTTCAAATAATTAGCTGAGAGCATGTCTTTTTCATATCACAAAGAGAAAATTGGAGATTTTACAGGGTATGGGAAATATAGGGTGAAGCACTCGCAGTCAAGTGGTTAACGCGCTAGTCTGGTAATCCAGGTAGCGTAGGGATCCGTCGGTTCGAATTTCACCCAGTACATTGATTTTTCCTCATTAATTTGAGTTTGTGACTACATAATAATGAGACTCTCAGGGTTAGGTGGTAGAAAATGCTTTGAGTATTAACCTCGCCTAGTGCTTACCTTCCACTAAAGAGTGTTATTATTATAACACTGAACAAGGGATAGAGACGTATAGAGAAAGAGAATATAGAATATAGAACAACTAATTGCTTTTCTAATCTGCTTTCGTGAAAACTTACGTGTAAGCTACAATACATTGCTAACTCAATTTTATCAGATTCAATCTCTTGGATCCAGAAGATAACGAAGCAGATACAAGAAGAAAAACTAGTTTCTAACAGAGCCTCTCGTCTATAAAACAACCTAACTAACCAAAAGTATATCAACATCAATATCAACAACAAGTTCGCAGAAAGCCATATTACACCACCCGGGGTCATATTATTATGGCGGCCTTTTTGGTGCAATATGAAAATGAAATTTTCAATGAAATGAAATATAATGAAATGAAAATAAATGAACTTTTCAAATCATACCTTCTATTTATTATAAAAATTTCGTGATATGAACATGAAGTTAAAAGAACACAGGAAAAAGAATAATAATAGTAACAATAAAAAAGTTTAACTCATACTCATAATTGTCATGGATTTTTTTTTTTTTTTTTCAACAACATTCCAATTATATTCAAGAATATATTTTTCACAAAATAACAGAACCCGTCTTCAAAATTAAAAACTGCGAAGAATTATAACAGTTATTTACACACGTATGACGTCACAACTGAGCGATAAAAGCATACTGCGCAGTTTTTGAAGCAAGCAATGACGCAAATGAGAAGCTCACGGTATGGGCTAATCTATAATATCCAGGCTAAATAAGTATGGGTGATAGCGGATAGTATCAAGGTATGGGTCAGGCTAAATATTGTAATTTACATTCTGTCCAGTAGCTAGCCTCTGTGGCGTAACGGTTGTGACTACTGCCCGTAGTCCAGAGATCCCGAGTTCGATCCCCGGTTGGAGCAGACTTTTCGAAGAAAATTCTATTCCCACCAAACACGTGAGGCTGCCATTTCTGGCCCTACCCAGCCTGGGTGAGATTAATTTGGGTAGCTGGTACGATTCCCAGCGAATGGAGGGTAAAACCCCGGTCTGACTATCTATCTCAATCAGGACGTTAAAAGAAAATAGAATCAACTGGTCACAATAGATCTAATTAGGTCGCAGTGTTGTTTGTTAGGGTTTCACTGAAAACCCTGCAACCAGATCAGATAATAATAATAATAATTCTGTCTAGTCGACTTATCAGATGTTTTATTTTCACTTGGTTTTTTGTTTAGTTTTTCTCAGTATAAAATGAATATGAAAAAATAAATATCGTAATTTTGATTTTTGCAGAAGATATACTAGTAGCTAGTTGTTACTAGTTGTTTTTCCAGGAGATATAAGTGCTAGAATACTAGATACTAGGAGCTAAACTAGTAATAATTTAGTCATTTAGATAATCATCTGGCAATAAGATCAGATCCGCATAATCCGATCTATGCTATGTTCTATTGAAGATAAGACCTACATCATCGGTGCACTGGGAGGCGAGTGGTTAACATGCTAGTCTGGTAAGATAAGATAAGAATAACTTTTATTTGGTATTTTCGCCACGAAGGCATTCCAATGGTCAGTACAATACAATAAAATACAATAATTTAATAATACAAAAAATAATAAATTACAGAACATCATTTTTACTATTGTTTTTCCTTTTTCGTGTTTCTCTCTCTCTTTATTATCTCTCTCTCTCTCTCTCTCTATCTCTCTCCCTCTTCATCTCTTCAGCAACCTTTTTATCTTTCTTTTCCTGTTCCTCTTTTTCTAATCCCACTTTATCATTTTATCTATCTCCCTCACGCTCTCTTTATTCTCTCTCTCTCTCTCACTCACGCTATTTCTTTATTTTATATCTCTCAATCTATCTCTGCCTCTCTCCTCTTCTAACATTCTCTATTCATGTTCATCTAGTAGAACTTCTCACTTTTCTGTTTCTTCTGATCATACTATCCGTCTCTTTCTCATCCCTCATTTTCCTCTCTTCATTATAATGAGATTTCCATGGAATGCAATCATAGTCTCGCTTGTTAATGTGCATGTACTGGGTGCATCGAAAGCCAGCCTCCGTGGCGTAACGGTTCAGACTACTAGTCCAAAGATCTCGAGTTCGATTCCCAGTTGGAGCAAAATTTTCACACAGAAAATTCTGTTCCCTCCGAACACGTGAGGCTACCATTTGTGGTCCAACCCAGGCTTTGTGAGCTTAATGTGGGTAGATTTTACGATTCCCAGCGAATGGAGGGTAAAACCCTCGTCCCAATAAGGAGGTTAAATTAAAGAGAATCTATGGCGTTAGGAAGACCATCTAACCATAAAATGTGACACAACCATTCACAAATTCAACCATGAGGTTGAACAATGGCGACTTCAAGAATGTTTGGGACGTGAATCAATTAGATGAGAATACCTTACATTTATTTTCTCTCCTTAGAGTTCTGCCCCGGAACTGTTTAACACATCATTACTTCGGGACAGGCATAATGCCATGAGGGTTTCCTAATTTGGTCTGTTTTATAATTTGACCCTAATAATAATAATAATATCGCCTTATTTATACTGCCCGATTAGGACTATTAAGTCCCATTATTTCAGCAGTAAGCCCAAGACGAATTTTTATGTGGTAAAAATCCCAAATGGGAGGATAACTTGTCATGTCCCCGCTGGGATTCGAACCCACGACCTCTGGAACCTCTGGATTCACAGAGTGCCGCCTTTACCACTGAGTTACCGGGACATGTGCTTTTTGGAACGAGGCTTTAACAGTGTGACGTCACTGAGCCAGACGAGTAGACGACAGAGGGAGAAGTATACAACAAGCATCATTTTATTGCCGAATATAAACTATGAACATTTTTTCTTGACATGAAAATTCATTCCTGGACGTCCTGTACAATTTTTTTTAATAAAAGTAAATAATATTATGTCAGTATACTGGGTATCCATTTTAATAGAAAATATCAAAATCGACTCATTCTAAGACTAAAATAATCTTGGGTAACTTTTCGAAAAATTAAATAAAAATTCACTCGAGAAAAGTTTTTACCTCAAAAGTACACTTGAACTTGGTGAAAAGAAGTGAAAATGGTTCTCATGTCTTTATGTATTTATTGTATTATTAAGTAAATTTCCAAAATAAATACCCAATAACGAACATTATTATTATTATTATTATTTTCTTCGTATCTCCGTTCGATGGCATTTTTCGACAAATGATCTAACATTATAATTATTATCATGAGACTCTTTATTAGAAGAACATTATTATATACATACAAAGAAATAATGGTAAAAAATAAAATACAAAATTGACAAAATTAATATAAACAGAAAAAAAAAACAAAATACATATTTGTTTACATATGTCCTAGCTAAAGGGCGGGGTTATGGCAATCTCTTCCACCCAACCCTACATTATTATTATTCAACACTTTAGTAGATATAAATGGATATACGTACAGTACAAATAATTATTTTAACAATGAAAAAAATGGAAACATTATATACAACAAAAATGAAAAAGAATATAAAAATATATAGAAACATATGTCCTAACTAAGGGGCGGGGTTATTGCCTCTGGCAATCTCTTCCACCCAACCCAACATTAGTCCTAAAATGTCCCTTATAACTGATCCTGAAATTTTCTAGTTAAAAAAATTGGCCACCCTGTATATCTTGAATAGTATAACCACTCGTACTGAATGACAAATCCAATCATGTCGCACAGCGTAATATTATGAGCTCACATTGAAGTATGCTTCAAGAATGAAATATCGTGGAGATTTTTCCATGGTGAAAGATGAAGTTGATATGAGAAGCACGGGAATATGCAAAGGTAAGTCGTATGCATTTCATCTTTGAATGTGATGTAATGAATGCTTTCTTTCTGTTACTGAATACATTTTAATCTTATACCTTTCTTATTTGTTATACTCGTAAGTTTCATATTAGAGATCCAAAGTTATGTTATAACTTTTCAAGACGACAAAATACAATACATACAAACTAAGTATGTTACCTTAATACGACTGAATATTGTATAAGCACTGTAGTTTCCGGGAGGCGTCCTCCCCCGAAACGACCGTTTCGCTTGATGTAATATTTTTTATGTAAAACTAGGATTCTTTAAATCCTAGTTTTACATAAAAATATTGCATTACATCTTTCTATTATGAAAAGTGAATGGATGAAAGTTGAAAGTTATCATATTTGTGTTAATCACTATCGTGATATCACAACTACTCAAATTCGCTTTACTAAATCTACGCTGAAACCGGGACTTGAACCAACGATTATCGATCAAGCTACTGAGGTCGGTTACATCTTTCTTTTATGGGATATTGGGATATGTGATATATGTAGATATAACTGGCTTAATAACCTAAGAAGTCTAATAAGGGCCGAATTATAAGACAGGTTTTTTTTATTTGGGTTTAACACCGCTTTCAACTGCATGTTCATATCACGACGGGGGTGTTACCCTCCATTCGCATGAAATTCACAAACCTGATACCCACATTAACCTCACCCAGCTTGGGTTGGGCCGGAATGCCAGCATCACGAAGTCTTCAGCTAGCTGGACGTTGATAAAACAGGCTTGGATTTAATAAGGGGGTTTCAACTCGCATGAACATTTCAATATCTGTTACCTGTTACCCGTTTGGCTGTGGTATTGTAAACAGACAACCATTAAGAGGACATAGCCAGCCACTTACAGATTTGAGTTTTGTAAATAGAACAAAGAAGAAAAAGATTATTTTGTACAACGGATTCCTGAGCATAATTCAAGCACCTTACTGCTCAATCTCATAGGATACTTGAAATTTTTTATTTGTTTGTTTAGTAAATAAAGTATTTTTCCACTGGGTTCAAATTTCAAAATACTTCCTCTAAGAAAAGATGACGGGGGGTAATGTTACTCGCTTCCGTGGAATACTTTAACCCATAAGTGCCCCCTGGGTAGTGCTAAATGAGTAACGCTTTCTGGATGCCAAACTGTCCATAAAACTCCCAATAAAAGTGGGAGTTTTAATGTTGGGAGTAAGAGAGAATTTTACCTCCCAGGCATCCCCACCCAAAAAAACTGTCCATCAGATCTCCTGGCTGCTTAAATTATTTCAGTCGATATATTTTATGATTTTGATTCCAAGATGACTTCGCTACGGTCAAATCTTATTGGGCTTTATTTAAAAAATACGCCAGATTAGGACTCAGTTCCGCAAAATCAGATCTTTCCTCCCTTCTTCTACATAAGAATATAGAGTTCTTTTCATTCAAGAAACTCATGCAAGCGATTTAGAACAAATAAGAAGAAGAGGAAAAATAACGGGGTATGAACTAGTTGCCTCTGAAAACCATCCCAAGTCTGAAAACCATCCCATTGCCTCGTATGTAAAAAGTGATCATGTGCCAATCACAACAGTCGTCGACTCCTGTGCTACATCGGACAACCTGTTTTCCGGCACCATCCAGCTGAACCAAATCACACGTGTCCAACGTCTACAAACCCCCCTCTACTAATTGGCCTTCAAATGTTCATCCTGTACATCCACATCCTGCCTTGTACCTCAGCGACTTCAATGGCCATCACACCATGTGGGGCTACGCAGCTGATGACACAAGTGGAGACCAACTGGTTGATTGGGCAGAAAGTAATTTATTTATAAACAATTGGATCAAGCTTCATTTACATTTTTTTTTTTTATATACAGGGTGTCCCGTATACAGATGCAAATATTTTGAGGGTAGGTTCAGCCCACCGTGGACTATCATATGAGCGAAACTTGCAGTGGGGCATTTTGCTTCGTTAAAGAGTTATGGCCAAATCCCTGTTTTTCTCACAGGTCTAGAGGTCACTTAGATCGATGCACGTTTTTAAAGAAATGGTAGCCAGTAAGTAATTTTTGACTTCATGTATGGATAGTCATGCATATTTCCCTTGAAATGCAGTTGGTTGCATGAAAAAATATTGAAAGACCAGAGAGATATTTAATCATAAGTTCAATATTTTTCTAAAATTCGATTTTTCCCTGTTTTCCCTTTCGTGAATTTAGAGTACTTCTACAATTGCAATTCTGCGTATCACTAGGTAAAAAAATACCCTTTGCTATTTTGTTTTAATAAATACAAAGTTCTTTCAGACGCGTGAAGGAACGAATGAGATACGCCTTATCAAACGGCACCAGAAGGAGAGAAACACATCTTTCAAATTTTGAATCTGGGCGCTATTGCATTTTGAAGAACACTCGATGCCTGAAGCGGTCTGTGTGACTATTTTTGTGCCAACTGCAAGTTATAAATGAAAATTTTCTGAGTACAATTAGTTTCTATTAACCAACTATATCAATCAAATCTAATAGTTAAAATAACAAGGCGATCAATTTGTTCGGTGGAAGAGAAAGCCACAAGCTTTAAACTTCGCCCTTGGTTTGCTACATATTCTTTTGGGTTCTTTTCATTTCATGTCCTGTGTTGCAGAATGTATCATGTTGGTAGTTTATCAATAAACTACAAACATGTATCACTGTATCACCACCCATGATCAGTCTTTGTTTATATTTATTTCACAAATTGTTACCATGTTCATTGTAAAAAAAAAAAAAAAAATGTAAATAAAGCTTGGTCCAATTGTTTATAAAATAAAAAAACACTGCCAATTATGGACACAACACTTCCTCGTGATTGCTTCACATTGTAAACACGTGCCAATTTTGAGATTTTATAGAAAATTACTTGTATCTCCAAAACGGCTCAACCGATTTTCTTCAAATTTGTTTTATATGTTTTATTTTTCTACATTCTAAATTCAACAAAAAATTCTGTATCGGCAAGTCGTGGTCCTTATTTTTTTACTTTTTTGTCCAAAATTTCGGATTTTCTTAAATATCAGAGTCAAAATTTAATTAATTTAAAAATAAATAATAACAACCTATGTAAAACAATAATATGCATATATTCTTACAAAATTTCATCGAAATCGGGTCTACCGTTCACGAGATATAAGCGTTTAAGTAAAAAGTTAGTGGTCAGGCGCATGGTCTCTTTCACCCAGAACCGCTGGTATGTATTCAATGAATTTATAGTGGGACCATCTACAGAATATCTCCTAGATGTGTGCAAAATTTTATCAAAATCGGTCGAGTAGTTTCCGAGATTTGCGCGTTACAAGGAATCGTTTTAACAGACCGACGGATCGACGGACCGACAGACGGACACAAAACCAAATTTACTCAGTAGGTTATGAAACGTCCAGAAATATGAAAAAATTGAAATCGGAGCAAAAAAAAAATTTTTTTTACAAAAACGAACACAATACTTCCGATTTCTAATATTAGAAATTTCTCGGAAGTAATAAAGTATTAATAATAATAGTAACCTTAAGGTTGGATGTTCGAGTTTTACCCAAGGTTAATTTTCGGCACTATTTGTTATGTTTTTGATATCATGATTGTGATAAACACAAAAATGATATTTTTAATTTTACTTCTAAAAATAAAATCATAATTTTTGTTGGTAGCGCAGAGTCTTTCTCCATGTGTATTCTTTTTCCATAATTACACCACTGGTTGCTGCTTTCGTTGCAGCCTCTCTCATTTTCCTCATGATAACCCTGTGATTCCGTAACCCCATTCACATAAAAGTTCACACCGACCGACCACTGTGAATGATCAATTTCCCTCTGTTAAACATCCCAGAGCAGTGTATTTATACCTCAAATTACGCGCCAATTCTGTTAAAATTCAGCCAACTTTGAATTTTCCATCATGATTCAGAAGTGTTTTTTGAGCTTTGTGTGTACTGCGTTCCATGATCGTTAAAGTAATATAAATGAGCTTTCTTTTTTCTAAAACTAAACATAATAGGGTATTTTTTTAACTAGTGATACGCAGAATTGCAATTGTAGAAGTACTCTAAATTCACGAAAGGGAAAACAGGGAAAAATCAAATTTTAGAAAAGTATTGAACTTATGATTAAATATCTCTCTGGTCTTTCAATATTTTTTTATGCAACCAACTGCATTTCAAGGGAAATATGCATGACTATCCATACATGAAGTCAAAAATTACTTACTGGCTATCATTTCTTTAAAAACGTGCATCGATCCAAGTGACCTCTAGACCTGTGGGAAAAACAGGGATTTGGCCATAACTCTTTAACGAAGCAAAATGCCCCACTGCAAGTTTCGCTCATATGATAGTCCACGGTGGGCTGAACCTACCCTCAAAATATTTGCATCTGTATACGGGACACCCTGTATATACAATGAACATTAGGCCGGAGCGAATCTATAGAGGGGGAAAAAAAATCTCGAATTTCAAAACGCCTGGGGTCTCAAAAGTTTCGTATTGATGAGTAGATTAATCCCTTAAAATTTCATAAAAATATTTTAACATCTTCAGTCTCCACCTCGAGCTTGAAGTTTCGAGTGCTTTAAGTTATGCAATGTAGGGGCAAGATAACATTTTTTGTGATTATTGTGCTTATTACTTGGAAACAGTGCACCACACAAAAAACTTCTTATATTAAAATATTTTCTTATTTAAACGAAGAACAATTTTTGTATTATAACTTAATTTGTATTGATCTACTGATTTTAAGATAAAGGTTTACTACAAACATAGAGAGAAATACGGGTTATGCGACCCATTACGTACCTATTATCTAAACATAAATGGTTTTTAGTTAATCTCTACCTTACCTTGTAGTTAGGGCTCTACTTTTTTAATAATATGAATAATATCGCCTTATTTATACTGCTCGATGAGGACTATTAAAGTCCTATTATTCCAGCAGTATGCCCGAGACATGTTATTATGTGCTAAAATTGCCAAATGGGAGGATAACTTGTCATGTCCTTGCTAGGTTTTGTTTTGAACTCACGAACTGTGGAATCTTTGGATTTACAGAGTGTTGCCTTTACCACTGAGCTAACAGAACAGAACAGACTTTTTTTTAAATATTTTTTTTTTCCCCTGGGATTGCTTTCGCATTTCTTCTGAGACACAAACTTACATTCATGCCATTCCTAGAACGGATAATGTAACTATGTAGAATTGTAGATAATATATCACTGTCGAGATTCGAACTCAGAACTTCCGGGTCAGTAATCAATAGGTACTCTTAGGGCCAGATTATGAAAGAAAATTAAAGTTAACATAAGCCACACACGCCCTCAAGTCGAAGTTTTAACCAATCACAGCGCACTATATGCCGACTTGAAGGACAGTTTAGCTTATGTTACATTTTATCCTGTTTACCTCATTTAGCCCTAGGACGAAGACTGAGCCAATAATGTCAGTTCAGCAAGCTTATCCAGGATCATAATTAGCTTATCCAGGATTAAAAATACAAAGAAAAAAAGTCCATTAGAAAATTACAAAGGAATACTATCGACTTAGACATTGCTTGCAAGTCAGTGGGGTTCAATCTCGTTTGGTCCTAAAGAAAGACTCGAACGTATATCGTTGCGCAACAGTATTTCGCAATTGTTTCACTCAGTCGGCTTTAGACACCATGAATTGTTTTGTTGCACCGAAATTGCTCCTGCCCGTGTGCTAATTACATTCAAATGATTTGGTACTCTTTCATATTTTCCAAAAGATGGATGGAAAAACGACTGATTCTATGTTGCGATAAAAGAAAGCCTTTGAAAAATGTGACAATTTCCAACAATATTTTTCAACATTAAAAGTAGGTATTCAAACCGAATACCACCAGGAAAGATGGCACACTCAGGGTGGCTCACCTACGGCAAATCAAATATTACGAGTGTTATGTGTCGACCGAAAACCCTAGTCATAGGAGCCCAGGAGGCATGTTCTGGGCTACATCCGTGTTACTTATTATTTTATGTTGTTTTACAACTAAAAGAGAGCCAAGTAAAACTATTAGTGACAGCATTGTCATTATCTGTTAGTGGTGTGAAGGCATGGAACGGCTTCATTCGAACAAGCCAAAAAGTACGTCAGAATATACCGTCCTATGAAACTAAGTTTTACCTCAACACACAAAACTATTAATAACATGGAGATGTCTGGCTAGGGAACCGTAGACAGGACAATACCAGTGTCTTGTTACACGATTATAAACAGAGAACAGACTAGCCAACCCTAACAAGTAAGACTAGCTTGCACTTTCACAAAGGTTTAATGAATCATAAAGAAAAAAAAATCAGAAAAGAACAATGATCATATAGAAATATGTGCTTCAGAACGAGTGAACTTTTCCACTTAAGTTGGATAGATTCCGACACTCCCCCAGCTGTATCCAAGCTGGACACAACAATAACATAGTGGGGGTTATAACGTTAAGCCTAAAATTAAGTGGTATTACCACATCACTTTCCTAAAATAATAATTTCTTAAGTTTAGGTGTCTCTTTTGCATGTCTCTAGACTCTAGAATTCGATTCATCTCTTCTACGATTGCTAATTACAGACGTTTCACAAAACTTGAAGAAAATTGCCAAAAACTGCAATAAACGAGGCTATTGCAAGGAATACATCCCATGTTGGAATGAAACCTCTTCACTCCTCTACAGAAGATTCCAGGAATCAGGAATACTATTGCTGATGATCTGCTTCTCTCGCTTGACACTATGAGAGCTGATACTATAAGCGGTTTTTTTTATGTGAACGAAGCGAACCGAAGCTGACCTGGTCACTGAAATTCACTTTTTTTTATTTGACCGGACCGAAAAATCCTGAACAAAGTGGACCGGCTCGTTCGTTCGGTCATGGGTTTTGGTTCGGTAAGAAGAAGAAGAAGTGGATAAAAAATCATAATATTATTATTTTATTTTCACCCATTTTTTTTTTTTTTTTTTTCAAAACTCCCTGTTATGTGAAGAGTTTTATTGAGACACCTACCTACGCATTAAGTTTAGACATTTTATTTTCTCTTGACTTTTTATTCTCTACTGATTCCTGTATCTTTATTTAGTGCTAGTTATAATTTTATTTTATTCATATTACTTTTGTCATATTACATGGTCACTTGATGGATATAAGTTTATATATAGTAAAAAACATAGGTAATCAGTTTTTTTTATGAGATTGGGGTTTTCATATATGTAGATTGTTGGGTAATTAAAGTTTAAGGAATTTTAAGGTCCAATGGAATTTGATTAATTGAATAAAATCAAAATGAAATACAACAATCGCTTGTTTTCATTTTCATTTCAAAAGCAAAATGTAAACACACACCGAAAATGTAAATAAACCAGAGTCCCAAAATCACTTTTTTTTATTCTTCAAATCTTGGTTGACCAGAGTTGACCGAGCGGTCTCGGTCAGGCTTCTCGTTCACATAAAAAAAACCGCATTATCTTGTCCCAGTAGCTGAGTGGCCAAGGCGTCTGACTAGTAATCCAGAGGTCAAATCCCAGCCGGGACAGTAAGAGTTATCCTCCCATTTAGGATTTGATCACATAATAATACGTCTTGGGCTTACTGCTGGAATAATTGCACTTAAAAGTCCTAATCGGACAGTATAAATGAGGCGATACCATTACAAGGTACTACCTACATTTATACAGGGTGGGGCAAAAGTCTGGAAACCCCTGAATAACTTTCGAATGGCTTCTTCGGTAAAATTAAAATTTTGTACAGTGAACCGGGCTAATAAGACCTTTTTTTAGAGTGGGGTCGATTTTTTTTACCGGCCACCATGTCGGGGCCAGGGGGGCCAACTTCATTTTTTTTAAATACGAACCCCCACCTTGCGATACATTTTTGAAAAGGTCTTTAAATAAAAAATACATTGGTGTAAATTTTATTTTTTTAATTTTAACTGTTTGCAAATGGCGTCCAACTTTGTGTATGCAGTAAAGTCTGGAAACCCCTGAATATCTTTTGAAAGGGCTTCCTCAGTAAATTTAAAATTGTGTACGGTAATCCTTGGTAATTAGACCTTTTATTAGAATGGGACCAATTTTTTTTAACCGGCCCCCATGTCGGGGCCAGGGAGGCCAACTTCATTTTTTTAAATACGAAACCCCACTTTGCGATACATTTTTGGAAAGGTCTAATTACCCTGACTTACCGTGTACAATTTTAAATTTACTGAGGAAGCCCTTTCAAAAGGTATTCAGGGGTTTCCAGACTTTACTGCATACACAAAGTTGGACGTCATTTGCAAACAGTTAATATTAAAAAAATAAAATTTGCACCAATGTATTTCTTATTTAAAGACCTTTCCAAAATGTATCGCAAGGTAGGGGTTCGTATTTAAAAAAAATGAAGTTGGCCCCCCTGGCTCCAACATGGGGGCCGGTAACAAAAATCGACCCCACTCTAAAAGAAGGTCTTATTAGCCCGGTTTACCTTACAAAATTTTAATTTTACGGAAGAAGCCATTCGAAAGTTATTCAGGGGTTTCCAGACTTTTGCCCCACCCTGTATTTATCTGTTTCTTTAAAAGCAAATAGTAATGGTATTTATTTATTTACATTTTATTTTATTGATACTTGATCTTCGAGAATTCTTCGTGCTAGGCAGGTATGTCTGGAGTGCTCTTAAGATTATTTTTTTCCGAGTAAATGCACCTAGGTATAGGTATCAGGAAAAGATTTTTTTTTTCCTCTATTTGCACAGGATTTACACAGGAAGCTCTGGTTGAAATCACTACTGTTGATTTTAAACATGAGTGGGTACATCTTTACTGGAACTAAGTATCTTTAGGTATATACAGGGTGACCATGTTGTATTTTATAGAAATTATCTACCTACATTGTTTTCTTCTTCTTCAAAGATGGCCATTTGAAAGAAATCTCCCACCCCTTTCGATTCAAGCTTATGAAGTGAATCCCTTACACATTTTGGCCACATCATTGAATAAGAGATAGCGGTCGAAACTCAAAAGTACCCAAGGAGAGGGAGAAAGAGAAAAGACATTCAAACCTTTTCCAGAGTCCTCAACATTCCGAACAATTTACTTTCGAAATACGAAAATTCTCATTTCCTTTGCAAAGGCCACTGAGGAAGGGAGAAAGATAGAGAGGAAAAGAGAAAGAATGAGGGAGGGTGAGAGAGAAAGAGATAAAGGCAAGGGAGAGAAGGAGGGAGAGAGAGTTAGAGGGAAAGAAAGAGAGGAAGAAAGGAGAGGTAGAGAAGGAGGGAGAGAGAGAAAGAGGTAGATAGAGAGGGAGAGAGAGAAGGAGGGAGAGAGAGAGCGAGGGAGAGGAAGAATGAGAGAAGAAGAAAGAGAGAGGAAGAAAGAGAGAGAGAGAGCGAGGAAAAGGAGGAAAGATAGAGCGAGAGAAAGAGAGACAGAGAGAGAAAGGAAGTTAGAGAGAGAAAGAGAGAGACAGAGAGAGAGAAAGGAAATGGGGTGATGAAAAGTCTAAATTTTCGGGAAATGAATTTTAGAAATTGCTCTGGAAATTTTAAAATTTCACTCGTTATCCAGAATCCAAAATATAATTCTGTAATCATACAGAAATGGGCGAAAAATGATAATTTTCAAATTTCTGTAATGACCTGATTTCCAATTTTTTAATGTTTTTAGTGCATTTTTTCCCCTCAGACGGATATTATAGGTCAATGCACATTGTTGGATTATTTAGGACACAAAATAAATTAATTAAGAAATTAAGTTGTTGCTCTAGACCTAATAGGTACACTTCATCATAGGGTGGCGTCATCTTGAACGATGGTAGCCAGATAGTGGAGGGATGACTCAGCACTTCTACCACTGTCTTTACGGGGAGGCTAATAATTGACAAGGGCCCCCAGAACCAAGATAATTGCTGGTCTACTATCTGTTTATAGTTCCCCAGCCAGACTCATTGGATGTAATAGAAGCTATTGTTTTACATGAAATTCTAACTAGTATTTCTAGGCACTTGGGTTAATGAACGGGAACAAATTACTGAAAACATATAACTAACAGAGCACCCTAAAAGATAACGCGAAATGTCCAGAATATGGGCAATCGTTTCTACGAGATAACATCCGCTTTATGGTTGCCCCGAATTGTTTTCTGGAGCTTTACATTTGGCCCCATGCGTACATTGAACGGCTTTCTATGAAAACTACGGGGTAACCAAATTTTGGTGGTCGAGAATTGACAGATTTTTTTTTTTTTTTTTTTTCATTTAGGTGCTTTAACTCTGCTCTTAGATCCATAAGAGAAAAGAACCTTTTGTCTATTAATTTCGGCCTTAGTATTGGTTCGCTACAAAACTTCTGAAGAGGTTTTTCACTTCATCACAAAGAAATCATATATTTTTTACTTCCGTTTTTGTTGGTTATCTAATGTAAAAGTTGAAGCTTCGTATTATTTTATCTAATGCATTGCTGGAGGTCAAGATTTTAAGGCGCCTGTCTGGTGGTATTGGAGGTCAATCGGTTGAGGCGTTAGGCTGGTGAAAGCTGGTGAATCTGGTACGATCATATCGTGTGGATATGATCGTACGATTAGCTCAGTGGTCAAATAGACGCCTACGATGCGGAAGGTCTAGGGTTCCTAACCCTAAACCGACCAAAAACTGTACGTATAATATGGTTACAGTTGTTAGTAAGCCTGTAAAGAATACTTTCCGGAGGGCCCGTGTTGACCCAAATCACGAGGTTTCCAAAAACGGAAAAATTCCGTTATCTTTCGATGTGTTCGGAAGTGATCTAGATGATCTTACAAAGGAAATATCGCTGAAAGCACTGTGAAAGCAGCTGTCGTATTTTCCGTCTGTTTGCGACGTGTTCCACCCTCCGGGCTTTATTTCAGCATCAGCACAAAGTTCGGTACATTAAACGATTTCCTTTATTGTTCTCTCTCGTTTCTTATACTGAAATTTCGCCCAGAGTGAAAGGAGCATGTTATGCTGTCGATCTGGCCTGTAGGTCTACTCTTATTCTATGTGAAATGAAAATTTAAAAAAACGTATAAGTTTTTTTTTTTTAGTTTTTAACGTCGTTTTTCAACAACATGGTCATATACGCAGGAAACTCACAAATCTGCTATCTGCTACCCACATTTACCACTCCCAGCCTGGGTTGGGCCAGAATGCCAGCATCATGAAGTTTAGTCTTCACCTCGCTGGACGTTGCTTAACTTCGGCACAGGTAAAAGTAAGCTTACTTTAGACTGTCAGAGCAAGACATATTATAGTTCCACATTATGCCAACAGTTTAACAAAGCACCTCTTTATTTATTTGAGTACTACCCGCCGCTTTGCCAGCCCATCAAACACACACACCACGCACACATCACACCTAACCACACACACAAAATGTCATTTAAGTCGAAAAACGTCAATATGTGGATTTGTATAAAGAACATATACTTACACAATTACACACAGACAGATTCACTTTATAGATACAAAGTATAAAAAGTTAAAAAAAGTTATGATGTTTGTGTTAATAAAAAAACGTGATATCACAAACATGGGATTCGAACCCCCGAGCTTCAGCTTACGATTCTGCCGCCTTATCAAGATATTGTTCATGTCAATAATAGTGTTTAGGGAACTATTAAGGGTTTTATTGTGTTCATCGACACAAAGTTCTGACCACTGTCAATCAAGCATATTAATTAATAATTCAGTGGGAAAAACTGTCCTTTTTTTTCTTCTTTTTTTATGAACATTTTTTGAAAGAGAGGTGTATAACAATCGAAGTTCTTGCCCCTCTGTCCATTTTGACTTTCCATATTGTACAGTAGTTCACTCAATTCAAACAGTTTGAAAGAAAAAAAGTTATCATAATATTTGTGTTGATCACTTTTATAATATGACAGCTACTCAAATTCGGTTCACTAAATCTACGCTAAAACCGGAGTTGAACCACTTAATTCAAACATCTATTCTGTAAGCATTTCCTGAAAGTTGTTCAATATGACTATTTCTACACAAAAATACACCTGTCGTATTTTCTTTGTACTGTTTCATTGTAATAATTACGTTAATTACTCTTACAAATGTTGTTTCATTTGTTCTTAACTTATTACGTTTGCTTATTTCATTATTTATTTGAGGTCATGTCTCTATTTTGAACCCATGTCTTTATGTGAGGTCTCGTCTCTATTTTGTGGTGCTGTCTCTATTTTGTGGTCTTGTCTCTATTTTGTGGTGTTGTCTCTATTTTGAGGTCTTGTCTCTATTTTGAGGTCCTGTCTCTATTTTGAGGTTCTCTCTCTATTTTGAGGTTCTGTCTCTATTTGAGGTCCTGTCTCTATTTTGAAGCCATGTCTCTATTTGAATTGCTGTCTCTATTTCCAAGTGCTGTCTCTATTTTATGGTCATGTCTCTATTTTGATGTCTTGTCTCTTTCTATTTTGAAGACGTGTCTTTATTTTGAGGTCGTGTCTCTATTTTGAATCCATATCTCTATTTTGAGGTCGTGTCTGTATTTGAGATCCTGTTTCCATTTTCTAGAATCTAGACCATAACATTTTCCTCTTGTCTGTTTCTTTCCTCTGTTCCCTTCCACTTTCAATTCATTCTTTCCTTTATCTCTCTTTTTCGCTCTTTTGCAATTTATTTCTCCAACGTCACACACAAATACACAAATGTTATTTGTTTATATTAAATGGAGTTTGACAAATTTATTGTTTTCCTTCTCAGAAAGCTGTCACTTTTTGGTTTAATGTTTCCGCCGTACCGATAACTTTCCGGCAAAAGTTTCCGCAACTTTTTGTCGTTTTTTGAAAACAAAAAAGCAATTTGCCAGCTTTCAAGAGGTGTCGCTTGCGGGGTAACTGTGGCCAGAGGGGCGGATGTGAGTGGTGGGGTAAATGCGGCCGGAGGGGCGAGTGTGTCTAAGACGTCGACTTATGTTTCACACAAAGGCGGTGTTTACGTTTCATTGGGTTTGACGTCAGGGGCTTATCCATTAGCATAGGCTTAGGTGACGTAGAGGTGTATAGCTTCTATGGGTAGATATACATTCGGGGCGAATTATGAAACAGGATATGAGAATTTAATATAAGCCAGATACTGCCTCCATACGGAGATTTAGAACCAAAAAACCATAGAATTAGAAAGTAGATAACGAACTGTGGTCACGAACTGAAGCATCTGTATTGGAAATACTATACATCTATACGATTTCTAAAAAGAAAATCGTGGACACCATGCGAATAGCATATGATTTCCGCCATTTTCTATTGATTAAGTGTTTCACATAAGATGCCCAGAGAACATTGGGTGTTCGTTATCTATTTATTGTTTTTTTATCTATGAGAAAAAATATTCTATGAGTAAATATATTCTAAGGGCTTAATTATAAAACAGAATCAAATTCAAGATAAGCCGGACCCTCCCTCAAGTCAGAGTTTCAACCAATTACAGAGCACTATATCCCGAGTTGAGGGATTCTGGCTTATCTTAAATTTCACGGTTGAAAAGGAGATTTTGGGATTCTGAGAGTGAGAGTACTATTCCGGAATTAGTCCCTTCGGTCGTCCATTTGCGTTGATTGTTTTTGAAACAGTGAAAAAGTTAAACTGCGTCTTCTAGATTTGCAAACTGCCCCAGGTTAGTCCTTGAAAGATAAAATCAGTACTCGTCTGAAATTCTCAGACCCATGGGCAAATTGCATAATTATATATATGTAATTATTAAGGGGGAAAAACCATTCTGTCGAACATTTGTTAATGCGGGGTCCATGCCTACAGCTTGTTGATTGAGAAGTTAACCAACCTCAGTAGCTTGATCGATAAGGCGACGGACTTGAAACCTAGAGGTCGGTGGTTTAAGTCCCGGTTTCAGCGTAGATTTATTAAAGCATGTTTGAGTAGTTGTGATATCACGGAAGTGATTTCCACAAGTATGATGACTAACTAACTACTTAATAAGAAGTTAATATTATATAAGTTTTTTTTTAATTATAGAATTATAATACAAATAAATAAAATCAATCAATCAATAAGTTTTTTTAGTTGTGATATTTGTGTTAATAACTTTCGTGATATCACATATACATGCTTCAATAAATCTACTCTGAAACCGAGACTTGAACCACCGACCTCCAGGTTACACGCTTGCTGATGCTTGATATAATAATTATAATTCGTATATTTCCATTTTAAAAAAATATGGAAAATGTTGAATATGAAAAAGATATCTCTTTTTCAAAATAAAATTACCTATCCTGAGAGCAAGTATGGAAACAGGTTGCAGAGATGCTCGGGAAAAAGAAGACGAAGAAGAATAATTACTTGCTACTTGATCGATTATTGAGAGCACTCCATAATGGTTTTTCACTTTCCTTATCCTATAGTATAAGGAAAGTATTGTATTCGTCGAAAATTTGACCTACCCAATTTTTCACATTTCTGGACGAATCATAGCCTCAGGATACCAAAAAAATAGTTTTCGGCCATTGGTGCGTGCGTCCATGTGTCTATCTGTGTGTGTGAACACGATATCTCGATAACGGTAAGAGCTAGAGACTTCAAATTTGGTACGGAAGATGATTTTTTATACCAGACAAACCCCGAACGGCCCTTGCAGCCGCTAAAAGCGGCTGCAAGGGCCGTTCCTTTGCATTGGTTAGAGATACAAAAAAAGTTAGGGAACAACATTTTCTTAAATTAAAAAAATAAAAGGGGTTTATACGGATTATTTTTTCAATATCAGGAACTTTAAGGAACCCGGTCACTATTTACCGGTGTTTTGGGGGGTCGCTCTTGGACATTTTTAATTTATTATTCATCCTAGATGGGGGTTGTGACATATCAAATCCAATGATTTTGTCGTTCCGATTACGAATTTGACATTAATTATTTGTTAGCTCTTACCATTGAGTTACCAGTGGCGGAATTCAACTTCTTTTCGGGTGATAAGGAAAGTCGTGTGGTGTCACACCAGTTCATTTATGTCCAGGAATCATTAAAAATGGAGATAATTGAGTTTACGTCAGCGTAAACTTAAAAAACATCTAATACAACTTCTCACTTTTCTGTTTATACTGATATACTGATGTAATTATTAATACGAGGTTTGGCTATTAAGTTCGTAGAATCTTTCCATAAAACGATGTGTGTTTAACTTACCCAACTTTAGTAGTTATCCCCTTCAATGTACTCCCCTCCTCTATCCCTACAACGTTCTAAGAAAAATTTTCATTGATCGAAACAGTGGTGGAGGTCATTTTGTGAGAGGCCTTTCAAGACTTTTGCCGGTTTTTTCTTAACGTCATTTACGCTGTCAAATCTGGTACCATTCAGGGTAGATTTGATTTTTCGGAATAAGTAAAAGTCGCACGGGGCCAGGTCGGGTGATTAAGGAGGGTGTTCCAACACTGGGATGTTGTACTTGGATAGAAACGTCTTCACGGAGAAGGCACTGTGGACTGGCGGATGGCACCATTTTTGCGGAAACTTTTGTCATGTTGAAATTTTCGTGCAAAATTTGTCTCACACATTCTTTATTAATTTTAAGTGTATCAGCCATTAGTCCTAGAGTTAATTTACGGTCAGAACGAATCATAACACCAATTTTTTCAATGTTTTCGTCAGTTTTTGAGGTTTGGGGGCGACCAGGACGTGGATCGTCCTCAACATCTTCCTGACCACCTTGAAACAGTTTGAACCACTTATAAAGCGTTGATCTTTTCAAACATGACTCCTGGTACACTGTCTTTAACAAAGAAAAAGTTTTACCAGCAAGTTTTACGTAAAATTCAATAATCACTCGTTGCTCAACGTTTGTATCAATCATAATTCCGGCAAAATTAAAAAAGGTGTCTTGCGCGTCGGGCTATTACAACAGAACTAATTACAGTACAGGCATATGACAGCTATCAATCAAAACACAAGACTTGAAGCTTTCTAAACATGTTCATCATATCTTCCTAGCATGGACAGCTTTTGCGTAGCGGCTCGCGTCTACGAACTTAATAGCCAAACCTCGTATTATTACTTTTACATTAGCATCTGTCCCGATAACTCAGTGGTCAAGGCGTCTGTCTGGTAATCCAGAGGTCGTTGGTTCGAAACCTAGTCGGTACATGACAAGCTATCCGTCCGTTTGAGATTTTGACCACATAATAATTTAATACGTCTTGGGCTTACTGCTGGAATAATGGGACTCATTAGTCCTAATCGGATTCTGTAAATAAGGTGATTTTATTACTACCTATATAATAAGCAGGAAAACACACATTTTTAGCCGAAGTTATATAAATCCTTTTAGTTATACAAATTATTTTTACTTTCCTTATTCTATAATAAGGAAAGTATTGTATTCGTCGAAAATTTGACCTACCCAGTTTTTCACATTTCTGGACGAATCATAGCCTCAGGATACCAAAAAAGTTGTTTTCAGCCATTGGTCCGTGCGTCTGTGTGTCTGTGAACAGTATATCTCGAGAACGGTAAAACCTAGAGACTTGAAATTTGGTATGGAAATTAATTTTATACACCAAACGAACCACGAAACTTTTGGTTGAAATCGGCCGCATCCCACGGCCGCAGGGCCGCAAATATTAGCCGCAAGCGCCGCTTCTTTGAATTGGTTAAAGATACAAAAAAAATTGGAGAACAACATTTTCTTAGATTGAAAAAATAATAGGGGTCTATTCTGATCATTTTTTTGATATCTTGAACTTTTTGGACCTCGGCTCCAATTTACCGGTATTTTGGGGGGACCCGCTTTGACTAACTTTTTTATTATTCATCCTAGTTGGGGGTTGTGACATTTCAAATTCAATGATTTTGAAGTGCTGATTACGAATTTGGCATTTATTTTTAGTTATCTGTTACCGATGAGTCACCAGTGGCGGAATTCGACTCCTTTTTGGGGGATAAGGAAAGTCGTGTGATGTTTACACCAGATTTTTTCCATATATCTTGCTATTTTAATGTTAAGTTAAAAAGTTATCCTATTTGTGTATGGTAACTTTTTAAAAATCATATCAAAAATACTAACTCTAGCTCGCTTATTAAATCTATTCTGAAACCGGGACTTGAACCACCCACCTCCAGGTTAGAAGTCCATCGCCTTAACGATCAAGCTTCTGAGGTCGGTCATAATGTCATTGGGTATTTTCAATAACTCACCAAGTGGACGCAAGCATTTGGTTTACTGAAGCGATGGACTTTGAGGATGTTCCTGAATCTCCAGTAATTTAAGGTAACCACTAGGCGATGTTAATGCTCAAAGCATTTTCTACCACCTAATCTTCAGAGTCTTATTATTATGTGGTCACAAACTCAAATTAATGAGGAAAAATTCATGCACTGGGTGGGATTTGAACCAACGGATCCCTACGACACCTGGATTACCAGACTAGCGCATTAACCACTTGACCAGAAATACTTGGGACGAAGAAAAAAATTTTTCACAAAAATGGTCTTCCTGTCACGACCCTTTTTTCTCCCACTCTTTACAATTTTTTGTTGCAAAGTTTGCCAAAACTTTCAACAACTTATCTTGTCTAGACTTCTAGTGAAATGCACAGAAAGCAGGATGTTCATAAGAACTTTTGAATGCCAAAAATAACTTTCTATGCGTATTATTTGTATGAATGAGAGAAAAACTACTTATTCAGGAAATCAAAGCGACAAAAGATACCGTCTATGTACCTAAAACTCAATATTACGAAAACTCTTTAATAATAAAAAAAAAAAACTGGTATGACACGACACGACTTTCCTTATTATTATTAAACATGTTCGATCAAGTTATATTTACAAATGACATAGAATATATTATACAAATATACATACATAGAAATTGAAATTCACAAAAACAAAACTTGATCAAGGGCGGAGCATTCTATTAAAGGCGCCCTTATAGCTATTAAGGGCGCCAATGATTTGTGTTATTATCTTTTGGCCTGACAAAGGTAGTACCGTATCTTTATCTGTGTATCTGTGTAACGTTCTCCAACGAGACATCTTAAATAAAGAGATTAATCACTGAACTTAAAAAAAGGTGTATAGATTTATAGAATAGAATACCTATAGGTAGTCCTAATACATACATGGTGAAAATGTATGTTGTACATACATATACGAGTAACACTAATTTACCACACGAACTTAAGAAGAACTTAAAATCATACATAGGTTCCATGAGCTGCTGAGATACCAAGATCGGAACTAGCAGGCTCACCTTGAGTTCGGAATGGCATAAATAAAGGTGATCGCTGTATTTCACGATCAGTTTTCAATTTTCTCTCAAACCGAACACCAAAAAAAATCTTCAACATCGCGGATCTTTCCACAAATTTATTTTCACCAAAGAGATCCGGGAATTTTCACGCGCGAAAATTATTTGAAAATCGACGAAAAAATCGCCAGGACGAAGATTACCTGAAAATCACAAATTTGTGATTTGAGCTTGGTTTTAGTTCGTCTCTTTTTGTCGATTTTTTTTTAAAAGGGAACATTTTCGCGTCCCAGTAGAAACATTACCGGTTCAATTTTTTTTGTTATTTTTTTGTTATTGCTTTCATAGTTTATTTTTTTATCTTCTTTAAAAAATGAATTCGCTTGTCGGTTTGGTAATTCTGTCAGTAAGTTTACTGATCAGTGTGCCCACGCAAAGTGAAGCAGCCAAGAAGTTTCCGTTTGGTAAGTCATCTTATTATTTTAGTCACAGAACATTTACCATTTACTTAAGTTAATAATATATATATTTAATTGTTCATTAAACGATGAAACCAACTTCGAAAGCTTGATTGATTAGGTAACGGACTTGTAACCTGGAGGTCGCTGGTTCAAGTTCAGAGTTTAGCGAAAATTTCGTAAAAAGGGTTTTCGGGATATCATCACGATTGTGATAAACACAAATATGATATGAGAAACCTAAAATAAATATGATAAGAGTAACTTATAATAATTATAATTCAAGAGAGGTCTATGTCTATAACAATAAAAAGACTTCATTTATGTTGTCAGTGATATTTACAAATAACTATTCGATTATACCTATTAAATTAAAATATCATGTCATTGCGGTGAACCTCTCAACAAATTTTGTGGGTAGCGCAGTAGTAATGATAATAACGCTTTTTCTTTGTGTTATTATGTCACAATTTTAGTTAGTAGCGCAGAATCATAGGAATTTACCACTTTAATTTACAATATATTGTATTATATTTGTGCCTATGATTCTGCCACTGGTCGCTGCTTCACATCAAAGCAGCTTCTCATTTTTCCTCACGAGGTATAAGTGGACCCCGAACATCCAAGTACAGAGCAGAAAAAATCCTACCCAGCTAGTGATCGAACCCAGGTCACCATGCGTGCAATGACTAGCGCGCTAACTCACTCGGCCACGGTGACTGCTATTACTAAGAGCTTTCTTTACATTCCTAATTATTATACTACATTATTTTCTTTACAGTCTAATAATACCACCACGTTATTCATACAAGAAACTACTCATTTGTCCTCACTAGATATCCTATAAGTGGACCACAACATGGAAAGTACAGAATTTTGTCTACCAAGTGGGATTCGAACCCAGGTCACCGTGTGTGCAAGCCTACCACTCTCCCATGATGACTACTATTAGATAATGTAGCGCGCGATTAGCTCAGTGGTTAAGCACTCGCTTGCCATGCGGAAAGTCCCGGGTTCGATCCCCCGTGCCGACAAAAATTTGTGTTTTTAATTTGGTTACAATTGTTTGTAAGGGATACTTTCCGGTGTGCTCGTGTTGACCCAGCAGCCCAGCACCTAAATGGGAAGTATTGTGTCACTTCTCGCAAATCAGAGGGGAGGCATACTACGGGATGGGCAAGCTACAACACAGACCACAAGCGTCTACAGTAGCTCCTGTTTCATGGCTATCAAATAAAAAAAGTCTGTGAAACACTCATCTTTTAAAAAAAAAATTGAACATAAAAGAAATCCTATTATTCTGCGCTACCCACGAAAATCCTTAAAATAATAATAATAATATTGCTTCCGCTTTGATGGGTCGAACGCGAAAGTCAGGCGAGGGACCCCGAGAAAACTCTCGAAATGCCAGCGTTGATGGCACATTGAATACACCAGTTCTCATTTAGTCACTGACATAAAGCAACACCCAGTGAGGTGAGGACTTGGATGGGTAACCATTAACCATTCAAATTTGAACCCTCGTGATTCTGGCTATTCCCGGCCCCACTCAAGCTATGTGATGTTTGAGAAGCTAGTTTGTGAGTTTCCAGGGGAGGTAAAACCTGCGAATGAAGGGTAACACCCCCGTCATGATATGAGTATGCAGTTGAAAGCGACGCTGCACCCCGAAAAGAAAACTCTTCACGTTTTCCTTGAAGAGTCACCATCAAATTCTGCCGTCACGACAAGTCCTGGTCTAGACATTTAAGGTCAAAAGTTGCCTCTGTCCAGAATTGAACCGGTCACATCAAGGTCAGAAGACAAGGCCGTATGATGCACTTTGGATGAGCTCGGGCCATTGATTGGCTTGAATGAGTTTTAACTCAAGATAATTATGTGATTTTTATAATAATTATACCTAAACATAATGCCTCTAGGCCCCCTATAGGGCTGTATAAACTTGATGAAAATATCAAGTTTGACGACCATCGAACACGATTATACTACTCAATGATGATGAGGGCTGACATTGAAAGTTGTCAACAAAGCTTCTCAAGTCATAGCTCGACTGGCTCAGTGGTGAGATATTACTCGCTTACCGTGCGGGTGGCAAAGTCCTTGGTTTGAATCCCAGAGCCGAGAAAAAAACATATTAATAATTTGGTTAAAGTTGCTCGTAAGTTCGCAAAAATAACTTTCTTTTATAAAGATCTTAAAGTTTAACTTTCCTGACATTTGTACAACTAATATATTATATTTTAGGTTTCTCTTTTAGTGTGGCAGAGTTCTTAGCCCTCTCTTTATTTTTCTTTTTTTTTACACTTTATTTTTTTGCACTTTATTTACACTTTATTATCAACAGTAAATTATTAACAGAGATGAAAAAAAATTAACAATATTTACAAAATAAAATATTTAAATTTAAATATACCTACGATTGTCTTGTAATCCGGGGCGAAGTTAATGATTAAGCATTCTCTAGCCCCTTAACTTCTAGAGCTCTTCCAAGTCAATGTATAAATATAAATAATTTATGTATCTAGATGTCATGATTTCAAAAATGACATCCATACATAATTATGTATGAGTACAAAAGTTGGAGCTCAAGTCACATTTAAAGGGATTTCAAGCATTTTTTTTTCTTCCACGTAACATCTAAATTGAATCTCTCGACACATGTCATTTTTTGAGCCACGTGTACATTCTGTCTGAAAAGTTCTGAAACTCTTAGAATATTATTATTATTCTACACTTTATTAGGTATAAATGAACATATGTACAGTACAAATAATTGTTTTGACAATGAAAAAAATGCAAACAATATAGGTACATATACAATAAAAATGAAAATGAAAAAGTATAGAAAAATATATAAAACATGTGTATGTCCTAACTAAAGGGCGGGGTTATTGCCTATGGTGTGCCTAGAATATTGTGCCGCGAAAGTTCTGAACTTTGGATATCTTCTTAGCAAGAACAAATTAAAAAAAAAATGTTTTTCTTTTTACTTCAAATTTGAACTCTACCAGTGATGGCATTTCTGAAAAGTGTAAACCTCCTTCAACTCGTATAGAACTTGAAGAATGGCACGAACGAGCATATAATATTGGTTAAAGTGGCTAATAATAATAATAACAATAATCAATCTTTAGTGGAAGGTAACCACCAGGCGAGGTTAATGCTCAAAGCATTTTCTACCACCTAACCCTCAGAGTCTTATTATTATGTGGTCGCAAACTCAAATTAGTGAGGAAAAATATATAGATACTTACCTATTACATAAAGTTCAACACTCTCGGTACTCTATTACGTAAAAAGTTACACCAAAAGTTATGACTTATGAATACTATGTACAATATTACCAACTTGGTACTACAACCATAAACTCCATTATTTTAGTACCACATGTGTGTGTACTTCGGCCATGTGCTTTTTCTGCAAAATTGCCAATTGACAATTGACCTTCAATACTTATGGTTTATTATCAGCTACGTGAATTTTTTCTACTATCATTTGGATATACACATAGTATAGATATATACGTATACATATACATATTTCATGTATAGAAGTCACCGTGGCAGAGTGATATGCGCGCTAGGCATTGCACACACGGGGACCTGGGTTCAATCCCCAGCGGAGCAGGAATTTTTCTGCTCTGTTCTTGGGTGTTCGGGGTTCACTCATACATCGTGAGGAAAAATGAGTAGTTACTTGTATGAGTAACGACCAGTGGCGGCATTACCAGAGTAAAAAGAAATTAATGTTATAGAATAATTATTCGAAAAGTACAGGAGGCTCTTAGTAATGCTGCGCTACCCCACAAAAAATTGTGAAGAGGCCTTGTGCTTCACCACAAATTTAATAAAACCAGACATACATATTTCATATATCTTGTATCGGCAGTCAAGAGGTTAAGGCGCTAGTCTGGTAATCCAGCTACCGTAGATCTGTTGGTTCGAATCCCACCTAGTGCATACATTTCTCCTCATTAGTTTGAGTTTGTGACCACATAATAATAAGACTCTGAGCGTTAGGTGGTAGAAAATGCTTTGAGCATTAACCTCGCCTGGTGGTTATCTTCCACTAAAGAGTGTTATTATTATTATTATTCTTATTATCATTATAGGTTAGTATTGGAATACGTATACATAGATATTTCATGTATCTTGTTGCATTTGAATGGTCACCCATCCAAATCTTAGCCTCGCTGGACGTTTCTTTTTTCAGGGACTGAATGAGAACTGGTGTATTCGAATTTTCAACCCTCAAAAAATTTTACTATAAGAAAATACAAAGCTAAACAGTTAAGGCAGGGGGTCATGGGAGATTTTATGATAGGTCTTAATTATTATTATTATAGTTTGCTTTATTAGGTAAGACAAAAATATATACAGTAAAATATGTACAATGAAATTATAAAGGAAAACTAAATAGATTCAGCAAAGAAACAAGAACAAAAAAGAGAATGAAGCTGAGGGTTGGGTCGAAGAGATTGCCACAGGCAATAACCCCGCCCTTTAGGTAGGACTTAAGCTTCTTTCTCTTATTTGTTCTTGTTTCTTTGATCAATCTATTTAATTTTTCTTTATAGTTTCATTGTATTTTTCTGTTTTTATTTTTTGTTCTACCTAATAAAGCATAATATATAATAATAATTATAATAATGTCCTATTTAAAGGGCGGGGTTATTGTCTGTGACAATCTCTTTCACCCAACCCCAAATTAATGTGATCTATCAGCCCTATAAGTTTGTTGGCGTTTTTCTGTTACACCCTGTACTTATGTAGATATGAGTACATACCTATTAGCTATTCAGAAAAATAATTATTATTCAAGAGACTTAAGTTCATCTCGGTACTCAATCATCGTCAGGCTCTTGAGTCACACTTGAGTCTGCTCAGACACTCAAGTCTTGCAAGTTGCCCATGTCCACATGGGCAACTATACACGTATCGTATACACTATCGTATTCTGCATGTCAGCACTCAGACTGAGGATCTCAAGTTTCTGGAGTTCTAAAATTTACTCTACCCAAAATACCTACAAAACCAAAAGTTGTGTATAATCATAAGTTTCTCCTGAGAACTTATATATTTCGATGTCAAACCCATCATTCTCTAAAAACTAAAATCTACTCTACAGTCTCTAAACCCCATCCTGAATTGGAACCTGAATTTTCACCGTAAGCAGGCGCGGCCGGTGCTAAGGAGCTGCGGAACTGCAGCACCCCCAGACACAAAAGAAAAAAAAGAGGATTGTCTTAAGTCCTAGCGCTCGTACACAATGAAAATCATGACACATTTCTAGAATAATTAACGTATAATCGACCAAATGTCAATGTCAAATTTATTTGTTGCAAATGGAAGCAAAAATATCAACTATAAATCGAAGACTTCACCGAGGGAACTAGATGGAGGAAAAGTTCCCTCAATACTTGCACTGTTTCCTCTCTGAATTACGAGGGAAATACGTTGGTATAGGTATATACCAAGGTATTTCCTTGGTATATACCTATACCAAGGAAAATCTTTGGCCCTTTTTCGCTTAATTTTTATCATCGACATGTTTAAAAAATTAAAATGCTTTAGATACTTAAAGAGCGTCTCTTTTTCTTTAGATACTGAAAGAGCATCCCATTTTAGTCTGATGGTTTATGTGGCAGCACCCCCAAAACATTTTCCCACCGGCCGCGCCTGACCGTAAGTAGTGCTTTATTTAAGTGTCAGTGTAAGTAAGGCCTAAGTAAGGTGCTCCATTACACCAGGCACTCTGACGAAGTTCATCTAATTGCAGGTACCTTACGCTGGAGCATAGGACAGTATGCAAATGAATGACTCTCAGTCACACATCTAACATGCACATATCATTAAGGAGAATACGGGGCGGGTGGGTGCGGCGGGTTATGTTAGTTGCAGCGTCCTTCAACACACATACACACACACACACACACACACACACACACACACACACACACACACACACACACACACAACTAAAAAAACTCGTGTGACACCACACAACTTTCCTTATCACTCTAAGTCCAGTTCCGCCACTGGTGATTCAACGGTAAGAGTTTGAGAAAATCAATGGCAAATTCGTAATCAACACCTCTAAATCATTGGATTTGATATGAAGCAACCCCCATCTAAGATGAATATTTAAAAAAAAAATAGTAAAAGTAACGTCAATACACGTTATGTAAAATAAAAAATATGTAAAATACATATCTTATCCTACTCTTTGTAGAAACATAATTACTTTAACTAGTACTACGGATAGAAACACCACTATTTACTTAGTTCAATGTTATAAAAAGTTGTTGAACTTGTACAGTTGTACGACAGGCGCGGCCGGTGGGAAAATGTTATGGGCTTGCTGCCCCTTGACTAAAACAGGATTTATAGAGTCGCTCTTTCAGAATCTAAAGAGTTTGACGGTGCGAAAGACCAGCTGTTGTTTTTTTTTTTTTTTTTTTTTTAAGTGGGGTTTAACGTCGCTTTCAACTGCCATGGTCATATCACGACGAGGGTTTTAAAAGCACCTAAATTTAAATAAAAAAAAAAAAAAAAAAAAAAAAAAAAAAACAAGAGTTTGAGTTCGTTTACCATGCCAATCATAATAATGAATCATTATTTTTTCTAGAAATGTGTGATGTTTTTCATTGTATACGAGCTAGGACTTGAGAAAATCCTCTCTTTTTCTTTTTCGTCCGGGGGTGCTGCAGTTCCACAGTCCCTTAGCACCGGCCGTCATACAAATTGGATAAACTTTTTAATTATTATAAAAACCTTTATAATTATTATAAAAACCTTTCTTATGTGATATATTGATGTTATTTGTTTTCTGTTTGTAAATAGAGCTAGGCTCGTAAATATACAGATACACCCGTGCTGCGGGCATTAAAAAAAAATAATAATAAATTTTACTGATTGTGTCTCTCTAGAAGTACACTCGCTACTATTTGTATAGTGCAGGTTCATTTAGTTCAATGTTAAAAAAGTTGTTGAACTTGCGTCTCTGCACGTGATTCTGCCTCTGAGTCATGTCTTGTGATCTTGAGCTAGATACACACAGACTCACCACCAGGTCATTACTTCTACCTATCGTCCACTTACCTGCCACAACTTTACTGTTACCTGTGGTAGTCAGGTATTATTATTATTATACAACGCTTTATTAGGTATAAATGGACAATATGTACATAAAATAATTATTTAAACAATGAAAAAAATGGAAACAATATGTATATACAATAAAAAAGAAAAAGAATAGAAAATATATAAAAACATAAGTCCTAACTAAAGGGCGGGTTTGATTGATCGATAAGGCGGCGGACTTGTAACCTGGAGGTCGGCGGTTCAAGTCCCGGTTTCAGCGTGGATTTAGTAAAGCGAGTTTGAGTTGTTGTGATATCACGAAAGTGATTAACACAAATATTATAACTAGTCAGGTAGTCAGCAGGGCCAAGTGAGTTAGCCCGCTAGCCTTTGCAAGCACGGTGACACGGGTTCGATGCTTAGAAGCTTAGAATCTTAGAAGCCAAATAAAAATGGCTTAGAATGGGTCCTCTGTGTACATATAAAAGAAAAGAAAAATAAAACAAATTATTTATTATTATTATTATTATATTATCCCAAGCAATGCAGATTTTTTTGCCCTGTACTTGTATGTTCAGGGTCCACTCATACCTCGTGAGGAAAATTGAGTCGCTGCTTTGATGTGAAACAGCGATCAGTAGCGGAATTATGGGCAAAAAATAGTAAAAGATCTCTATATATAAATGTCAAAGACACTCACTGACCACTGACCACTGACTGATCATCGCTCTACAGCCCAAACCGTAAGTCCTAGGAAGCTGAAATTTGGTAGGTAGCTTTGTCTTATAGTCTAGATGTGCAATAAGACGGGATTTTTCGAAACTCCCACTACAACACCTGCCATTGACGAAAAAGGATTTTTTGCTTTCACGGCCATGCCTCGGCCCGCAAAGCGGGCGACAGCCCGCTAGTATTGTATATTCAAGTGGTAAGAGTCCTATGATTCTGCGCTACCTACTAAAATTGCTTTCAACAGCATGGTCATATCACGACGGGAGTTTTAACCTTCATTCGCTGGAAACTCTCTAACCGGCTACTCAAATTAACCTCACCCATCCTGTATGGGGTTGTGGGGCCACCTAACCCTCAAAGTCTTAATATTATGTGGTCACAAACTCAAATTAATGAGGAAAAATTCATGCACTGGGTGGGATTCGAACCAACGGTTCCCTACGCTACCTGGATCACCAGACTAGCGCGTTATCCAATTGACTACCAATATTATGACTGTCTACTTGATTATGACGCTATTTTTTTATCACACAGATTCAATTTTGATGAAAATTTGTAGGTTTGAGTGTGTGTGTTAAAAAAAAGCTATTTTAGTAACGTGTTTAACCACGTGACAAACGAACGTGTTTGTTTTGCCTTGACAACTTTTTCTGACCTGTCCACTGTCCAGTACTCTTCCTATAGGAAATCATGACTTACATCTGAATAAATTCCTGTAAGTGTTCACTTTAGGATACTTTTATTTAATATGTACTTTTATTTAATATGTATGGACAGTTACATACATACATATTAGGTGGAGTTTTATTAAGACTATCAAGTATCACACCAAACGCCTTCACCACTGAACTACCGCGACAGACCGGGACAAATGAAGATCTAATTTGTGCAACAGTAAATTATAAAAATTATCAGAATAAACAGAAAAGTGAGAAGTTGTACTGGATGTTTCTTACACCCTGTATGTTGCGAACGGGAAACTCAAAACATTAATCTGTTAAGCACAAAAGAAACTGTCCCAAAAAATGAGAGAGAACAATTTTTATTATTTTCAAAACAATGACGAACAAAGCTTTGTTATTCGCCAAGGTTGTATAAATATAATATTAATTTAATGTTTCCTTTCTGCAATTCTGTGTCAACCTAGAGGGTTTGCTGTTCAACTTGGGGGATTTTTTGTGCAACTTAGAGGAGACGCTAAAAAGTTTCCTGAGCGTATACTAGAAGACTAGGGCCGAATTATAAGTTAATCTAAGTGGACACTATCCCTTAACACGCCCTCTGGTGGGAATTTCAACCAATTAGTGTGTCTACTCAGATTAAAAAAAACTGGGCTCAAGTCACTAACAGCCTGATTAAGCACGGCCATTAGCTATTACATTGTGTAAATAGTCAATTTCATTATTATTCATTTATTATAGAGGATTTTTTTTTTCTTCCTACGACATTGAAATGAAAAGAAGCACTCAATATCGATACTATTGAGGTTAAAAAAATTGAAGAATAGAACAAATTGTCTGGGAATTTTCTTTTGAAAAATAGATTATTAAGTAAGAAATTGTAATGAAATTACCGAGAGGAAGAAAATAATTGAAGAAGTTCGAGTTGTTGAAGGAATAGAAGATTTAGAAGCCGATGAAAAGAGGATAGGGGGGGGGGGAGAGAGAGAGAGAGAGAGAGAGAGAGAGAGAGAAAGAGAAAGAGAAAGAGAAAGAGAGAGAGAGAGGGGAGAGAGAGAGAGAGAGAGAGAGAGAGAGAGATAGAAGGAATAGAAGATTTAGAACTGGATGAAAAGAAGATATTGAGAGAGAAAGAGAGAGAGAGAGAGAGAGAAAAAAAATTCTATGCCACTCTTTGCATAGAATTTTTTCATCTCCCCCAAAGTGCAAAATAATTATTGTAAAGATTAATTGACTATGCCTATTGATTAAAGCTTAATCATACCACACATACCAAACACATCCATGTACACACACCCACACCTCCACATATAACACTTACCTAAATCACACTCACGCGCCACAGTCATCAAATGAGAATCATAATATTTACATATATCACAAAAATACATTCTGCCCATTTTTTTTTTTTTTTTTTTTCTTAGCCAAATTTTGACTGCAAATTTTTGTCTTCTCTGGGATTTTGATATTATGAGATTGAGAATGCTTTGCAGAACAAGGAGCAGGTCTAAAATATACACTGCTAGGGTTAATTTTCTGTAAGCTTCTAAAGTTCGAAAGAAGGCAGGATTAACCTCTATCCCGGCAAAGTTTGAGATGAACTTTCATTATTAATATCTGTATCCCATTAGCTCTTTAGAACCTGTCATGAACTCTTAAGTACATAGCTATAGGTATTAGGTTTTTTATACGAGCGCTAACTTGTCGTGCGTATAATATACTTATTTTAAAAGAGATAATACATTGTCTTGAGCAATTGGAGGTCGATGGTTCAAGTCCCAAGTTGAGCAAATATTTAGTAAAGTTTGAGTATTAGTTGTGATATCACGATTGTGATTAACACAAATATGATTTATTAAAACTTATTATCACAGTCGTTACACATGTTACACCATGCCTTGGTTTTTTTTCCATTGCGAAGTACAGGCAAAACGGCTCCATGATATGTTTATTAATAACTTACTTTTTCTTGTTTGTTTTTTTTTACTGTTATTGTTTCACAAGAAAATTAGAAAGCACCCGACATCACTCCACTGTTTGAATAATAATGTCTCGCAGCGTGGGCGTTGAAAACAGTAATTGAAAATGAATATCTGACATAATTCATTGATAGGAAAGGGCGATCGTGGGTTTTAAAAAAGGTTATTGAAACTGAATATCTGACACTGATCCATGCGATATTAATGGCTAAGCCTTATTCATTTGATAATATCATATGAACATAGTATTGATAGAGTTTCGTAGGATTAGTAGAGCTCATGAAATGTTGGCAATATTGAAAGGTATATGAACGACCTCAGTAGCTTGATCGTTAAGGCGGCGGACTTGTAACCTGGAGGTCGGTGGTTCAAATCCCGGTTTCAGCGTAGATTTAGTATAATGAGTTTGAGTAGTTGTGATATCACAAATAAGATAACTCATTTTATATAATATATTTATTTTTATTTTATTTGACAGATAATCTTGACTTGCTTTTACTCACAAGCATTGCTTCTGCTCACAAGCATTACTTCTGCTCACAAGCATTGCTTCTGCTCACAAGTATTGCTTCTGCTCACAAGCATTGCTTCTGCTCTCAAGCATTGCTTCTGTTCGCAAGCATTGCTTCTGCTCACAAGCATTGCTTCTGCTCGCAAGCATTGCTTCTGCTCACAAGCATTGCTTCTGCTCGCAAGCATTGCTTTTGCTCGCAAGCATTGCTTCTGCTCGCAAGCATTGCTTCTGCTCGCAAGCATTGCTTCTGCTCGCAAGCATTGCTTCTGCTCGCAAGCATTGCTTCTGCTCGCAAGCATTGCTTTTGCTCACAAGCATTGCTTCTGCTCGCAAGCATTGCTTCTGCTCGCAAGCATTGCTTCTGCTCGCAAGCAATTAATCCATGTTTAAGTTAGAGGAGCTATTGATACATACAGGTAAAAGGACAGCTTTACGAATATCCAAGAACCATTTTCTTCCAAAGGAAAGCAATTGCTCTCAAAACTGTATGAATACCGTCTGAAGAAATTCATCGAATTTCGCAAAGAAAAGCTTTTGCTTCTTCTTTTTATGAATACTGCCCAATGTTACTACTACTGCTACTACTTCTACAAAACAACAATATTATTCAAATTTTCAATCATAATGTCAAGGCTGCTGCTTAGAACCATCATTTTCTGCACCATGCAATCTATGCATACAGGGGCTAATTAATCCTTTCAGTATGGAACTTACCTAATCTTTCTCTTGATAAGTTGTTATGCTCTCTACTTTCAGCTATACAACAGGGTCCCTCTTCATGTCTCTCTCCAGAAATATTTTTATAATAATCATATTTTCCTTAATCAGACCAAAACAGAAGCTTTAGCGATAGGTTACATGTGCAAGAGAATCAATATGGACGAACACAAAATCATTTGTCACTCCCGCCAATGCCTCTACGATAAAACGTACGATACCTCCTGTTCATGTATATCTATTGATTATAAAGATGAAGCAAAATATCTTGGTGTATATATTGATAATTCCTTCCAAATGAAACAACATGTATATAATATTTGTAAAAAGTTACGAATTATCAAGTATAAATTAAATAAAATAAACGCCCAAACTCTCCCTCTGACCACCAAAAAGATTATATACTTTTCCTTAATTGATTCTGTCTTGAGATACGGGGTCACCTTATATACATATGCTCCACAGTACATCTTGAGACCTTTGATCACTCAACAGAATCAAATCAAGAAACTTTTACTCCACCAATCAAATGTCGACTGCCTAACCCCAGATGAACTGTCGAAATTCACGCTAATCTATTCCAACTTTTTCAATAAATCATTTCGACAGCATATTCATCAGCCGTACACTCTGAGGCACCAGGCGTTCAGGCGGATCAGAGTTAACACCATACGATTTGGAAACAGGAGGCTAGAATATTGTATTCCCAGGTTACTTAACGATTACTGTCAACCATTCCTAGAAGAAAAAGATAAATACAAAATAAAAGAAAAATTAAAACTAAGTATATTAGAAAAGAGAACATATTAGGCAGCAATTTTATATTAAAATATTAATATCATTTGAAAATTTAAATTTACATGTATAATAATATATAAGTAATGAATAATAATGCAGGTATCACCTATCACGGTATTTCATAATGATAGGTATTACATAATGAGTAGCGAAGAGGTGAGGTCCATTATTATAAATAGTATAGCACATCATATATTATGTACATAGTTACACTATATTTTAGTATCTTTTATCATAGATGTTTTTTTTCACTAGAAAGATTTATGTAAAATAGTAGAATTTCACCATCAGGTTATGAGAAGGTATGACTATATTTAACAATTAATGCAAAAAAAAATTTTTTAAGGATCAGTAATTTTTATAGATAAATTGGGAAGAGAGATTCCCCATTATAAGTTAGCTCTTAGCTTAGGGGAATTATGTTGTAAAAAATAATAAAATAAAACAATTTATAATGTTATCAATCAATCAATCAAATCAATCTCTCTCTCTCTCTCTCTCTCTCTTTGTTTCCCTATCTCTCTTTCCCTCTATACCTTTCTTTCTATTTTTCTCTATATCTCTATCTTTCTCTGGCTTTCTCTCTCTCTCTCTCTCTCTTTCTGTTTCATAAGATTGAGGAAAACATCTTCCAAAAGCTTCCTTAGAAATTTCCTTCGCTATAGTTCCATCAGAGGGACGCACCTAATCCTCTCTCTCTCTCTCTCTCTCTCTCTCTCCCCTTGATTACAGTCTCCATCAGAGGGACGTCATCCTTCATTCATCAGTTGACCTTGAGCAAGCACAAAATGCATCTTGCTGATTGTAAAGATAACAGCAAAACAGGCCGAAGCTAAGGATCTGCGGAACTGCAGCACCCCCAGACGAAAAAAAATTCTGTTTCTAGAGTGGATTTTCTGAAATTCAACTCGTACATAATGAAAATTATCACTGAAATGAAAATTGTGTCTAAAGAGTTTGAGTTTGTTTAAAATGTAATCATAAAAAAAAAAAAATGAATGGTCATAAAAAAAATTAATGGTCATAGATCAAGTTTTGTTTAATAATTTCAACTTTGTTTCTTGTAAATTGTATATACTATGTTTTGTAAATAAAACATGTTTGAATCTGTTTAGTAATAAATTAATGCATAACTTTTATCATGGTAAACAAACTCAAACTCTTGAGACACTGAAGGGGAGCAAATCTATCTCATTTTAGTCGGGTTTATTTGGCAGCACCCCTAAAACATTTTCCCATCAGCCGCCCCTGGAACAAAATGATACTCATCTTCAGCATCATCATATTACATCTTTCTAATTAAACTCGTTCACCAGCTAATCCTTCTTCTGGAGACGACTAATCTCCTAACACGTATCTTTAGCCAGTGCTGGAGAGCTAGGGGGAGAGGGGTGGGGATTGTCTCGAATTATATCTACTGAGCGAAGCTAGACACACTCTATACTATATTTTTATATTTACGTATTAAACAATCATCAAAAAAACCATTATATTGTATTTTGCCAATGCTTGGCTATTGGAAAATTATGATTCTGGTATCATTGTAAAGAGCTAATCAAGGACTCTAATTTTGGTACGAAACAGAACTTTGTAAAAAAATAACAAAACGGTTTTGTCGTCTTTGAAAGTTGAAAACTGATCCTATTCACCCCATTTTACGGTACTATTATTGCCTTCTGGTCTGCGTTGATCAAGTCCTGGTATGCACAGGTTGTCTCAAGTTTTGGACAGGTACGGGTGTTCCATGGTTTGGATTTCATCACATTCACATTTATCATTTTCCTCAAACCCCCACTAACCATGATGTATGCACATTGCACAGCGACCTACTTCTTTTCTCAAATGATTCAAGCTTTTCCAGGTTGGAAAGGGTAGATTAGCTCCTTTTGAAATTTTTTTCGCTGAGATCAAATAGGGATTCGGGTACTATGATCTTCCAGAATTCTATTCTTCTTGTACTAGGCCAATTTTTGCGACCCTGCGGGCGCAAAATGGCTGAAAATTCGTCCAGAAATGTGAAAAACTGGGTAGGTCAAATTTTCGACGGATACAATACTTTCCTTATTATAGGATAAGGAAAGTAATTATTATAGGATAAGGAAAGTAAAAATTGCAGATACTAACCAAATATAGTAATAATAGACAACATTTTTTGTTGTTGTTCCTTTAAGGGTGCTACCTCTAACCTTAGTAGCTATTACCTTACACTCTGCCGCGCTGTCTCTTTCTTTGTATAGGCATTCTTCACACCTCGGCCGAGGTGTTTGATAACCTTGTTACCTAAATACAAATAACGAGAATCAAACCCGCAGAGCTCCCAATCCCTAGCACCGCTGTAAGCCTAATATTTTCTTTTCATATCAATTGTATGTTTCCGAAAATGTATTTCACAAGTTTTCCAACAAACTTTAAGAAACTCATTCTATCTTCTGGAAAAATACAGGTTCCCCCCCTCTCGGATATATGTGTTGTTTCATACGCATATCAGGGCTGTCTTCAGATGGTTTATGAGAAGTATTCCTGTCCCGGTAGCTCAGTGGTAAAAGCGACACTCTGTGAATCCAAAGATTCTAGAGTACGTTGGTTCGAAACCCAGCCGGAACATGACAGTAGTTATCCTCCCATTTGGAATTTTTACCAAATAATAATATGTATTGGCTTACTGCTGGAATAATGGGCTTACTTGGACTTTAATAGTCGATATTATTATTATTCCGTGTCTTTCTTTTCTTATTAGATGAGTGTTTCACAGCCTTTTTTATTTCGTAGCCATGAAACAGGAGCTACTGTAGACGCTTGAGGTCTTTGTTGTAGCTTGCCCATCCCGTAGTATACCTCCCCTCTGATGGGCGAGAAATATAAGTCGAGCCAAACCCTTCCTCAAATCAAAGGTTCAACCAATCTCAATGTACTATAGCACGACTTGAGGGACAGTCTGGTTTATCTTGAATTTTTTAATTGGCCCTTAATCAGGCAATTAGACCCTATGTATTCCCTGAGACCCTATGTGTCAGCCTCTATGGCCCTTATATTTTCCCTAAGTCAGTACCTATGTTTCCCCTAAGTCAGACTCTATATTTCCCCTAAGTCAGTCCCTGAATTTTCCCTAAGTGAATATCTATGTTTCCCCTAAGTCAGTCCCTGAATTTTCCCTAAGTGAATATCTATGTTTCCCCTAAGTCAGCCGCTATGTTTCCACTAAGTCAGTATCTCTGTTTCCTCTAAGTTTGCCCCTTTGTTTCCCCTGAGTCAGACCCTATGTTTCCGCTGAGTCAGACTCTATGTATATTTCCCCTAAGTCAGTATCAATGTATCCCCAAAGTTTGTCCCTTTGTTTCCCCTAAGTCAGCCCCTATGTTCCCCCTAAGTCAGTATCAATGATTCCCCTAAGTTTGTCCCTTCGTTTTCCCTGAGTCAGCTCCTCATTTCTCCTGAGTCAGCCCCTATGTTTCCCCTAAGTCAGCCCCTATGTTTCTTCTCACGACACGTACATGTGATGTACAGATTTATCTTCAGCAACATGTCGTAATGTTGTGTATCTTGGTATCTTCTCAGAATTTGTATCGCGCAAAAGTCTCTCTCTTAGATTTCCTCTTACTTTCTATCTCACCATTGTACTCATCCTCCAGTTTCCTCTCCCTCTTTCAATTCTCTTCCTCTTCTTTCTCTCAGATTTTCTCCTCCTCCTCCTTTATTGCTTGCTTCCTCACCCATCCTTATTGTACTCATCCTCCAGTTTTTTCTCCTCTTTCCCTTCTCCTCCTCTATATCTTTCTCTTAGATTTTCTCTTGCTTGCTTCCTTACCCATCCATATTGTACTCATCCTCCTTTTCCTTCTCTTCCGTTTCCTTCTCCTCCTTTTCCCTCTTATTCATCTCCACTCAGATTTCCTCTTACTTTCTTTCTCACCCATCCTTATTGTACTTATCCTCCAGTTTCCTCTCCCCCTTGCCCTTCTCCCCCATTTCCTACTCCTCCTCTTCCTTGTTATTCACCTTTACTTAGATTTTCTCTTGCTTGTTTTCTCACCCATCCTTATTGTACTCATCCTCCAGTTTCTTCTCTCCCTCTTCCTTCTCCTCCTTTTCTTCTTCCTCCTCATTCACCTCCGCTCAGATTTTTGTTCCAACTTTCTTCCCTTTGCCAGGAATCCTTACTGAACGCATCCTCCATTTTCTCTTGTTTTTATAAGAAAAATAATAATAATAATACCTAATAATATCGCCTTATTTATACTGCCCGATTAGGACCCATTATTCCAGCAGTAAGCCCAAGACGTATTATTATGTGATAAAATTCACAAATGGGAGGATAACTTGTCTTGTCCCGACAGGGTTTCGAACCCGCGACTTCTGGAATCTCTGGATTCACACAGTGTCGCCTTTACCACTGAGCTACCGGGACAGACTGTGTAAAAAATTAAAAATGAGTGTTTCATAGACTTTCTTTAGTTCGCAGCCATGAAAAATATATTTGTGTTAATCATTTTTGTGATGTCACAACTATTTTTACTCGCGTTACTAAACCTTTTCTGAATGTGGGACTTGAACCACTAACCTCCAGATTACAAGTCCACCGCCTTTTCGATCAAGCTACTAAGGTCGGTGTAGCCATGAAACAGCAGCCACTTGTGGTCTGTGCTATAGCCTGCCCACCCCGTAGTATGCCTCCTCTCTGGGCGAGAAGCGACACAATACTTCTCAAGAGTACCGGAAGGTATCCCTTACAATCAACTGTAAACATTTTATAATACAATTTTTGTCGGTTCTGGGGTTTGAACCCGGGACCTTTTGCATGGAAGGCAAGTATCTCAATCGGTAGTGTATTTTGATATTCCTTCGTTTGCATAGTATCTCCCTTTCTCTCTCTCTCTCTCTCTCTCTCCTCTCTTTTGTTAATTTTCTCTTTTCCTCCTACTGTTCATTTTATCTTTTTCTGCTTCTTCTCCTTCTTCTTCTTCTTCTTATCTTTCTCTCTTCCTGTCTCTCACTTCTTCCCCGAGGGTTTTCCTCTTCTGTAATTGTCTCTTATCTCCTGTGTTTCTATAAATTCTCTCTTCCTTTATCCTGGGACTCCGGTTTCTTCTTCGAGGTCTTGGAATCGGATTACCTTTTGCTGTTTCCTGGAAATTTCCTGGCTGTATTTCCTTTTTTTTTTTTTTCTTTTTTACAAATTAACTTGGTTTTGGGTTCACCCATGTTCCTCCCTGATGTGTACTTCTGAATGTTGACCCTACACCCTGTTGAGTTAAGATTTTGTCTAGAGTTTGCGTATTGATTTTGATGAGAAAAACCAATGCTAAGTCATGACGTGAGATTTCGATTTTGTCTATTAATTTCACCCTAGATTTTAACAGATTAATAAATTTCACTCTAGATTTTTCACAGACACGATAATTTTGGGATGGTGATATATCCCTATCCACTGACTTTTTTTTTTTTTTTTTTTTAAGTTGGGTTTAACGTCGCTTTCAACTGCCATGGTCATATCACGACGGGGGTTTTACCCTCCATTCGCAGGAAACTCACAAACCTGCTACTCACATTGACCTCACCCAGCCTGAGTGGGGCCGGGAAAAGCCAGCGTCACGAGAATTAGAATTTGAATGGTCACCCATCCAAGTCTTAACCACTGACTTTGATTTTTTTTTTTTTTTTTTTTTTTTTTTTTTTTTTTTTTTTTTTTTCAACGAATGTTTGGTAACTAAATGACGGTGCCTGTTAGCTTCTAGTTGGTTAGAAATTTTCTTCGACCCCTTAGAACTAAACAGGTCATTATCTTTTCCTGTAAGCGAAAGGGTGAGGAGGGTAATTAGATGAAATAATGCTCTAATTAGTAATTATATTAGCGGAGCCTTGTCGTACCTGACTAACTTTACGCGAAACACGGAGTTTTCCAAGATCCTATCGCAGATTGAAAGAACTTCTACAAAAGATACCAGAAACCTACGGGATTAGAGAATGTTGCGACAAAATCTAATGTTTTGCGTAAGTTTTATTATTACTGCGTTTTTTCTTTTCTCTTTTTTTTTGTCTTTACTCCTCTTGTTTGGCACTATTACAAGTCTTCTTTTTTCTGTTATTTTTTTCTTCCTTTTTTGCGGAAAATGTTTTAAAAAAACACGCTTAGTAAATTCACTAACTTGAACCGGTTTGAATGAAATACCTACTTAAGATTAGGAGAAAAAAGTAAAAAACAAAAGAGGAAAAATGAGTAAATGGAAATGACCTCAAGAACCTGTACAAAAAAATAATAAAAAAAACTATTACAATAAACTTTGGAAACTGTTTGAATAAAATAATTATTGATAAGAAGAAACGATACGGATGACCTCTTCTGTATTCAAACCTGTAGAATTATTGCCACTTGAAACGAAAGTAATGAAACAACTCTTAATGAGACTAAAAAAAAGCCTATGAGATAGAATAAATAAAAAAAAGAGAGAGAAAAGGATGTAAAAATAATACTTCTTCTTTATTTATCCCTGTAACAAAATCATACAAATAATTGAATAAATTTAGTGGATAACATTATTTCTTTAACCTCCCGAACCTGTCCCAAAGGTTCTAAGGTTAACTCGGGTCTCGCGTATGGCACTAACCTTGGTCCAAGACTATTCGGATACAAGTAGGTTTCCAGAATCCGGATTCATTCTGTGTCAAGTTCTTGACCATCAAGTAGGTAGTTGACGGACGAGAGTTTGGAGATAATGATGATGATGATAATAATTATTATAATAATTCTAAATCAGTAGTATTATGAACACATACTTCCTCGTGAATAATTCATATCGTAAGCACTTGGCGTGCAAAAATTTGCGACTTTTCACTATCGATAAATTCTGAGATTTTTTAAAACTACATCACTTGTTTTTTGACATATTCTCGATCGTTTATTTATTTTTCTTTTTTTCAAATTTGATTTGTAATTATGATTATGGTAGCTTCACACCCGAAGTCATGTACAGAGAAGGGTCCCGGGCTCAAGTGTCCTTTATGGGGAGAGGAGGATTTTAGTGGTTATTGAACGGCATGAACAGTTGTCTGTACACAAGCCCCACTCAGGGCATCAGGGTCATAAGACTTAGGATGTTCGTCCTGAATCAAATCGTTACATGTTTAAACTCCTCTCCCAAAAAAAAAAGGTTGAAATGTAGTCGTATCGTAGCATAGAGTAGACTGAGGTTCTTAATGGTTTGATGCCTTGCCTTGTCCAAAACTACCATGATCAGAATGATATTTATTTTTCTTTTCTTGCAACTGTTATAAGTTATAATATTTACTAATAGAATAGTTAGCGAATGAGTTAGACCGCTAGGCATTTTTCTACTCTGAACTTGGATGTTCGTGGTTCACTCATAACTCGTGAGGAAAAATGAGTAAATAACAAAATGTATATTAGAGTGGTAAAGTCCTAGTATTCGACGCTACCCACTAAAATTGTGACATAAAACAAAGAAAAACATATTGATTATTAATATTGTATTAGTACTAATAATAATAAAAGGTATGATATTATGAATGTTGGTCATCTATTTCTCAATATGTGTGCCTGATGATTGCAGTCAACCTTCTACCACATAACGGGTCAAAGATCTAACCAGCACATTAACGGCTGTATTAGTTACCTTTATAACTCACGTGTCAAAGTAAGCTTTCCTCACGTTTTCTCATTGAAGGAAAAACGTGATTTAAGAGGCACTTAAGAATCAGCTGTAGGCCAATTAGGAAAATAATTGACACTTGAATAGAATAATATACGTGATTAATTAATATAATTATGTATATTGTTGATCGTTTTAAGAGGATAATATTGGTATTTATACGTACAGTTATACCTATATTATTAATCCACTTCACTTCAAATGGAGGTTGCATACAATTTATACATGCAATGTTTTTCTATGGTAAAAAAAATACATCAGTATAATCAGTATAAAAATACATCAGTATAATCATTATGTAAATCAGTGCAATCACCAATAACAGCTATAATCAGGCAAAAAAAGGGAACTATTTTTTTCCTTCTTGTACCGGGAAATTTCTATAGTGGTCAAGAATTATTGATACGATTCTCCGGCCACCAGATTAAACCAATAAGTCGTCGAGGTTAAAGTGGTACCTACTACAGGGCTATAGGGCAAGGATGCCCAACGTATTTTAGTGGGACCTGGTGCACAAATACAATCCACGTCAGCTGATGGGCCACCAGTAGCCTGTTTCAGAAAAACTCTCCACTCTCATAATATAATAATAATAATACTCTTTAGTGGAAGGTAACCACCAGGCGAGGTTGATGCTCAAAGCATTTCTACCACCTAACCCTCAGAGTCTTACTATTATGTGGTCATAAACTAAAATTAATGAAGAAAAATTCGTGCACTGGGTGGGATTCGAACCAACGGATCCCTACGCTACCTGGATTACCAGAATAGCGCGTTGACCACTTGAATGGCCATAATCTCCAAATCTCCCTTTCAACTGTCACACATATGCATTCCATGTCAGCTGGTGGGCCAACAGTAACCTGTTCTAGAAACACTCTCCACCTCATTATCACCAAATCCCCCTTTCAACTGTCTGATTGGTTCATTTGAACGCAATAACCAATCAGAGTGTGTTGTGTTCCTGTTGAAACAGAGATTCGCGGATTTACAGAGTGGAGAGTGTTTCTGGAATAGTCTACAGATATATAACACCTGTCAATTATTATTATATAAATAAAGAATAATGTATTGTGTTCTTTGTATAAAATGGCCTAACATCAATCGCAACTTCTTTCACTTTGCCTTTCCCAAACTTACTTGGGGTCGCCATTGACCAACCTTTGGTTGAGGTTGTTTGGTTCTGGCACTAATACTTCCACATTTTTTTGACGGCTGGGTGCACTTCCTAAAGCCAGCACTACGATTTGTGTTATTGCTTTTTACCTGACGTGGCTCCGTAATTAATAACAATAATAATAATAACATTCTTTAGTGGAAGGTAACCACCAGGCGAGGTTAATGCTCAAAGCATTTTCTACCACCTAACCCTCAGAGTCTTATTAATACGTGGTCAAAAACTCAAATTATGGAGGAAAAAATGCATGCACTGGGTGGGATTCGAACCAACGGATCCCTACGCTACCTGGATTACCAGACTAGCGCGTTAACCACTTGACTACCAGTGCATCAATCACAACTAACAGAAAATCTCCGACATGTTATTAATACAGAAACTAATAAACGTGTATTTCCCTGAGCTAACGGAAAACGTCGAAAATTATCATGTCAAAACTTTGCACAAACTTTCCCAGGGAAAGAAACTTGAGCAAAGTTAACCCTCCAGGGTTCAGCTACCCAAAAGTCGACCTCTGGGACTCCAGGGACGTGTAGGGTTAAGAATTTTCCGAACAAAAGTTTTATTGAATTTAACACGTGAGTAATGACTTTTGGCCCGTTTGGGATGGTACTTTCCGATGGCGTAACCAAAACTTCACAAGTAACATTATTTTTTTTCGCTACCTACCTATATTGCCTTTTTTTATTACTTTCCTTAGTCAATAAGGAAATAATCCTATAATTATTGTATTAGGATAAATTTTAGTAACAACTATAGGAACTAATCATCAAGTGCGCCGCCTTATCCATCAAGCTACTGAGGTCGGTATTATTATATTTATTTTATGACAGAATTTTTTTTTTAATATTTGTGTCATCAGGAAAAGGAGCTTTTCTCTTTAATTTTTCTTTCCTCCCCTTCTACTTTTTTTTTAATTCCATCTTTCTTATTGTCTTTCAATATGAAAATATTGATGAATTCACAAAAGAATGAATTGATGAATTAAAATTTAATCTCCAGCATTGTCTTTGGCGAGAAGACAATTTCTTTAATTTTATTTATTCTTTCTCCATTATCTCTCCCTCTCTTTATCTGTTTCTTTATCTCTCTCTCTCTAACTGTTTCTTTATCTCTCTCTCTCTCTCTATCCCTTTTTTCTCTCTCTCTATCTCTCTCTCTCTCCGTTTCTTTTTCTCTCTCTTTCTCTGTTTCACTCTCTCTCTCTCCGTTATTTTATCGAGCTCTCTCTCTCTTTCTCTTTCTCTCTCTCTTTCTCTCTCTCTCTCTCTCTCTCTCTCTATCTCTTTCTACACCTTTCCCTCTCCCTCTCTTTCTCTACCTCCCTCCCCCTCTCTCCTCCTACACAACCAATTTAAACCTCTCCTCCCTCTCTCTCTCTTTCACTGTTCTGTCTCTTCCACTCCATCTATCTCTCCTACTCTACCCTTCTCCCCCTCGTTACCTCCTCTCCCTGCCCTCTCTCTCTCTCTCTCTCTCTCTCCTCTCTTTCTCTCTCCCTTCTCTCTCTCTCCCCTCTTGTAATTTCTGCACCTCCACTAATCGTGTTTACCCTCTCCTCGGGATGTTTATGGAAACTCGTCCTCTTCACTTTAAGGACTCGAGTCAACACTGTGTGGCCCGACTTTTGGAGCGGAATAATAATCTGTTGACAGGGAGTAACCAACTAACCAGTCAGTTGGAGGTGCAGAATTTACAATAATTATTATTATTACCTATTGTAAATTCTGAATTTACAATAATAATTATCAATTTTTTCAAAAATTAGAGAGTTTACAGGTGGTGGAGGTGCCAAATTTACAATAATCGTTATTATTATTATTGCTGTTGTAAATTCTGAATTTCCAATAATAACTATCAGACTTTACAATTAAAATTATTATTGTAAATTCTGACAATTATTTTTTGAATTTACAGTATGAATTTATTATCTTTGGAGATCAAAAGATAATTATTATTTTTTTTGTTTAACTTATACAAACATAATATCTCAGGTTCGGGACGGGGGATCTACTCTCCATTGGCTAGAAACTTACCAACCAGCTATACCGCTATACCCACATTAAGCTCACCCAGCCTGGATTGGGTCGGGAATAGATAGCAACAAAAAAGTCCACGAAAATTTCCTCGACTAACTTTTGTGACACCCTGTCTACGTTTGTCATTTTTTTCATCGTTACCGTTTTAACTGTAGAAATTGCTTTGGTCCACCCGTGGGACCTTCTTGCCCTAATTTGGTTCAAAAATTGCTTTTCCTTGTGCAATTTTTATTTGCATTTTTTGATGCATTTTTGTATAGTCACTTTTAAAATGATTTTTTCCCCGCTTAAATCATAGTTAGATCAGGAACCCTATGGCCCTTATGTCATAATGGCACAATAACGCTTGGAATAAAAATAAAGGTTAAAAATCTACAAATCTACAAGTACTTTTGCTAGTGCTAGTAGATTTTGTTTCACAATTGCAATTTTTAACTTGTATTAAACCTATGCAATTTTTGCCAGCGTCGATGGCGCGTTGAATGCACCCGTTCTCGTAGGATCATCGAAGTTAAGCAACGTCCAGCGAGGGCGGCAAAACTTGTAATCTGACGGTCGGTGGTTCAAGTCCCAAGTTAAACCACAAAATTAGTAAGGCAAGTTTGAGTAGTTGTGATATCGCGATTATGATCAATAGAAATGTGATTTTTAAAAAAATAGTGTCCAAATTCCAAACCAAAGTTCTTTGAAAAATATTCTTGATTAACTTGACCTTTTAATTACAATGTCATCTGAGACATCTGAGACTTTTATAATATTTGTCTATTTGATGCAGAAGTTCAGAGATTTTTATTTTTTTTAGGTGTTTTTTGTTTTGTTTTTTGGTTTAAAGGAACTTTCAACTGTATGGTCATGTCACGACGGGGGTTTTACCCCTGAAATTTCTGGAAACTCGCAAACCAAGCAACTCAAATTAAGCTCACCCAGCTTAATTGGGGCCGGGAATAGCCAGCATCACGAGGGTTCGAATTTGAATGGTAACTCATCCAAATCCTAGCTGATCCTCAGGATTTGAAAAGATTAATGAATTTAAATATTTATAGTATAATTCACCAAAAGGGCAGCCTCCGTGGCGTAATGGTTGTGACTACTGCCCGTAGTCCAGAGTTCCCGAGTTCAACTCCCGGCGGGGCAGACTTTTCGAAGAAAATTCTGTTCCATCCAAACACGTGAGGCTGCCATTTCCGGCCCTACCCAGGCTGGGTGAGCTTAATGTGGGTAGCTGGTACGATTCCCAGCGAATGGAGGGTAAAACCCCCGTCCTAATCCAGGACGTTAAATCAAATAGAATCGTTGGCGTTAGGAAGGGCATCCAGCCATAAAAAACGTGCTCCACCCTACCAACCTCAACCATGAGGTTGAACAATGCCGACCCCAAAAGCAACATAAGCTAATATGGGATAAAGGCAAGGGAGATATATATAGTATAATTCACCAAACAAGTTATGAGTAACGCTAGGACTCTGAGTGGTACAGTCTTCTCTTTAAATAAATATTCATTAAAAAAAAAGCTATGTGCAATTCAGTAGCCAGATAATTTACGTTAGACAGTTATAATATTATATATATAAATGTCAAAGACACTCACTGACCACTGACCACTGACCACTGACTGATCATCGCTCTACAGCCCAAACCGTAAGTCCTAGGAAGCTGAAATTTGGTAGGTAGCTTTGTCTTATAGTCTAGATGTGCAATAAGACGGGATTTTTTCGAAACTCCCACTACAACACCTGCCATTGGCGAAAAAGGATTTTTTGCTTTCACGGCCATGCCTCGGCCCGCAAAACGGGCGACAGCCCGCTAGTAATATTATATAACTTTTGTCTCTATGCTTAACCTATCCTATTGTAGCGTGCGCCGTGATCGCCGTGTCATACTAAGTGCAGTACTATTATCTTTTCATGTTTGTTAAATGAACTTCTCACTTTCACATTTATCTACATTGTAATGAGTACCCAAACCAAATTGTTATCATTTAATCTTAATCTGAAACTAGAACTGTATACAAATATATTTCTAAATCAATCTAAACAGTGCCTTCTCATTCCAACTCACTACCCTCTACAAAGTGGTGACCCCGACCTGAACAACAACCCCAGCAACCAGCCAACCTCCAGCAGCTCAACCCCAGCAACCAGCCAACCTCCAGCAGCTCCCAGCCCTAGCCAAGCAGTTCCTGGCCCTTACCAAGCTTCAACCATGCCTGAGGAGAAGAACCTCACAGAGCTCGCAACTCACGCAGACAACATCGCAGAAGCTACTCGCCCATTCGTGCCCCAAGTCTCAGAAACTTCAATACCAAGGGCTGATGACATACTTGCCCTCAAATTTAACCAACTTGCCGCCAACTTCAGTCAAGAAATTGCCAGTCTCCGTCAAGAAGTTGCATCACTACGATTTAACCATCAGAGCAGAAGTCAATCCCCAGCCTGTGACAGATACCAGAGCCGTTCCCAGTCCCGAGGCCGCAGCAGTTCCAGGCCACGCACAGACACTTGCTGGTACCACTGGCGCTTTGGACCCCAAGCAAAGAAATGTGAGCAGCCATGCAAGTTTCAGGGAAACGCCACGGACCGCTGATCATGACGGCTTCTCAGTCGAGTCCTACGCCCCGCCGTCTCTTCGTCACAGAGCATTCAACCAAGTTGCAGTTCCTCATTGACACTGGCGCCGACTTATGCGTTTTCCCACGTTCTGCAGCACCTGGTAGACGTGAGAAGACCGACTACATCCTGTCCGCAGCCAATTCCACGGACATCAACACCTACGGCACCATCACCTTGTCACTGAACTTTGGACTCCGGCGCGACTTCACCTGGCGGTTCGTAGTAGCAGATGTTTCGAAGCCAATCATCGGCGCAGATTTCCTCCACCATTTTAATTTGCTAGTGGACCTACGGAACCACAGACTACTTGATGGGACCACTCACCTCACTGCCCAAGGACATGTTGCTGAATCCAATATCCCGTCAGTCAAGACAGTCTCCAAAGCCTCTCGGTACCACCAGCTCCTCCAGCAGTTCAAGGACATCACACGCCCCGATGGTACTCCAGGCATCATCCGTCACAACACTAAGCACTTCATTGAGACAACTCCCGGTCCTCCAGTTGCCAGCAAACCAAGGCGTCTCGCACCAGCCAAGCTCAAGGCCGCCAAGAAGGAGTTCGACGCAATGTTACAACTAGGCATTGCTCGACCTTCCAACAGTCCATGGTCTGCACCCCTCCACATGGTCGAGAAGCCGCAAGCCGACACCTGGCGACCCTGCGGAGACTATCGAGGACTCAATGCCCGCACCATTCCAGATCAGTATCCGGTGAGACATATACAAGACTTCGCCCACATTCTTCAAGGCAAAACAATCTTCACCACACTAGACCTCGTCCGAGCCTACAATCAGATCCCAGTAGCCGAGGAAGACATCTGCAAGACTGCAATCACCACCCCATTTGGCCTGTTTGAGTTCCCCTACATGTCATTTGGCCTATGCAACGCAGCCCAGACATTCCAACGCTTCATGGATGAAGTTCTTCGAGGCTTAGACTTCTGTTTCCCCTACATCGACGATGTCCTCGTAGCTTCCAACTCAGAGGAAGAACACCGACTGCAAGGCCCTACATCACCCGACCTTTCCGACGCACTGTGTTCAACATGGTACACCAGCTATCGCACCCCGGCACCAACACTACAGTCAAACTCGCACAGCAGAGATTCGTTTGGCCCTTCATTTCCAAGGACTGCCGCAGCTGGACCCAAGCCTGCACTGATTGCCAACGATCCAAGGTCACTCGCCACGTCAAGGCCCCACTCGGTTCCTTCTCTCCACCAACGCAGAGATTCGAACATGTGCACATGGACCTCATCATCATGCCACACTCAGACGGATTCCGGTACTGTCTCACTATGGTTGATCGCTTCACACGATGGCCAGAAGTGATCCCGCTCCCAGACCAAGAAGCCTCCACCGTCGCCAAGGCATTCTACACTCACTGGATCGCACGGTTCGGCACTCCACTCCGCATCACCACCGACCAAGGCAGACAGTTCGAGTCCAACCTGTTCAAAGAGCTCAGCACACTCACCGGCTCACAGCACCTCCGCACCACGGCATATCATCCTGCAGCCAATGGAATGGTCGAGCGACTCCACAGACAGCTTAAGGCCGCAATCAAATGCCACCACAACGACCGCTGGACAGACATCCTCCCTACTGTCCTACTTGGAATCCGAGCAGCATGGCGAGACGATCTCAAGGCATCCAGCGCAGAACTCGTCTACGGTGAACCACTCAGACTTCCCGGCGAGTTCCTCACATCCAAGACAGATGATCCAGACCCCACAACAGAGTTCGTAAAAGATCTTCGCAGCCACATGCGCCAGCTCCAACCAGTCAGCGGAACACAGCACGGTGACAAGTCCCACTTCATATTCAAGGACCTCTACACCGCAGACCAAGTTTTCATCCGCCGAGAGTTTTCCAAACGCTGCCTCCAGATGCCATACGACGGACCTTACCCAGTCGTCAGGAGAAGTTCCCGAACGTTCGTGATTGACATCAATGGAAAATACACCACAGTCACCATTGATCGACTGAAGCCAGCCTACACCATGACCGACACTGCCGACCCACCACAGCACCAGGCAGATTGCACCAGCCGCAGCCCCCCGCTTCAACCAACCAGTATAACGACACGATCCGGCCGCAGAGTCCACTTCCCCAAGAGATTCCAGAACTAATCCCCACACCGATGAATCGTGATTACATCACTGGCAGGGGAGTGTGTAGCGTGCGCCGTGATCGCCGTGTCATACTAAGTGCAGTACTATTATCTTTTCATGTTTGTTAAATGAACTTCTCACTTTCACATTTATCTACATTGTAATGAGTACCCAAACCAAATTGTTATCATTTAATCTTAATCTGAAACTAAAACTGTATACAAATATATTTCTAAATCAATCTGAACAGTGCCTTCTCATTCCAACTCACTACCCTCTACACTATCAATGAGTCAGTGACTCTATCGTTCCAAGGCCTTGTATTTCACGAGAAGTATAGATTATTTTTACAAGTTCAACATAAATTAAAATTCTGCATAAAAAACAGTGAATTAACTATTTAACTACGATGGGAGTTATTTCGTGCCATTTCATACATCATGTAGGTAGTTAATTATTCTCGGTGATAGTAATAATAATAAAATAAATAATAATAATAATGGATCTAAAGATAAAAAAAAATAGCAATCAGATAAAAAAGTTATCACATAATAGTGTGACTTGTCTTCGATGAGTTTGAAAGTCATCAAGAAAAGAGTTGTTAAACTTGTATCGTCCCTGCTGGAGCAAAACATTCGGCCATCTGAAGAATCTTGTTTTATGCCATCGGTTGTATGGAATATTATTACTATATGTATACAAAATGACAATATAACCAGCAGAAGGACCAAAACTGGCCAAGTTAGAGGATAGTTTGCAGTTAAAAACATACAAAATGAGGAACACAGAAAACGAGTTTTAATAAAAGAAATAGTTTAGTACCAAGATAACTTGGCCGCAAACAAGATATCACTGCATTCATTGGCGAAACCTTTTTGGATAGGAGTTCTGGAACTTGGCCCTTTTTTTAACGGTAGTTCTTTTGTGGGATTAGTATAAACAGAAAAGTGAGAAGTTAGCCTGATTTAAGTGATAGTGTCTACTTAGATTAAATCTAATCCTGTTTCATTATTCTGTCCTAAGACTTCAGTTTTGCCTCTACAGGGACGATACTTGCAAGCTTTCTCACCTTGACTCAGATTCCCAGCTCGGAACTTCAGGTCTAGGATATCCTCGCGAGGTACTTGGTCACCTAGAGAGCAGTAGCTCTCAAATTATCATAATTTACACTGCCCGATTAGACCAAACTCAGTAGTTTGAGTTACTGAGACTCATCACCAAACTCTAACAGCCGTATTTATGAACAGAAAACGCCGTTTGAGTATGGTCTGAAGCATGATTTCCTTTAATATTATTGGCCAATACCTTGCTTGAGAGAGTGCTCAGACAAAATTTGCTGTTTATAAATACGCAAACACTTTTTGCGGTCCTGCGTCCGCAGATTGCGGCCGATTTCAACCAAAAGTTTCGTGGTTCGTGTGGTATATAAGATCTACTTTCATACCAAATTTTAAGTTTCTAGCTCTTACTGTTCTCGAGATATCTTGTTCACATACAGACGCACAGACCAATGGCCGAAAACAACTTTTTTGGTATCCTGAGGCTATGATTCGTCCAGAAATGTGAAAAAACTGGGTAGGTCAAATTTTCGACGAATACAATACTTTCCTTATTATAAATTATTATAGATAAGGAGAGTAAAAATACTAGAACAAACTTTTTGCTTGAAATACTCATGTATTTTTGAAAAAATAATGTCAGTAAAACGCCCATAACATCGTCTCGTGGTCTTGATAGTACTAATAGTGAGGAACATCATTTTATACTGATGGCACTGATGGCCACATTCTATTCCGCCAGTTTTGAGAACCACTATGTCAAGCTGATCACGTTTAGCCATCAGATCATCGGTCAAGACTTTGAGTATGACCTAAACTCAATTGTAATTAATCGGTGTGAATGATGTGATGACTCAAGAAACTTCTTAAAGTCAATGTGATATTAAATCCCATTGAACTCTGACGTGCGATTATTATTATTATTATTATAAATCCTCCATCTCTTTCTACGTAAGTTCAACATGACATTTCCAAGAGATTAAATCCTCTATCTCTTTCTACGTAAATTCAACAAGATAATTCCAACAGATTAAATCCTCTATCTCTTTCTACGTAAATTCAATAAGATATTTCCAACAGATTGAATCCTCTATCTCTTTCTACATAAATTCAACAAGATAATTCCAACAGAGTAAATCCTCTATCTCTTTCTACATAAATTCAACAAGATAATTCCAACGGATTAAATCCTCCATCTCTTTCTACGTAAATTCAACAAGATAATTCCAACGGATTAAATCCTCCATCTCTTTCTACGTAAATTCAACAAGATAATTCCAACAGATTAAATCCTCTATCTTTTTCTACGTAAATTGAACAAGATAATTCCAACAGATTAAACCTTCTATCTCTTTCTCTCTTGACCACGTGACCTTACAACTGATAAGTGGACGGAGGTGACCTTGACCCACAGGTAGCAGGTTCGATTCTCCTCTAGGGCGGATGTTCGTGCGTCAACTTCAAGGTCAACTTTCGCTAAGGTTTTTTTTTACATGTTGAAATCTGAGAATAATAACACTCTTTAGTGAAGTGGAAGGTAACCACCAGGCGAGGTTGATGCTCAAAGCATTTTCTACCAACTAACTCTCATAGTCTTATTATTATGTGGTCACAAACTCAAATAAATGAGGAAAAATTCATGCACTGGGTGGGATTCGAACCAACGGATCCCTACGCTATCTGGATTATCAGAGTAGCGCCTTAACCACTTGACTAAGCTTCTAAGCTGACTGAGACAACCAACTAAGCTACCGGGACAGACGTCTTTTTGCCTGTGAAGGGATTTTTTGTCTATGCGAATGAATTTTCGCCTTTGTATGTTTTCCCTAAAACACAATCCCTTGTGGAGTGAGTGAACAACTAATTTAGCGTAGCTTTCTGGATACAATTTTCACCCAAATAAATAATTCAGAAACTTTTGAACATTTCCACAGGTAAAGTTTTTCCCTTGGTAATTATCAACATGTTTTTCCTGTTGCTTAGGTATGTTCTTGTTGTTGTTGTTGAGGGATTTATGTTGTTTAGTTCCTGTTGTAAATTTCTCTGCTGCCTGTGTTATTTCCATTTCGGCGATCCAGTCAAAGTTAGCAAAGTTGTCATATTTGCGTTAATCACAACTTTTTTATTATTATTATTTAATTATTTATCAATAGGACATAATTGTACAATGTACATTGTACATATAAGTAATTATAATAATTAAAATACAAAATTTAGAACAATAGGTATAAACAAGAAATGAAAAGATAAACAACAGAGATAAAATGTATACTGATGTCCTAACTAAAGAGCGGAGTAATGCCTTTGGCAATCTCTTCACAACTACAATTTGGCTGAAAAAAAATATTCGAACCATTCAAATTCAAACCCTCGTCATGCTGGCTATTCCTGGCCCCACTCAGGCTGGGTGAGTTTAATTTGAGTATCTGCTTTGTGAGTTTACAGCGAATGGAGTGTAAAACCCCCGTTGTGATCCATGCAGTTGGAAAGAAAAATTCAACCCAAAAAAAACATACAAAAAAAAAATATTTTTCTCCAATTTCAAAAATCACATTCATCTTTTCATGTGGACTAGTGTCAAATATTTTTTCGAGTTGTTCTTTGTTTTAGATTTTTGTGAATATATTTTGCTTTGTGACTTTCTCGCAAAAAAGGTTGTCTGCGAATTCTGGCAAATAGATGGCACGACAATTATTTATAGATATCAAATTTTCTTTTGTTATTGTTTTTTGTTTTTATTCTCTGTCTTTATGTCTCCTAGTGGCGCTCTTCCGCTCAACCATGAGAAGTCATCTACATAATGTCTTGATTTGGTCCTTCAAAAGTCAATTATGTTTATATGTTTAGATTTGGACCTATGTCAGTCCAAATTGGCGATTATTTTCTCTCTTGTTCCTGGGTTATTTGTTCATAGACATTTTAGCCAGCGTCAATGGCGCGATGTGAAGACTTTGTGATGCACAAATCAGAATTTTCTAACAGGAATGTCTGTTCCTTTCGGGAGCGTGATGCTGGCTTTACCGGCCCAACCCAAGCTGGGTAAGGTTCATGTCGGTGGCAGGTTTGTCGTGATATGACCAATATGACCATGTAGTTGAAAGCGAAGTTAAACCCAAAAAGTGTTCTTCTTTCTCTTCACCCTGGTTTCTTTTCTTTTTTACTTTCCTTATCCTATAATAAGGAAAGTATTGTATTCGTCGAAAATTTGACCTACCCAGTTTCACATTGCTGGACGAATCATGAACTTTTCGGACCTCGGCCCCAATTTTCCGGTATTTTGGGGGGGGGTTCCGCTTTGACTAGCTTTTTTACTATTCATCCTAGAAGGGGGTTGTGACATATCAAATTAAATGATTTTGAAGTGCTGATTACGAATTTGGCATTGATCTTTGGCTACCGTTACCGTTGTTACCGTTGAGTTACCAGTGGCGGAATTCGACTTCTTTTCACGGGGTGAGGAAAGTCGTGTGATGTTTACGACAGATTTTTTTTTTCTAAGGGTTATCGTACGTGTTTGGTTCTCTAACTTTGCGCTGCTAATTTGTTTGGCTGTTGTTTTTCTTCTCCATGTGGTAGGATGTGCGATCACGTAAATAATAAATTAATGAACAGGAAATTCCAGCGTGAGAAATGGGGAGGGGAAGGAGCAGGGGTACAATGATGGGAGAGTGGAGAGAGGAGGTTTTGGTTGAAGAATAGATAAGATAGAGACAACAGAGGAAGAGGAGGAGGGGGAGGTGGAGGAGCAGGGGTACAATGATGGCAGGGGGGGAGAGAGGAGGTTTTGGTTGAAGTATAGATAAGATAGAGACAACAGAGGAGGAGGAGGAGGGGGAAGAGGAGGAGCAGGGGTACAATGATGGGAGAGGGGGAGAGGAGGTTGTGGTTGAAGAATAGATAAGATAGAGACAACAGAGGAAGAGGAGGAGGGGTACAATGATGGGAGGGGGAGAAGCAGGGGTACAATGATAGGAGGGGGGAGAGAGGAGGTTGCGGTTGAAGTATAGATAAGATAACCGACCTCAGTAGCTAGTACGATAAGGCAGCAGACTTGTAATTTGGAGGTCGGTGGTTCAAGTCTCGGTTTCAGCGTAGATTTAGTAAAGCGAGTTAGAGTAGTTGTGACATCACGAAAGTGATAAACACAAATATGATAACTTAAATAATAACTTAAGTATAGATAAGATAGAATTTTTTTTTTTTTTGAATTGAATTGAATTGAATAAAATGGTTCTTTTTATTTGTACAATAATAATATTTCTTAAGGATAGAGGAAACAGAGGAAGTAAGAGAGGTAGGGAGTGGAGGGGATAAAAAAGCTGGAGCATCAGACGATCAATTCACACGCGACCTCCGTGGCTTTTGGTCGAAAGAGCAAACCCGAAAGAGCATTGGTTACTCACGCGGAGGTTGCGGCTTTGAATACCGGCCGGAGCGAAAAATTCTGACCGAGATTTTCCGTTTCCGGAATGGCATAAGTGGAAAAAGGTTCAATCACCTTTAAAAGAAGTACTTCAATCACTTGACCACCGACATTTCACATAAATATACAGGGTGGCTAAAGATAAAAGACGCATTCAAATATCTCTCAAACACTCGGTTTTTCAAAAAAAGAGTAGCATAGTGTTTGGAAAAAATAAATGCAGAGCCGTAACTCGGGTGAAGCCAACTTTTGTGATGAAGCCAACTCTAAAAAATTTTTTAGGTGTTCCCAGTTTGGTCCGATTAGGTCAACATATTATATTTATGTTAGTAGTCACTGTGGCAGAGCGAGTTAGCGCGCTAGGCATTGCACACATGGTGACCTGGGTTCGATTCCCAGCGGGGGAGGATTTTTTCTGCTCTGTACTTGGATGTTCGGGGTCCACTCATACCTCGTGAGGAAAAATGAGTAGTTACTTGTATGAGTAACGACCAGTGGCGGCATTACCAGAGTAAAAAAAAATTAATGTAATAGAATAATTTGAAATGTAAAGGAGGCTCTTAGTAATGCTGCGCTACCCACAAAAATTGTGAAGAGGCCTTGTGCTTCACCACAAAGAAATTCGTACATACAAATATTTATGTTTTTTCAAATCACACCCTATACATTTAAGTACAGATACGCTCTGTATATTGTTAATAATATGTGAGCTTCATTCATGAATATTTTTATCTCTGTCCAAGATGTCTTTGATATATGCATGAAAGGCAAATTTCTAAAGACGCCATAGGCTTATAATCAACCTTTTTGTTTCACCTTCAGAAAGGCTTTATGACTTCGAAAAAGGTTTTTTGACTTCAAAAGGACTTCTTTCAACTCCAAAAATTCCTTTACAGACTTCGCCAGCCCATGCTATCGTGGCCTATTTACGTTACAGTTTGGAATTTCAAATTTGATAGAATTTTTTTTGAAGAAAAATAAATGGATGACACGATGGGGGGGGGGGTTGAGTTTTAAAGAGGAGGGGTTAAATTCATTAAGGCAAGGAAGAGAGGTTAAAGTTAATTTATCTTCGAACTAAAGCTGTTGTCCTTATCCTGAAGCTTGACAAGAAATTCATTATTAATAAGAGGGTCATAGGAAAAAGGTAATTTGAAAGTTTCTTGTCAAGTAACTTTGTGACACAGCTTCGTATAGATATAGAATATACCTCTACCTAATACCGACCTCAGTAGCTAGATCGATAAGGGGGCGTACTTGGAACCTGGAGGTCGGTTAACATGGGACTTGCCCATGTTAAGCAAAAATTTAGTAGATAACGAGTTTGAGTAATTATTATCAACACAAATATGATAACTTTATATTGCCAAGACGCTATGGTAATGTAGATCAAGTATTAGGCTTCCCTGATCAACAGAGCTATCACTCTTTCCAAGTTCCAAGTAAAGCAAATATTTAGTAAAGCGAGTTTGAGTAGTTGTGATATCGCGAAAGTGATTAATATGATAACTTACCTCTACTTAATATAGGTTATTAAAAGACTGAGGTTGGCTGGTTTTGGGTCATTTTTTTGACGCAAGATAATATATGTGCCACTGATTGTTAATTTTCCCACAAGACAATCAACATAGACACGGAAATTAAAGTATATAAGTTATGAGGTTGTTTCTAGCAGCTGTGATGTTATCTTTATAATATGGATGTCTTATGTATGATTTTATTTGTGGTGAAGCACAAGGCCTCTACACAATTTTTGTGGGCAGCACAGCATTACTAAGAGCCTCCTGTACTTTCCGAATTCTATTACACTAATTTCTTTTTATTCTGATAATGTCGCCACTGGTAGTTACTCATACAAGAACTACTCATTTTTCCTCACGAGGTATGAGTGGATCAAGTACAGAGCAGAAAAATTCCTGACCCGCTGGAAATCGAACCCAGGTCACCATGCGTGCAATGCCTAACTCACTTGGCAAATGGATATCTTATGTGATTTTTTTTAATACCATAAAATATGTAACTAATTGTATGAACTAAACTAATTTCTGATTTCAGGTAAAAGTATCAAAAACTGCCATAAGTCCGATGCCAAGCTCACTGAATGTATGAAGAATGGTCTCAATAGTGTTATGGGCGCTTTAGCTAAAGGTAAGTGATGCTTGTACATTATTATTATTATGAAACTCTTTATTAGAGATAAGAAGACATAAATGTACAGTACAAAGAATTATTATAACAATTAAGAAAATGGAAACAATATGTACAATGAAAAGGAAAAAGAATGGAAAAATAAATATAAACATAATTATGTCCTAACTAAAGGGCGGGGTTATTGCCTATGGCAATCTCTTCCACCCAACGTACATTGGGGTGTATCGTTACTGTTAACATCCAAGTTGAATTGGGGAGAGACAAAATTGGGCAGACGATAAAAGGAAAAGTTGAGAAGAAAAAGAACGCTTCCAGAGGTAATTTACTTAACTTTGGACGAAAACAATTACGACCAGAGAGAAAACAAGTTGAAAAGAAAAACGAAAGAAGCTGAAGAGAGAGAAAGAGAGAGATGATGAGTTGGATGGTAAAAAGGTAAACAAAATGAGGACAGTGCAAAAGTTTAAGCTAGACTATTGTGGACCTATGGTGTTAGGATGAACCAAATATAACTTTGGTTAAGAAGTTAAGAAAGACCGAGAGAATGAAAGCAAAGAACATTGAGTAACAGCTAAAAAAGTGAGAAATAGAGGTTTTAAAAAATGTTTTTGATCATAACAATAATGTACACTTTATACTTCAAAAATGAGACTAAAGTCCCTTAACTCTCACAGAATATTTCCCGATTATTAGGTGGTCAAAGTCTCATAGAAAAAATTCATGCACTGGGTGAAATTCGAACCAACGGACGGACCCCTGCGCTGTCTGGATAACCAGACTAGCGCGTTAACCACTTGACTACCAGTGTACCTACAAGATAAGACTCTATTTATCCTGCAAAAATAAAACTGAAGAGTCTTATAGCCGGCAAAAGGGGTCTACAAAGTAAAAAGATAAAGTAAAAGAGATAGAGAGAGATAGAATAATTGATGAAGAGAGAGATAGAGATAGAATTGTGAAGGTAGAGAACGAGAGAACACCAGACATAATTAAAGGATGGATCCTTTATAGTTTACACTACTCGAGAACTCTATACAGACGCCTCGGGCTATGTATATGTAGATTAATACAGTATGTTTCAGAAAAGGTGGCCACCCCCTCGTAACTTTTGAACGCGACGGAATTTTTCAATTCTGTAAAGTCCTAGGTATAGGAAGTGCCCTATGGCCCATCCTGTGGTTATATTTATTTTTGGCCCCGGTCGGCCCTTGCGGCTTTTAGGCCATATTTTTTCATTTTTCTCGCGAATTTTAAATGGAATGCTATATTTTTTATTCATGTTATTTAAAGTCCAAATTAGGCTGAGTATAATGAGCTTTTAAAATTTTCAAAAACCTCATCAGGGGCGGAGCTAGTAGAATGCAAGTTTCAAAATTGTTACACCCTGTATTTCAGCGTTAGTTAGATTTTTTAGTACTTTTTTTATGTTCATAGGTTCAAAATATTGTTTTACACCAAATGAAATCAAAAAAATATTCTTGTTTTCTTCTTATCAGGGTCATAGTAAGGTTTTTGTAAAAGTACTTTTTTTCTCACGTCAATTTTTCCGTAAATTAATGGTGTTCTCGAAATTGGCATTTTTCGAGGTGACAGTCTGCAGTGACATATGTTTTTTATGCTTTAAATCGAAAGAAAACTTAACGGAGAAAGCGATTAAAATCATAAAAAAAGCCATTTAACCTGCTAGTTTTTTCACGACAGTGTCCGGTAAAGTGGGTGAATTTCGTATTGGATTTTTTTTTTGTTGAGGAAACACAATTGGCATAGAAAATAAATAATATCTAATAAGGGAATATTACTTCAATAAACATAACTAAATGCGAAATTAAATGAAAATTATTTCTTCTAAATCAGTGCCGGATATTTTTTTTTTTTTTTATCTCTCTTTTTTCACTTTTCAAAGTTCAAGTTGTATCAAAAATAATTATCGGATAATGCTGCTTCTAAAGTCGGCCTAGGAGTCCCCTCTTGAGACAATTTTAGTTGGTAAGTTGGTAAAATTTGTAGAAAACACATTGTCAATAATTCTGGAGTCAGTCCGATGGCGCTTTGAATGCAACGATTCTTGTAGGATCACCGAAGTTAAGCAAAGTCCAGCGAGGAGAATACTTCGTGATGCTGGCAGTCCGGCCTAACCCAGGCTGGGTGAGATAAATGTGTTTAGGAGGTTGGTGAGTTTCTTGCGAATGGAATGTAACACCCCGTTATGATATGACCATGCAGTTGAAACGCGATATTAAACCCAAATTTAAAAAAAATCATACTGGTGTTGCTAGTAATGAATACCAGGTCTCTAAATAAAAATCTAATTATCTCGAAATTTAAGAGAAAAAAATACCAGGTCAAGTACCAAACTCTTGAGGGTGAAAATTAAACCAATTCAATTATTTTAAAGAGGCGAAGAGAGAGAGAGAGAGAAAGAGAGAGAAAAAAAATATCCGGCACTGATTTAGAAGAAATAATTTTCATTTAATTTCGCATTTAGTTATGTTTATTGAAGTAATATTCCCTTATTAGATATTATTTATTTTCTATGCCAATTGTGTTTCCTCAACAACAAAAATCCAATACGAAATTCACCCACTTTACCGGACACTGTCGTGAAAAAACTAGCAGGTTAAATGGCTTTTTTTATGATTTTAATCGCTTCTCCGTTAAGTTTTCTTTCGATTTCAAGCATAAAAAACATATGTCACTGCAGACTTTCACCTCGAAAAATGCCAATTTCGAGAACACCATTAATTTACGGAAAAATTGACGTGAGAAAAAAAGTACTTTTACAAAAACCTTACTATGACCCTGATTAGAAGTAAACAAGAATATTTTTTTGATTTCATATGGTGTAAAACAATATTTTGAACCTATGAACATAAAAAAAGTACTAAAAAATCTAACTAACGCTGAAATACAGGGTGTAACAATTTTGAAACTTGCACCCTACTAGCTCCGTCCCTGATAAGGTTTTTGAAAATTTTAAAAGCTCATTATACTCAGCCTAATTTGGACTTTAATTAACAGGAATAAAACATATAGCATTCCATTTAAAATTCGCGAGAAAAATGAAAAAATATGGCCTTAAAGCGGGAAGGGCCGACCGGGGCCAAAAATAAATATGACCACAGGATGGGCCATAGGGTACTTCCTATACCTAGGACTTTACAGAATTGAAAAATTCCGTCGCGTTCAAAAGTTACGAGGGGGTGGCCACCTTTTCTGAAACATACTGTATATGCAAGCTATTTTTTAATTAAGGGTTCCTTAAGAATGTTTTTCCTTGCGACTTTCCTCAATACAGGGTGGACCAAAAAAACGTTTACACCCGTTAATGGTAGATTACTGACGACATTTCTAGGACGGATCTGCAATCCGTTTTTACGGATTCGCCTTTATAACTGCACAAAGTGATTTTTTGCAACTTTCTGAAAAAGTCCGACTTTGGCTTATTCTTCAGGTCAGAACTTTTTTCCTGTTTAATGTGAGTTGATTCTGAACATTTCTGCAGAAAGCCAACAAAATTTCGATGTTTCTAGCTACACTACTTTGTTTTTTACGGTTTGGTTTGGTATCTTTTTTGACACCTGAATAGAAAAAAAATTCTTATGTAAATTTTTTACACTTTGAAACACTCAAGATTTGCCCGAGCAAATTTTGGCACAGACATGGGCAAGTTTGATAAAAGTTGGCGGCCAACCCAAGGATGCTAAAAAATAATTTTACGATTTTTTATCACGTGATCTTCTAGGAAAACGAACCAGGTAAGTCTCAAAAAATGATGTTCAAAATCTTAAAAGTGTTGACCGTGTAGGGTCGTCTTGTACTCAAAGAGTAATTAGCTATTTATGTCTGATAATTATTTTCCTTGGAATTAATTAAAGGCCAGTCAAATGAATGATTGTTTGTTTCTCGATCATAGTTTTCAAGCATATTTTTCTGCATTCTATGAAATATTATCTTTAAACTTCTTGAGTTTTTTTAGTAAACGTTACATAATTATTATTATTCGTATGCTGAAATGGCAGATATGCATTTAGCATATGGAGCTGCCAACAGGAACATTTGGGATCACGTGAAAAACACTGCCAATTATGGACACAAAACTTCCTCGTGATTGCTTCACATTGTAAACACGTGCCAATTTTGAGATTTTATAGAACATTACTTGTATCTCCAAAACGGCTCAACCGATTTTCTTCAAATTTGTTTTATATGGTAGAATATCATTTTTTCTACATTCTAGATTCCACAAAAAATTCTGTATCGGCAAGTCGTAGTCCTTATTTTTTTACTTTTTTGTCCAAAATTTCGGAATTTCTTAAATATCAGAGTTAAATTATAATTATTTTGAAAATAAATATAAATAACCTTTGTAAAACAATAATATGCATATTCTTACAAAATTTCATTGAAATCGGGTGTACCGTTCACGAGATATAAGCGTTTAAGTAAAAAGTTAGTGGTCAGGCGCATGGTCTCTTTCACCTAGAACCGCTGGTATGAATTCGATGAATTTAAAATGGGACCATCTACAGAATATCTCCTAGATATGTGCAAAATTTCATTAAAATCGGTCGAGTAGTTTCCGAGATTTGCGCGTTACAAGGAATCGTTTTAACAGACCGACGGATCGACGGATCGACAGACCGACAGACCGACAGACGGACACAAAACCAAATTTACTCAGTAGGTTATGAAACGTCCAGAAATATGAAAAAAAATTGAAATCGGAGCAAAAAAATATTTTTTTTTAGAAAAACGAACACAATACTTCCGATTTCTAATATTAGAAATTTCTCGGAAGTAAAACATAGTTTACGAAATACCAGTGGAGACGCAAGAGTAGCAGAATCTGGTAGCAAGAATCCTGTTGGCATTCGATGACCTGACAGAAAAACCTGGAATCTTCCGCAACATTCGATGGAACATGATGAAGAGGTTCAACCTTTGCATACAGAAAGGTGGACGCCACTTCCAACAGTTCCTCGGAGGGAATTGAGAAGGGAGAGAGAGATAGAGAGAGAGAGAGAGAGAGAGGCAGAGAGCGAAAGAGAGAGAGAGAGAAAGACAAGAAGGTAGAGGGACAGTTCTGAGTTAGAACTAAGGTACTAAAGTCACCATTGGTTTCAAAAATTTGTGTGAGGAGAATCCATAGTGTGTACTATGGCTAAATAAAAAATGGCAACAGTTTTTTTCATTTTGTAGTCATGAATTTTTTGTTGGCTCTGGCGTTCGGACCGGGTGGGCTAGCTTACCACTGAGCTAATCGTGCGTGTCTAATCGTTTCTCATTGAACATACTAACACAAAATGTTTTTCTTTAATACCTTTTTGTTTATATCAAAATAGTATAAAACATAATAAAGACTGCAAAAGTTTATTAATTTTACAAAATATTATCTTGTTTTTTTCAAGACTTCTATTAAGAGTTGGCAATCGGTAAATATTTATTATTTAATTAGTATTGTTTATGATAGAAGAACCTACCTACATATTTACCTGGATTTATAGTTTTTTTTTTTTCTCTCGTAGGAAAGCATAAGAAAAACCATCCTTACGTTATCAAGGCAGTCTCTCAGGGGCTTACATGAATAATAATTATGTGTATTGTGATACCAATAGTATCTGATATAACTCTATTTACATATGGTATTACCCTCAAAAAAACCAATAGTTGTTGGTGTTACAATAGGTCAGATAGAGGTATGAATAAAATATTCCATCAGATTTTTTTTGATAATTAGAAAAATATTGACCGTCGAGAATTGAACCTCGGTCATGCGACTAACACTCTTAGCACTACCACATCTAGCTAACACCACTGACAATCTGAGAAGCACGAAATTTATCATTTGAATTTTCCTAAACTGGCTGATGAAGGCATGTGAAACCGCGGTATTCAAAAAAAGCAATGTAAACAATTTTTGTAAACATTACAAGACGCCCTTACACAGTCTACAGCTAGAAAACTCTTAGGATTTTTGAAGAGTTTTTGGCAAACATCTAATATTTTTTCCCAGAAGATCACGTGATAAAAAATCGTAAAATTATTTTTTAGCATCCTCGGGGCGGCCGCCAACTTTTATCAAACTTGCCCATGTCTGTGCCAAAATTTGTTCGGACAAATGTCGAGTGTTTTATTTAGTAAAAAAGTTTTTTCGGGTGTTTTTTTCTGTTCAGGTGTAAAAAAATATGACAAACCAAATCGTAAAAAACAAAGTAGTGTAGCTAGAAACATCGAAATTTTGTTGGCTTTCTGCAAAATTGTTCAGAATCAACTCATCTGAAACAGGAAAAAAGTACTGACCTGAAGAATAAGCCAAAGTCAGGCTTTTTCGGAAAGTTGCAAAAAATCACTTTGTGCAGTTACGAAGGCGAATCCGAAAAAACAGATTGTAGATCCGGCCTGGAAATGTCGTCAGTAATCTACCATTAACGGGTGTAAACGTTTTTTTGGTCCACCCTGTATAATCATTTTCTAATCTATACTTATAAAAGAGAGTTTCACTCACTGACAGCCCGATAGTTCCTAATAAAGCTGTATAATACATATACATACCCGATAAGATTATCTATACCTATATCTATCATCCAATGTCGGCATAGATAGAAAAAATAAGACACCATAATTAGGTAATTATATGTGCTTGTAAACTCGCTTCTATTCATTAAATATCTAGTAAAGAAAAAGGAAAACTGAGACTTCAAGAAACAAAATATCCAAACTCACACGGTTTGAAGATATTTCCTTAAAATTAGCTCAAGGGACAGGAAACATCAAACGATACAAAGAAACAAAATACACAAAAGTTATTTGTACCTTCACGAAGCACCTAAATACACAAGACATGCTTGTACCTCAAAGACACAAAAGTTATTTGAATAGGTAGTATTTCATTATATACACTAAGCAAAACAAAATAGGGGCCACCTGTATTTTCTAAGATCATCGTGTATAATACACCTTGGATTAAAAGTTTATTCTTGCTATCTTACTTATCTTGTTAATTAGACGTTCAGGTATGAATTGTGACCTTAACTTGAATAGATGGCATGAGGTAAATATCATTATTTGAGATAATAATCAAAACAGTTAATTTTCCTATCTCGAACGGTTTGATTGATTACCTTAATATTTTTTCTTAATAACATTTCCTCTTGATTTAAAGTCACTTTTAGTGTTTCTTATCGACATGCCGAGGGTTCGACACCATTTAGATCAAGAATTGCGTATCAGAGCCGTAACTCTACTTAAAGAGGGCCTTTCTCAGCGGAGTGTGGCCAACAGGCTTCAAGTGTCACGGCGAGCCATTCAAAATCTATGGAGTCGTTACCAAAAGACTGGAAATTTATCAAGAAGACCAGGAAGTGGGAGACAGCGCTCAACCACTGTGAGAGAAGACCGATTTATAGCCAGGACAGCCCTGCAGGAACGGTTCACATCCGGCCCCCGCGTACAAATGGACCTCCATGAGTACTCGAACACAGTTGTAAGTTCTCAAACTATTCACAAAAGATTGAGAGAGGTACAAAATCGCTCTAGAAGAAAAGTTCGTGAACCTAAACTTAGTTCTGGACACCGCGCTGCAAGATTAAGGTGGGCTAGAGAACACCTGCACTGGACTGATGAGGAATGGAAGTGTGTGCTCTTCTCGGATGAATGTAAAGTGAAATTGGAAAGCGACGATAGACGTATTCGAGTGTTCCGATGCTCAGGAGAGAAGTTTCAGAGCTCTTGTAATCATGAAGCAGATCCTCATGGGGGATCAAGTGTTATGGTGTGGGGTGGCATCAGTAGCAGAGGAAAAACCGATCTGGTTTTCCTTGTTGACGAAACGGTAACCTCTCAACTTTGTGTGGATAATGTCATCGTTCCCCATGTGCTTCCATTTAGCGAAAGAACCGGGCCCAACTTTATCTTCATGCATGATAATGCCCGCCCCCATACGGGAAGAGCCACTGTTGAGGTATTTCAAGCAGCGGGGATCAGAGTTGTCGGCTGGCCAGCGATAAGCCCAGACTTCAATCCTATTGAATATGCATGGGATTACCCTAAGAGGGAGATTAAAACCCTAAAAGACCAGATACAGACTCAAGATCAACTCATGGAGGCGTTAACAGCTGCATGGAACAGGATTCCGGAAGAGCGCATTCATGTACTCATCCAAAGCATGCCAAGAAGAGTCCAGACATGTGTAACAGATCGAGGAGGTCACACTCGGTACTAAGGAGCCGATAAATTTCCATTCCTTCTTGGTATGCTGTTGTGATGGTTGAACAAGCGTCTTAACTTTTATTCTCAAGTTTGTTCTAAAACGACCATTTTCAAAAAATAAATAAAAATCTTGAATTTTTTAAATAAAAACTCGTTTGTTTTTATCAAAATAGTTAGAGAAGAATGTATTGGAGTAATTTCAACCTTTTATTTCATATTTAAAGCTATACATTTGAAGTAGTAGGTCCGAATCTCTAAAAATACTTGTGGCCCTTATTTTGTTTTGCTTAGTGTATTATCTAGCTCTTAGACACAAAATACACAAAAGATATTTGTATAGGTAGTATTTCATTATACATTATCTAGCTCTTAGACAGAAAATACACGAAAGATATGTGTGCATATCTTCAGGAAATATAATCTCAAGACAAGCAAGAGACATGAGAAAACAATACCCGAAGCAATAAAAAGCCAAGCGATGACTGGCATCTGCAATACTCGCTGATTAAAAAATATCTCCATTGTTCTACTGAATCTACTGGAAGAAACATTAAAAATTACAAGCTGACAGAAAGAAAAAAAGAAAGCAAAAAATGAAACAGATGCACATGATGTCAGAACAAAAATGGAAATGCTATGACTGATGACAAATTACACGCTAATATGAGCAACCGGAGAGAAATGGTAGAAGAAAAAGTTGAAGGGAAAGATGAAGAAAAATTCCAGAAAGTCAAGAAAAAGCGAGAGAGAAAAGAAGAAAAAATATAATGGAAACAAATGTAAGAATACATTTAAAAAAAAGAAACATAGTTTTATCGTTGCAAAAAGTCAAAATCAGTCAAAAGTTGTAATTCATTTTTATTATTTTTTGCACGATTATTTACTTGAGTAGCTTTTTAGATAGCTTTATTTGTGCACAAAATTTATGCTTTTAGAAATTAAAAAAAGAATAATTTAAAGTGTTAATAAAATTTGTGTAACTTAACGCTATGAGAATTCTTATCACGTTTTCTTTAGCTTTATTTTTATACCAAGACATTATTTTTTTGGTAAAAAAGAGTTGACAAAATTATCATACTTGTGTTATAATAACACTCTTTAGTGGATATTAACCACCAGACGAGGTTAATGCTCAAAGCATTTTCTACCACCTAACCCTAAAAGTCTAAAGTCAAACATTCCCGGGAAGCCAATTTTTATAATATTTTTGCAAAAACATTGATTTAACTGTTGTTAAGAGTCTTATTATTATGTGGTCACAAACTCAATTGAATGAGGAAAAATTCATGCACTGGGTGGGATTCGAACCATCGGATCTCTACGCTATATGGATTACCAGACTAGCGCGTTAACCACTGGACTACCAGTGCATACGTGTTAATCACAATCGTGATATCTGCCGAACTTAGGACTTGAACCACCGACCCCCAGGTTACCAGTCTGCCCTCTTATCAATCGAGCTACTGAGGTCGGTGTTGGACTAGAGTGTCCTTAGTTGGAACTGGTCTATCTTTATTTTATAATCCGGCTCCAAGAGATGATGGCAACTAAACTTTCACAAAACTTAAAAAGGTTTTCACCTGCATTTCGAAAGCCACGAACTTTTCCTGTCCAAGACAAAAAAAAACGATCTCAACAGAGGAAGCGGGAGGTTCATTTTGTGGACGGGTGTTTATTTTAAAGAAAAGTTAACTTGAATTTGCACTCCATCCTGAAAATTGAGTTAGAAACCCCGAATGAATCTTTCATGAGCTTTGCAAAGAGAGAGGGAGAAAGGTTGCGAGGAAAAACTCCTTAGCTTTCGTGGCGCTATTAGTAATTCGTAAGTGCTCTCTGGGAACATGGCAAAAAAACGGGTGAAAAAGAAAGCAATAGAGAACATGAAAATAAATAGGATATTAAAGTTATAAACAAAAGAAATTTGATATTAAAAAATGTACATTGTATATAAGACAGTCAATCTTCTTCTTCTTTCACTTTGCAATTCCCAATCCTTTTTGGGGTTGGCATTGTCCAATATGATCCCCGCGGAACCGCGGTACCCGGTTGGGGCATCCAGAATGCCGCTTCTTCCTCTTTGAATGGCTTCTTAATTAAGCACTGTTACTGACCAACACGTTTGAGATTAGCCGAACTGGCGACACTGCAACGACAGCAGGAAGTTTACAACTCAAATACCTTACCAGCCTCTGTCGTAAAATTATCAATCGGAATCAAAGCATAACTATTTCCGGCCCTACCCAGGCTGAGTGAGGTCAATGTGGGTAGCTGGTACGATTCCCAGCGAATGGAGGATAAAACCCCCGTCCTAATCAAGGACGTTAAATCATATAAAATTGTTGGCGTTAGGAAGGGCATCCAGCCGTAAAAAATGTGCCAAAACCAATCAACCTCAACATTGACCCTGCTTGAGCGGGATAAGACAGAGTAAAAGAAGAAGAATCAAAGCACAACTACTGTCATAACCAGCTATCCACATTCACTCATCCAGTCTGGGTGGGGCACACGCGTTTCTTCTCCATTAGTGCCACTACGCGACCGGAAAATGACTGCAAATTGGCGTTGAAATGGTTGTCTTCAGCGACCATGGGAATCGAGCAATTTACCGACACGAACGAGCATATAATTTGTTAAAGTGCCTGAAAGAGGGGACGGGAGAAGAAAAAAAAAAAAAACAAATGAAGCAATTCGAAGTTCCGCGCGAGACTAAAGTGGAAAATCACGCGGCTCCTTGTGTGGATGACACGTAGAAAACTGGCACGTATTGACTGATGACACGTAGGAAAATGGCACGTATTGACTATTTGATTAACCGAAAAACCATCAAGGTATGACGCAGCAAGCGACAGTCATTGGAGGAAGTGAAACATAAATGAGTAATTAAAAACACTTGAGAAAAAAAAAAAAACACTTTAAAAAATCGCTTTGCTTGATTTGAAAGATTTATGTTTGGCATAAATCTGAGAAAGAATTTTCCAGAATGATGCCGACCTCCGTGGCTCAGTGGTTAAGAGCATTGGTTGCTGACCCGGAGGTTGCGGGTTCGAATTCGGAGATTTTATTTATTTACACTTTATTGATAGGACATATTATATACAACACAAATAATTACAAATTAGAATACAATAACATAGAAGAAAAAAAATAAAGAAAAAATAAATAAATATATACATAATATATGTCCTAACTAAAGGGCGGGGTTATTGCCTTAGGCAATTTCTTCCACCCAACCCTTAACCTTCATTCGTTAGAAACTCACAAACCTCCTACTCAAATTAACCTCACCAAGACTTAGTGGGGCCCGGGAATAGCAAGCATCACGAGGATTCGAATTTGAATGGTTACCCACCCAAGTCCTAGACTCGCTGGACGCTGCTCTAGTATTCAATAGATTAGGTGCTATAACATTTTATTGGATTCTCAAACTATTTAACTACCTATGTGCCTAATGCAACAACCATGCAGAGTAGACGAATTATTTTTAACTCTTTTCCTTCTTCATTTGCATCTAAATCACTTTCTTTGTGAGGTCTCCTATTATCTTCTAATAGCTGAAATATTTGTTTATATTTTATTTCTAGATGCCATTAAATTCATCTAGTCGTTCAAGGATATCCTTATTTCGGCCATTTCCTAATATTTCTTTAAATGCATCCTCATATCTTATATTTTAAATGATTCGTTTGTATGTGTGTGTGATGTGTGTGTCTTCAAAGCGCTATAACTCGAGAATCACATGACAAGTCGGATTGTTTTTATAATAATAATAACAAGACCTTATTTATATTGCCCGATTAGGACTAATGGATTCCATTATTCCAGCACTTCCAGCAGTATGTCGGAGACGTATTATTATGCGGTCATCTTTTTTTTTTTTTTTGCTGTTAAAGATCTCGTCTTCGTGTTTATTGACCTCTGCTCTGACGTCCACACTGTTTTGATTCTAGTTGCTATTATTTTTATATTTATTAATATAGTATTCGTTTCTTCGTATTTCCGAGTTTAAATCTTAAATCAAGCAATTCTTGTCAATAAGGTCCTTTCTAATAAGGTCCTTTCTGACGTATAAGGTCATTCCTGACGTATAAGGTTCTTCCTGACGTATATGTGCAGTGGTTAGACCACGTCATACCCATATCAATCCGGTTAGGAGTCACAGCATCCAGTTCTTTAAAATAAACCATCATAACCAAAGTTTCTGGTTTTGTGACCGTAGTAACGAGCTGAAACTAAAAACTAAATAGAACTTATAATAATAATAATTCCGTGTTGGTGAGATGGACACCTATATCACGTTGCTGAGAAGATTATATGGACTCCCAGATCCAACGTCGAATAATAATAATAAATAAAAACACTCTTTAGTGGAAGGTAATCACCAGGTGAGGTTGTTGCTTAAAGTTTTCTATACCACCTAACCCTCAGAATCTTATTATTATGTGGTTACAAGCTCAAATTGATGAGGAAAAATTCATGCACTGGGTGGGATTCGAACCAACGGATCCCTTTGCTACCTGGATTAGCAGACTAGCGCGTTAATCACTTGACTACCAATGTCTAGGCTTCTTTCATGCCCATCGATTCTATTTGGTTTTACCGTCCTGATTTTGAAATAGTCAGGACGGGGGTGTAACTTCCATTCGCTGGCATTGTACCAGCTACCCACATTAACCTCACCCAGCCTGGGTAGGACCGGAAATTTTAAATGAAAAAATTCTTGTCAATAAGGTCCTCTGACGTCCATGTGTAAAACTCAACAGAAATCACCTTGACCTAGCGGAAGCATGATGCTTGGCTTGCACTCCAGGTGACCCGGGTTCGAATTCCTGCGGGGTCGTAATTCTTCCGGCTCTGCACTTCGGATCCGGCACTACCCTAGCCTCGTGAGGATAATTGGGGTAGTTGAAGAGCGGGCAACGACCAGTGGTATGAAGATATTATGATGCATTAGCATTAGTTCTCGCAATTTCAATATACTTACCTTACCTTACCAAGTGGCACTACAGCCCAATGTGAGCCGATGTCGGCAATATCAGTACTATCCAATAATATTTGTGAGATAATAACACAAATAACTAGCACTTTATCTTATATCTTCATCGAAGTTAAAAATCACGAAGTTGAAGATTTTTTTTCTCAAATAAAGAATGTCTCAAGCAATTCAGAGAGGTAATGCAGCAAGTGTTCTCTCTGGAATACCTAATGGAAATACTTTGTGACATGGCGTGAATAGAATGTGTATGTACAATTGTACATTATACAATACACACGCAAATTTGACCTAGAACTTCCGATTAAAACGAGAATTTGGTAGAATCGAACCAGAGGCTACTAACATTAGTGATAAAAGTTGTTTTGGTCCAATCGGCTAAAAACTCATCTTTCATAACCAACTTTGTGATGGTAGGCACAGAAAAGTTATTGCTGGGGATTATGGCTGTAGGTAGTAATACTTGCAGCCTCATCTCCAGTGTAGACATATATGTAAAAAAAAAAAAAAGCATCAGGCGCATCCGCTAGCTGGTGGGAAAGTGAGGACATGGAAAGTAAGTAGTTAGTAGGAGCAGTAGTAGTGCTTTATTTAGCCTCCTGAGACCTGAGTGTTTTTTCTTTTTACTAGATTTAGACCGAACGTTTTAATTGTAGAACATTGAGTTTTACTTCATACAGACCTGAAGGTTAGAATTTTTTTCCATGCATATAGACCGAGCGTTTTACTCCTAGAACATTATTTTGAACATGTTCAGTAAAAAAATTAAAGACACTCAGGTTTATATTGAGGAGATTTCAATGTTCTGCCAGTAGAACTTCAGGTCTCAGGAGGTTAGACTGTCGGCTCGAGACAGGAAGTCCCATTACGCTAACAGTTTTAGGCGGTGGGAAAAGCTTTTGGGGGTGCTGCCTCATAAAGCGGACTAAAACAGGATTTACAGAGTTGCTTTATTTATCGTAAAGAGTTTGAGTTTGTTTACCATGCTAATCATAATAATTATTCGAGAAATGTGTGATAATTTTCGTTGAGTACGAGCTAGGACTTGAGCGCCTGATGAGTATGTGTAGTTGATGTGTACATAATTATTCTATGTACAATTGTATAGCTATGTATAGAACAATGTTTGTTTATACCTAAACGTAGGTAATATATTAATTTAAATGAACAATGCATATAGCTATGTATGTGTACATTAGTGTTGGCAATGTATTATTTATGTAACATCATGTTTACCTATGTAACATCATGAGTTACAGGTGTTTTTTAGCAATACGTGAGGTAATCTTAATGTTTTTCTGCCATCGTAATTCGTAACATTACTTAAAAATTTGCTGTTTTGAAGTTCAAGGCCCAGAGTTAAATAACATTCTACTCATACTCAATTAAAATGAACAAAAATAATAACATGTAATGAAGTCCTTTAAAACAACCTCCACACTTACGAGAGAAAACTAACTATTAAAAACCTTTCTACGTAAAACAAGAAATTAATGAATAAATAAAGTCGTTGCTATTTGTAATTGTATATTTACGGGTCAAGCCCAATGTAAAATCAAACATAAATACATGTTACTACAATGAATCTATACTACAATTGAGGTCGGCATTGTTCAACCTCATGGTTGAGGTTGGTACGGTGGAGCACGTTTTTTACGGCTGCATGCCCTACCTAACGTCAACGATTCGATTTGGTTTTAACGTCCCGATCAGGACGGGGGTTATTACCGTCCATTCGCTGGGAATCGTATCAGCTACCTACATTAACCTCACCCAGCCTGGGTAGGGCCGGAAATGCCAGCCTCACACGTTTGGAGGGAACAGAATTTTCTTCGAAAAATTCTGCCCCAACCGGGGATCGAACTCGGGATACCTGGACTACGGGCAGTAGTCACAACCGTTACGCCACGGAATCACTTGCTCACTTTTTTTAACCCAAAAAAAAAGAAGGTATGTTCATTATGCTCGAGGTTAGGTCTCTTAATCAAGGCTCTTAAACTTGACATTCGAGAAACCGAGTTTACGCACACTCATGTCTTGCTTAAGATAAATAATATGTTAGGTATTTGATGGTAATGATAATGTAATGAAATTGTATGGTAATGACAGACCCGGGTTTGAGGTCAATGTAGTGTGAAGAAATAAAATCCATTACACTTTCAGCAATAGAATTATGATGTGATGTAATAATAATAATAATAATGATAACAATAATAATAACACTCTTTAGTGGAATTTAACCACCAGGCAAGGTTAATGCTCAAAACATTTTCTACCACCTAACCCTCAGAGTCTTATTATTGTGTGGTCACAAACTCAAATTAATGAGGAAAATAGCATGCACTGGGTGGGATTTGAACCAACGGATCCCCACGCTAACTGGATTACCTGACTAGCGCGTGACGTACAGAATAGTTCTGTATTTTATGAAAGAAGCCATTCAGAAATTTGCACAAGGAGGATAGCGTCCGTGACGACTTCCCGTGGTCCAGAGGTCCTGAGTTCGATACCGCGTTCAACAGAAATTTCTCACAAAAAATTCTGTTCCTTTTTGAACCTTACCCAGCCCAGGCTGGGTAAGGTTCAGGGTGAAAGGTGAAATGCTTGTCCTTACAACTCAAATCAGGACGTTAAATCCATGAAATAGAATCAACTTGTCACTAATTTTTGACAAGTTATCCTCACATTTGTGATTTTTACCACATAATATCATGTCTTGGACTTATAGTGCTGGAATAATGGGACTCATTAGTCCGAATCGGGGAGTAGGTATAAATAAGGCGATATTATTATTATTAGAATTTTGACGGGACGATTAGCACGATTCTTCTCCTAATCGGAAGTAATAAAAAAAAATTGAACTCTTTTCAACAAAGCCATCATGTCAATCATGTGTGCAATGTATCATGAGTCCTGAGGTTCAAGTCCCGAGCTAAGCAAATATTATGTAAAGTGAGTTTGAGTGGTTGTGATATCACAATAAATTGTGAAACACAAATAGAAATTCTTCTATTCGGAAGTAATAGTAATTGAGTAGTCACTGTGGCAGAGTGAGTTAGCGCGCTAGGCATTGCACACATGGTGACCTGGGTTCGATCCCGAACGGTGTAGGAATTTTTCTGCTCTGGACTTGGATGTTTGGGGTCCACTCATAACTCGTGAGGAAAAATGAGTAGCTGCTTTGATGTGAAGCAGCGACCAGTGGCAGAATCATAGTCAAAAAATACAAGATATTGTAAATTAAGGTGGTAAAGTCCTATGAGTCTGCGTTACCCACTAAAATTGTGACATGATAACACAAAGAAAAAGCATTATTATTATATATAAAACAATTTGAACTCTTTTCAACAAAGCCATCATGTGTGCAATGTATTGTGCGCTGATTAAGACACCCCAAGTCTTATCCATCACGTATAAGACTAAGACTGACAGACAGCTGCCAGGTTAAACGAAACAATACCTATTACCTTCCTACCAATTTATCTTCCTTAATACCTTATTTTCCTTCAGCATTTTATTTTCCAAATATTACCTTTCCTTCTTTCTTTCCTCTCTGAAGCTCTGTCTTATTAATCATTCTTGTACTTGACGGCCGTTTTTGTGATATGCAAAATAACTAATTTTTTAATTGCTTGTTTGTGTTATTTTAATTAAATTTAGAATTTATCTATTTTCAATTTAATTATTTTGTTTTTTTTCAAGCGCTGAGCGAATGGAGGGTAAAACCCCCGTCCTGACTATCTCAAATCTGGACATTAAAAGCAAATAAAATAAATGGACATGAAAGGAACCTAGACATTGGATCTGGGCGTCCATATAATTTTCTTACCACCGTGATATAGGTCTCTGTGCCTACCTGCCTATTATTATTATACAGCTTGGCTACAGCTGGGGGATTGATGGTCTCTAGCCAACTTTAGTTTAAAAGTTGGCTTGTTCTGAAGCACATACGAGTTGGCTCGTATGTATTCAATTTATGTGCGAACAAATATCATGGGAACTTGGTCTTTTTCGTTAGAAGCCCTTAAACCATTTGGAATCTGCCAGCTGGCCTGGCTTGAGAACTGGGATTGCTAGTCTGTTCTTTTTTCTTTTTCTTTTTTGTTCTAAATTTTTGTACAAAATAATGTCAATAATATTTTTAATGTTTAATTTTTATTGAAATTATTCGTTAAATAAAGTGTCACTCTTATTAAAGGCACTCTGAGTAGGCCATGAAATTCCATCAGTTGAGCAAATAATTGGATTAAGAATGAAATCCCAGTTGAGCAAATGATATAATTAAGCAATTTATTGAGAGGAGTTTCGTATTTTGAAAAGCACAGCTGTGCTATTAATTAACCAAGTTCTCATTCATCTGGATATGAATCAGTCTATGTGACAATGAATCATGATTATGTATGTCAGCTTTGTCAGCTACATAACTATGTATGTGTTAACACAAAGAAACTGCATTTCTCCCAAAATGTATTCACAGAGAAAGTATAACAGTACATGAAATACATGGGAACTTGGGAACTATGTTTTCCGTTACCTATAAGGGGTATTCTTCACACCTCGGCCGAGGTGTAATGTAAACTGTCCTATTAGGACTATCAAGTCCGTTATTCCAGCAAAAATCCCAAGACGTATTATTATGTGGTAAAAATTCAAAATGGGAGGAGCACTTTACTCAAACTATTTATTTTATTTTTATTTATAAACAATTGGATCAAGCTTTATTTAAAATTTTTTTTATATACAATGAACATAATAATAAGTTATAAAATAAATATAACTAAAGCCTGATAATGCCTTCGGCATCTCTTCCACACCACCGTTGATTACAGGAAACAAAAACAGTTGGAAAAATATAAAAGAAAATATTTACAATTAAAGTATATTTTAATTGTAAAAATTTTTTTGACTTGGTCGGCGCGTCGGGCTTTGAAAAATTTAACTTGAAAGGTTTTTTTTCTCTTTTTTCCCGTTTTTTTTTTTTTTTTTTTTTTTTTTTTTTTTTTTTTTTTTTTTTTTTTTTTAATGGCGTCCTTTAATGTGTCCCTCCCTCTTCTGTCCTCAGGTGTTCCCCAGTACGGGATTGCCCCACTAGACCCCCTGCTACTGAAGACCTTCAACATTGAACAGGGCAAAGGAAGTCCCATCGCGATCGATTTGAAGTTCCACGACTTGAACATTTTGGGAATCACTAGCGCCAAAGTGAAGAGTATGTCTGCCGACTTGGAGAAGTAAGATTATGTTCTGATATTTTTTACAACTTTAAATGTTCGCAAAAAGATTGGCAAATACATTAGCGGTAAAGTGAAAAAAAGCATACTCGCAAGTTGTTGGTTGAATTAAAACAAAAATTCAATTTGCCATCATTCAAGCGGTATCTTTGAGGATTCGTGGATCCAGATACCACCCACGCAGTTATAGTTTAATCGAAGATTAGTTTGGCTGAGTTTGTCCTCTGAGGAGTTGTCTGTTTACAATACCACAGCCCAAACGGTAACTGAACCACCGTCAAACTACCTAGAACCAGGCGAGGTTAATGCTCGAACCATTTTCTACCACCTAACCTTCAGAGTCTTATTATTATCTGTTCACAAACTCAAATGAATCAGGAAAAATTCATGCACTGGGTGGAATTCGAACCAAAGGATCCCTACGCTACCTGGATTACCTAGTGCGTTGACCACTTGACTACCAGTGCACGCGAAGTACCTATTGGTCAGATGATAAAATCTAAAAGTCGGCTTAGATTTAATAATCCTGTTTCATAGTACGACCCTAAGTCCCATTATTCCAGTAGTAAGCCCAATACGTATTATTATGTGCCCATTATTCCAGTAATAAGCCCAAGACATATTATTATGTGGTCAAAATCTCAAATGGATGACTTGTCATGTTCCGGCCGGGTTTCGAACCCGCGACCTCTGGATTACGAGTCACTTCTTAATTTTACATATTTCTCCATCTCTTTCCAGCTACAAGATCTCACTGGACGCTGACCTGGACAAACCCATAGTTCTGGATGGACACTACAAGATCAAGGGGAGCATTCTCATTCTACCTATTGTAGGATTTGGAAAGGCCAACCTGACCCTGAGTAAGTTCTTAAAAGGTTCAGAACGCTAAAAAGGCTTTATATTGAAAACTCTAGTGTCCCCAAGATGATATAATAAAAATAAATCATTTTATTGTACATAAAATAACCGACCTCAGTAGCTTAATCAGTAAGGCGGCGGTCGGCGGGCTTTTAACCATGGAAGTCGGTGGTTCAAGTGAGCGCGCGATTAGCTCAGTGGTTAAGCACTCGCTTGCCATGCGGAAGGTCCCGGGTTCGAACCCCCGAGCCGACAAAAATTTGTATTCAAAATTTGGTTACACTTGTTTGTAAGGGATACCTTCCGGTGAGCTCGTGTTGACCCAGCACCTAAATGGGAAGTATTGTGTCACTTCTCGCCCATCAGAGGGGAGGCATACTACGGTGTGGGCAGGCTACAACACAGACCTCAAGCGTCTACAGTAGCTCCTGTTTCATGGCTACGAAATAAAAAAGACTGTGAAACACTCATCTTTTTTATGTTTAAAAAAAAATATTTTATTGTATAGTAGACTAGATCTGGCATGTCATATGAATCATGGATGCGCAGTGTACGATTTTATGAACATGCGGCTTGAGACAACATGACCCTCTATTGTTTTTTTTACATTAATTCGCACCCTTGTCCGAGTTGTTGGAGAAAGAGAAAAAAACATTCTTAAAGAGAAAAATACATTCTTAAGGTAGATTTGTAAACCTAGAGCCTCCGTACATTTCCTCTCTTTGGTATCCTTACTCGGCGCCAAAACAATTGTAATTAAAAATTAATATTGTTCTTTATTTTTTTATACATACTTCTAAGTTTTTTTTTTTTGATTTATTGTTATTAATTTTTTGTTGTTGATTGGTTTTTAAAAAAAGTGTTAATATATAAAAATAAATAAGATACATGTGACATGCTAAATCTCGTCTACTATACATAAAATATTGATGGTCGAGTGTATACAACGTCATATCTTATGAACTAAGAACATATCTACTAGCTTAAAACTAAATAATTAGAATTAATATATTAACTATATTAGGTTCGGTAAAATAGTCTTGAGGAGATTTTTTTTAAATCCCGTGGTTAGTTCTTTGGTTCTATGGGATAGGACAAGCCGGGAAAATCCTGGCGAGAGACCATCCACCATCTTGAGCGTTAGCTACGACTCTACTACAACAACAGCATCCGTGGTCAAGACGTTCTCTTGGACAGCATCATTAAATTAAAGGGGTTGATTTTAATTTTAATTTCATTACTTCCAACCCGTATGAGACGGGAGCTAAGTAGATATACAATATCTGATAAGATTGAATAATGTCTTTGCGAGAATTTTGTATGCGCGCCGTAATACTTTGTGGGTATGTAATGTGCAAGACATATCGTAAATATTTTTCTTTCTCGTATTTCTTTACCACTTGGTCAGCAGTAGCCCGTTCCAGAAACACTCTCCACTCTCATAATCTCCCTTTCAACTGTCACACAACGCACTCTGATTGGTTATTGCGTTCAAATTACGGGTTGGGCAGGCTCCAACACAGACCAGAAGCGTATACAGTAGCTCCTGTTTCATAGCTACAAAATATAAAAGGCTGTGAAATACTCATATTTGAAAGAAAAACAAATCCGCTCCGACCGGGACTCAAACGAATATAACCTAACCTTGCTTTCTTTTCTTCTCCAGCTAACTTCAGAGCTCACATGGCCATCCACTGCAAGCCGATCCAGAAAGACGGCAAAACCTACTGGAAAGTTGAGGAGTTCATCTTCAAGCTGAAAGCCTCCAGACTCTACGTGAAGCTCGAGAATTTGTTCAACGGGGACAAAGCTCTGGGTAAGTGCGAGACACGGGTTCGATTCCCGCCCGTGCTACGAAAATAGGTCACTGAACTGTGTTTTTACAAATACTTATATATATTTATTCTAAAAATAATAAAGATGAGAGCCAGCTCTAGCTTATAATAGATTGCTTTAGCTACCGACCTCAGTAGCTTGATCGACAAGGCGGCGGACTTGTAACCTGGAGGTCGGTGGTTCAAGTCCCAAGTTAAGCAAATATTTAGCAAGGCGAGTTCGAGTAGTTGTGATATCACGATTGTGATTAACACAAATATGATAACTTTTAACTTAAAAATAGATTGCTTTAGCTGGCAAACTGATATGAAACTAAAGTAAAGCACTGAATTTTGTTGCATTTTTCAATAAATTAACTTTATCAACAAAAAGACTCTCTGTAACAATTTTTCAACTAGGTATTTAAAAATACCATGTTTATCCTGGTTTAATGAGACTAAAGAGTCCATTCACTCTCACAGTCTAGAGTTTCATTTATTGGTGATATTTTTTGTGTATTAATTGTTTAAGTAAAATTTTGATCGAGTTTTTCCGTTTCCTGAATGGTATGTTTGTAAAGGTTCAGGATAAGTTCCCTGAAGTAATGCAAAAGCGGTTCTGGGGCAAAATCAGCTTTATTTTACAAAACACTCTAGGGCTAGGGTCTAGGTCTAGGGTCCTTATTGTCGTCGCCTACTTAGCTCAACTAATTTCAGTTTTTAATCCCTTCTTCCCCTCTTCTCCCAGGCGACAACATGAACAAATTCCTGAACGACAACTGGGAGATTCTGCTCGCGGAAATGCAGCCAGCTTTCGAAGCCAACCTGGCCGCCGCCTTCAAGGAAATCACCAACAGGATCTTCATCAAGACACCCATCGACAGCATATTCCCCCTATAGACAGCGTCGCTTGCACTGCTATAGGGAACCGAACAGAAAGTACAAACGCAGATGGAGTTAAAGGGCATTCCACGAAACAGGCTTTTCTTCATTCGAGCCACATCCAACCAATAAGCCACAACCAACCAATGTCAACCATGAGGTTGAACAGTGCCGACTCCAAGTATGTTTGGTAAAAGGCAAATTTAAATAAGAAGATAGGAGTGAAAATAAGATATCTACTGAAAGGGTTTCATTTTTGGGACCCCAAATTGCCTCAGTATTAATTTTTCATATTCATAAATTCGAATTGTGCATACTAGAGTGAGGCAAACAAATGGAATTTGAACAAACAATGACCTTCGATGAACTTTGTTGACTCTCTTTGACCTACATTAGGTGTATTGATAGAGTTTAAACTTTGTACGACCTAAATTATGCAAAAGAATGTCTATTTCTATAGTATTATCTAGAATAGAATACCACTGAAACCTGTGTGAGAGCATTGTTGTTCATTTTTCATTTGATTTTTGTGTGCAGGTCTCATAAGACTAGAAATAAGACTTGGAACTTTTAAACATGACAGTAGTAGTCTCGATATACTCGTAATTTTTTGTTGTAACTCCTACACGTAACTGGTGACACGAAATTAAGATGTGGTTGTGGTATCAATTGAAGAAATAAATATATTTTCGTATTTATACGAAAAGATATTCTTTGATTTCTATTGCTGTTATACGGCAGAAAAGGGAAAGGCAAACTCGCAAATTATTTTAATAATATGTACTTAAGATTGATCTACAGCAAGGTTGATTTTTGGGTAGTATAATATTTTATATTGTTTCATTTAGGGTGTAAAACAATGAAACGAACAACACATATTATCAAATCTGTGTATAGGGAAAACAGGTTATTGGGCCCAATACCTGTTCCTTGTGGAAGCCATAATTGTGTTGCTCAACTTGCTCATAGTTGAAAGCTGTGCCAATCGTAGGTGGGGAAGTTCAGTGATGGTTGGGTGCCAAGGCATATAGTGTGAATATTCTGAAGGTTTTTTTTTCAAGGGATTTAAAATGCGCTTTAAGAGGCATTGAAAATGTTCTTTAAAGGCATTTCTAATGTCTTTGAATGGTCTTTCAATGCTCATAAGTGGCCTGTTTATGAAAACCCGTTTAATTTATAAGTGGTACTGAAATTGGTTATTTTACTATGGCCAAAGAGTGTGAGATAGAATTGAAAAATGGATGGAGAAAAATGATAACTATGAATTAATAGGGTTCTAACAGGTCAGCTATAAGCAAATTGCTACCCTCATTCGAACTATTTGCTGACTTTGATCTTCCTACTCATATGTGTTTTGATATTTTTAGTGATGTAGTTATATGACGATCTATTAATTTATTCTTAAATAATGTAATTGGATTGTCAAATTGAATATTTTTTATGTTGCGAAATATATTTATTTAAATAAACACTTCTTTGTTAGTTGGACACTACAATGATTATCTTTGCTTTTTTTATTGCTTTTCTATTCAAAGGGTGGGGACATATATTTAAAGGTCTAATAATAAATTTATTTAGTTGTTTGTTCAACGGGGCCGGAATACATGTCGAACATGATGCCATTTTTACCACGTTTGGTTTCGAAAGTAAGTTGGGGCTAACTCTCCTAGCTCGAAGCAGCCTAACTTCAGTGATGGGTTTAGCATTGGTTTAAATAATGTATCATTTCCACTCTAATCGGTTTTCTGGTGGGTTGTGGGTTCTTATTTATTTTTTTAAGATTTCAATGAGAGGGATGTTACTAATTAAGTTGTAAGTGTGCACTGCAAATAAATTGAAAGAGAAAATAAACGGGTTTCCTTATCACCGCCACTGGTAACTCAACAGTAACAGACCCCTTACCGCTTCGGCTACGACTAGTTTGAAGCGGCTTGCTTCTTGGTTGTGATAATCCACCATATCCACTCCGATTCCATGTTGTTGAAGTACCAGGCCGCTGTCTGGAGCTCAGTGTTCCTGCTATGGTCTGTTTATCTCCACCATTCTAAGACACGTCGTCTACTGGCCCTTTCCACTCTAATCGGTTTTCTGGTGGGTTGTGGGTTCTTATTTATTTTTTAAGATTTCAATGAGAGGGATGTTACTAATTAAGTTGTAAGTATGCACTGCAAATAAATTGAAAGAGAAAATAAACTGGTTTCCTTATCACCGCCACTGGTAACTCAACAGTAACAGACCCCTTACCGCTTCGGCTACGACTAGTTTGAAGCGGCTTGCTTCTTGGTTGTGATAATCCACCATATCCACTCCGATTCCATGTTGTTGAAGTACCGCTGTCTGGAGCTCAGTGTTCCTGCTATGGTCTGTTTATCTCCACCATCCTAAGACACGTCGTCTACTGGCCCTTTCCACTCTAATCGGTTTTCTGGTGGGTTGTGGGTTCTTATTTATTTTTTAAGATTTCAATGAGACACGTCGTCTACTGGCCCTGGGTCATCCATCAAAAGAGTAAATATTGTTATTATTTCTAATATTAGTCATTCATCGGAAGTAAAATTGGGTGTAGCTCATATAGCTACTACAGCAAGGAAAGCCAAACAAAAAATATATTAATTAAGAAGAGGAAAAATCTTATTTCAGTTTGGTTAACTAAAATGGATTTATAAAATTCTTGCTTCCAGTTCTTTTATAGGTCAAGTCCATTGTTTATCTCTAAAAGTACCGAAACGCATTTTTCTTTAACGAATAGTGGGGAAGCTAAACTGGAAATATTTGGAGTAAAATAGAAATATTTGGAAATACCAAAGTTGGAAAAAAAAATTATCCAAAAGAAAAATACGCGTTATGTAAGTAGGAAAATTAAGAAACAAGTGATGGAGGACAGGAGTCAAGGCGGGAGGCCTAAGTTTAGGTGGAGAAAAAAAGTAGAAGAAGATTTGAGAGAGAAGCAAGTGGAGAACAAGACTTCATCAGAACAATGCCGACCCTAAGCAAAAAATTACCCAAATAAAGAAAATACAATACTTTCCTTATTATAGGATAAGGAAAGTAAAAAAAAATAATAAATTAGTGTACTGTGTACTAGCCAATTTTGACACAGTTGTAGAAGAACGTCTCCTCAACAACATACCTAATAAAGCCTGGAGGATAGGAGTTGAGCTAACCAAGTTTTTAAATAAATATGAAGTTTCATACATAAATTAAGGGGGTTCGATTCCCATAAATTTTTCGATCTCATAGTTTACGCCAAAGTCCGCTTTCTGGCGGTCAAAATTCTTTCGGAAATTATTTCGGATTTCCTGGAACGACGCTAGTATAATATTTATGACACTAAAATGTAAAAAGAGAAACATTATTCATTAGATGAAAGAATCTGGAAACTGTACAAAAAAGTTCACTGAACATGTTGGGGAGTTTCCACTTTTGTCTTTTTCAATTCCCGCCCTGCAACCATCTTGCAAGTCACCAAATCACGACACAGACAGATTTATAAAGCCAGGATCCCAATAGGTGCAACATTTTGTTGCGCAATGATGCGCAACTATTTGAATCGAACTTTAAACGGGAAGTGTTGCACAGCATTGCGAAATGGTTCAATCTCGTTTAATAAATGGAGCATGAAACGTTGCGCAGCATTGCGGATCAAAATGTCAGTGGGATTCCGGGAGTGAGGATCTTTGGTGCAAATACCATTGGATCAAAAAGAAAGATGGCCGCCAGGGTTTCTCAAGAAGTGTATTTTCTGTACTTAATCTCCCCCAATCTCGATCTGTAGAGATCAGAACGCCTCGACGCGCTCTAGCGATAATATCAGAGAAACTTAAATTAAGGGCTAGCTTCTCACAGTGAAATGTAAATAAAGATTACTGATAAGGATTGATAAGAATATTTCATAGAATTGGAAAATTCAACTATCTGAATACCTTATTATGACTATTTAGATTTCTGCGAGAGTTTCATTACCTACTTTTTCTCAAATTTTGATGTAAATCAAGTTACTATTCCATAGACTGTTCAGAAAATTTGGTGCATTCAACAAACAGCAGAGTTAACGATCACTGCAGCTTGAACCAGTGCTATTTTGTAAATTGAAAACTGCCTTGATTTTTTTCATGAGAATTTCTCAGACGTGATTGTCCTTATACTACACAGCGTCTTGCTTTCCAGATGTAGAACAAATGTACACTTGAGATTTATAAAGGTAATGCAAAAGGGAAACTCGAGCTAGCATTCTGTACATTATGCATTCATTTTCGGCGAAATATGTAAATTGAGGATGTTAATAAAAGGTACTTTCATTATCAACAATGAACTTTGATACCTGTACAATTCCTAATCTTAAATCTGGCTCAAAATTCAAACTAGAACCTAATACCTAAACTGGTTTAAAGTAACCTAGTCATCGATAGTAAATCAAAAAAGTTTATTCAATGTAAATTTATGAAAACATAAACAAATAATAAAGATCTGCTGAAGGTCAACCTCAAAGTCAAATTGATTTCAAAATGGCGTTGATCTCGATCTGACGAAAACGTCGGGTTAAGATTGGAGGAGAAATAAGAACAAGCCGTGAGGAGAAATCCTTAATCTGTGATCAGCTGATGCGAGATTGGGGGAGATTAAGTACAGAAAATACACTTAAACTGTTAAAATGTGTAGTTTATCAATATTTTACATATTGTCCTTCGCGATTTCTACCTTTATTGTTATTTTGTTTACTTTTTGTGATATTTTTTTTCTTCACTTTTCTGTTTTTCATTTCTTTTTCTCTACAATACTATCAATTTTATTGATGAAAATAGAATGTCCTGATACCAATTTGCCGGTCGATGCCTGTGTTATAGTCATTGGAAATTTGAGTAGTGAAGTTTTTGATGAAAGGAAGTGTAGAATTCTTGCCAAAACACACAAATTCTTCAAACTGGAAAAAGTTCATTTATTTTTGTCAGTGTAGTTTTATTCAGAGATTTTCTGGATTGATCAGTTTGATGTCACCATGAGCAATGAAAATGCTCTCTGAATTCAATTTCAGGAATACTAACAGAGGCCAAGGAAATCACTGCATAATTTAACTCTTTGACTGCCATGGCACAACTCGAGTTGTGCCAGTACACTTTCCCACCCGGCCATGGCACAACTCGAGTTGTGCCAGTACACTTAGGGGAAGTGTTCACGTATTTGGTTTGGCCGGGTAGGAAACATGTCAAGATTAGCTCTGGCAGTCAAAGAGTTAAAATAACTCACCCTGTATAAGAGTACTTCCATTCGCTGGAAACTTACAAACCTGCTACCCTCATTAAGCTCACCCAGCCTGGATTGGGCCGGAATGCTAGTATCACGAAGTCTTCACCTCGCTAGGTGTTGCTTAACTTCGGTGCTCCTACGAGAACTGGTGCATTCAACTGACGCTGGTGAAACCAGCCTTCAATGTTAAGATTATTAAAAAGCATTTACACTGAGGCAACTTCCAAAGCAACCTGCGGCGTGCGACCTTGCTCCGTGATTGATTTTATGATTACTACCTATTGTTTTCTCAAAATCGCAAGCCTTTCTCCATCACTGATTAGATCAGTTGCATTCTGGCTTGAGTGGCCGCACGCTACAGGTTGCTTTGAAAGTTTCCCCAGCGTATTTTTTTTTTATTTCATTGCTATAAAGAGTGAGAAGAGTAGCTCCTGACTGCATACGTTTGAGGTCTATGTTGTAGCCTGACCACTCCATAGTAGGTATGCCTCCCGACTGATGGACGAGAAGAGACACAATACTTCCCTTTAGACTGTGAGAGTAAAGGGACTCTTCAGTCTCATTCTTGCAGAATAAATCGAGTATTGTATTTAATTTATGTGCTGTTGACGAGTGGATCGGATGGTCTCTTATGCAAAAAAGTACCTAGTTATTATGAATACAATTTTTTTGTAGATTCTGGGGATCAAACCCGGGTCCTACCACATGTTAAGCGGAGTGCTCTTATCTTTGAGATAAAGTTATCATAACAAAATAATAGGGTTGGTTTTGTCGAGGGGTTGGTCACGAGACCTCTAACAATCAACTGTTTCGTACATATGTCGATCTTCCATACAAATTGAAAGACTCAGCAATGTAATTGCTTCCTAAATAGTCACCTTGGCCAAAATAGCATGCTCGGCTTGCACTCCAGGTGACTCGGGTTAGAAACATTTTCGGCCCTGTACCTACTCTGTCCACCCTAGAGACTATAAATAGTCTCGTGAGGACAAGTCCACAACAATCAGTGGCGGCATTACGAGATTGATTGCTTGGAATAAATATGACGGTTGGTTGGAGATATTAGCAATAGTTCTCGTAATGTCGATGTTACCCACTACATCTTGTGAATAAAAATAATAACATAAATAACAGCTGTCTCTACTTAAATCTTCCAAAGATGATAATTGTTGCTTTCTTAAAAATATGTTTTCTCCTGTTTTCATGGTGCAGGTCATGAACCACAGCCACTCAGATAGTAAAATTTTGAATTGTATTACTTTTAGTAGGTATGTATTATTTTGGCTATTAGACAAAAAAGATTTGGTCAATCTCGGCTTGATTCCCACCTCAAGTTGCCTTCTCCCAACCTAAACCATAGCTATCTACACATTAATGAATTGTTCTATGAATATTTTTATTTATACGTGTAGAGTAAAGAAGGCTAGCGAAATGTAAAGCTTTACTGCCCACTATTCATTACCTAAAAACTATATTTATGTATAGAAAGTATTGTTTTTAACTCGTTAATCGTGTAAAGTGTTTAGCGCATTGCGTAACAGGAAGGTTGAATGCATTTTGGCGAGAAAGAAATGTAATGCTTATTGCTTATATTTTTTTTTTCCAGGAATAATACAGAGAAGAATATTCTAAAGCGGGAAATTTTGAGAAAAAAAATCATTAAAAGAAGACAAATACACCAGTACTCGTAGGATCACCAAAGTTAAGCAACGTCCAGCGAGATGAAGACTTCGTGATGCTGGCACTTCGGCCCGCTTTGATACAGATGAAGGGGGGAATGATGGTATCATTTCAAAGTTTGCTAGTTCTTAACCACATAATTCTATGTGTGATCTGATCAACCATCTTGTAGACTTGGACTTTTTCTTTACAAAAACCTATAGGTAGGAACTGCAAGCTAGCCTGGCTTGAAAGGGTTGGCTAGTCAGTTCTCTGTTTATAGTCCTCAAGCAAGATACTAGTCTTCTCCCTGTTTAACATCCCCCAGCTAGACTGATAGTACATCAGGGGTACACTGTGCTTCAAATTTGCTAATAGAAAATTCTCAGTCACTTCACCTTTTGTGTACAACACCTTACTATTTAAATCAATTGCCAAACCTTGTGCATCAAAGGGCAATCTGATCAATAATATCCTTGTTAATCTTAATATACAGTATGTTTCAGAAAAGGTGGCCACCCCCTCGTAACTTTTGAACGCGACGGAATTTTTCAATTCTGTAAAGTCCTAGGTATAGGAAGTGCCCTATGGCCCTTCCTGTGGTCATATTTATTTTTGGCCCCGGTCGGGCCTTCCGGCTTTTAGGCCATATTTTTTCATTTTTCTCGCGAATTTTAAATGGAATGCTATATTTTTTATTCCTGTTAATTGAAGTCCAAGTTAGGCTGAGTATAATGAGCTTTTAAATTTTTTAAAAACCTTATCAGGGGCGGAGCTAGTTGGGTGCAAGTTTCAAAATTGTTACACCCTGTATTTCAGCGTTAGTTAGATTTTTTAGTACTTTTTTGATGTTCATAGGTTCAAAATATTGTTTTACAAAATATGAAATTAAAAAAATATTCTTGTTTACTTCTAATCAGGGTCATAGTAAGGTTTTTGTAAAAGTACTTTTTTTCTCACGTAAATTTTTCCGTAAATTAATGGTGTTCTCGAAATTGGCATATTTAGAGGTGAAAGTCTGCAGTTACATATGTTTTTTATGCTTGAAATCGAAGGAAAACTTAACGGAGAAGCGATTAAAATCATAAAAAAAGCTATTTAACCTGCTAGTTTTTTCACGACAGTGTCCGGTAAAGTGGGTGAATTTCGTATTGGATTTTTTTTTTGTTGAGGAAACACAATTGGCATAGAAAATAAATAATATCTAATAAGGGAATATTACTTCAATAAACATAACTAAATGCGAAATTAAATTAAAATTATTTCTTCTAAATCAGTGCCGGATATTTTTTTTTTTTCTCTCTCTCTCTCTCTTTTCACTTTTCAAAGTTCAAGTTGTATCAAAAATAATTATCGGAAAATGCTACTTCTAAAGTCGGCCTAGGGGTCCCCTCTTGAGACAATTTTAGTTGGTAAGTTGGTAAAATCTGTAGAAAACACATTGTCAATAATTCTGGAGTCAGTCCGATGGCGCTTTGAATGCAACGATTCTTGTAGGATCACCGAAGTTAAGCAACGTCCAGCAAGGAGAAGACTTTGTGATGCTGGCGTTCCGGTCTAACCCAGGCTGGGTGAGATAAATGTGTTTAGGAGGTTGGTGAGTTTCTTGCGAATGGAATGTAACACCCCCGTTATGATATGACCATGCAGTTGAAACCCAAATTTAAAAAAAAATCATACTGGTGTTGCTAGTAATGAATACCAGGTCTCTAAATAAAAATCTAATTATCTCAAAATTTAAGAGAAAAAAATACCAGGTCAAGTACCAAACTCTTGAAGGTGAAAAGAAATAATCTTCATTTAATTTCGCATTTAGTTATAATTGAAGTATTATTCCCTTATTGGGTATTATTTATTTTCTATGCCAATTGTGTTTCCTCAACAACAAAAAAAAAATCCAATACGAAATTCTCCCACTTTACCGGACACTGTCGTGAAAAAACTAGCAGGTTAAATGGCTTTTTTTATGATTTTAATCGCTTCTCCGTTAAGTTTTCTTTCGATTTCAAGCATAAAAAACATATGTAACTGCAGACTTTCACCTCTAAATATGCCAATTTCGAGAACACCATTAATTTACGGAAAAATTTACGTGAGAAAAAAAGTACTTTTACAAAAACCTTACTATGACCCTGATTAGAAGTAAACAAGAATATTTTTTTGATTTCTTATGGTGTAAAATAATATTTTGAACTTATGAACATAAAAAAAAGCACTAAAAAATCTAACTAACGCTGAAATACAGGGTGTAACAATTTTGAAACTTGCACCCAACTAGCTCCGCCCCTGATAAGGCTTTTGAAAAATTTAAAAGCTCATTATACTCAGCTTAACTTGGACTTTCATTAACAGGAATAAAAAATATAGCATTCCATTTAAAATTCGCGAGAAAAATGAAAAAATATGGCCTAAAAGCCGGAAGGGCCAACCGGGGCCAAAAATAAATATGACCACAGGATGGGCCATAGGGCACTTCCTATACCTAGGACTTTACAGAATTGAAAAATTCCGTCGCGTTCAAAAGTTACGAGGGGGTGGCCACCTTTTCTGAAACATACTGTATAAATGTCAAAGTCACTGACCACTCACTGACTGATCATCGCTCTACAGCCCAAACCGTAAGTCCTAGGAATCTGAAATTTGGTAGGTAGCTTTGTCTTATAGTCTAGATGTGCAATAAGACGGGATTTTTCGAAACTCCCACTACAACACCTGCCATTGGCGAAAAAGGATTTTTTGCTTTCATGGCCATGCCTCAGCCCGCAAAGCGGGCGACAGCCCGCTTGTAATTAATACAGTCTAAAAAATGTTCCTGAAGATATATATAATTATATAGAAAAATCTACATTTTGCAGGGATACATTTTAGAAAAATCTACATTATTTTGATGTGGATTCTCAGCCATTGTAACTTATCTCCAAATTTTATTAGTAGAATTAGTGCTTCTTTGTGCAATGGCCCATGGTGCAAAGAAATCAAGATTCATAAAAACCATATGTGAGTGACTAAAAAATATAACAGGCACCACAACAGCTACAGCTGGATGGTATCTCCGCTGAAGATTGTCTCAATGCAGAGAGACAAAAGGGTTGGGTGGAAGAGTTTGCCATAGGTAATAACCCCGCCCCTTAGTTAGGACTTGTTTTTATATATTTTCTATTCTTTTTCATTTTTTATTGTATATTTATATATATTGTTTCCATTTTTTTTAATTGTTAAAATATTTATTTGTATGTACATAATGTCCATTTACACCTAACAAAGCATTGTATAATAATAATGCAACCTCCATGTTAGGATCCCTCCCAGTTCATAAAGAGAAAGAAGAAATTTTTGTTTAAAATAAATAACTTTCATTTCATGAGAGCTCAATACTGTTATATTTGCTTAGTTATTTAACTTTCAACAGGCATTAGGTTGTAGGCCAGTACAGGAATAAGTTGTAAGTGCGTGATAGGTGACAGAGCCAATTACTTCTGGTACTTGTTTAGGAAAGGGGTGAGCTAGTAAACATACTACAGTCCTGACATGACATCGAAAGGGGGTAAAAGTAGGTCCTATTCTTGAATTCTCACTCATATCTCAAGAATTATTCATTATTTTAATATCATTATATGTACCTACTGAAATTGAAGCAAATAAAATTTGATAATTTATCCTACTTTGAAAAATTTCCCAACAGCTTTCAAAATAATTATATTAAATTTATTCTTCAAGAAAAATAACTGTTTTCAACAACAAAAACAACCATAACACACTTCAATGACAGTTCAAGAACTGGTGTATTCCACTGATACTGGCTTTACATTTTCTTTGTGAAGGGTTGAAAAATTTAAAAGTTTCTTTTGTATCCATGGCAACTATACCTCTATTGAACCTTACCACCACCAGCCTTGAATGCTCAAATAATCAAGTAATTTTCACTAATTGAGTAATTTTCTGATTTTCTCTAATTGAGTAATTTTTTGTTTGATACTCAAGGACCTGAGTACTTGATTAAAATCATGAGCCCTAAAACTAATAATTAAAGGTATATTAGTGACCACACAATAACACAGCTCATTGGCATAGCCAGGATTATGGCTAGGGGGGGGGGGGGGGGGGGGGGGGGCTAACACAATACTTCCAATTTCTAATATTAGAAAGTTAAATCATAATTTATTTAAAAATAATTACAAATGGCCTATGTAAAACACTAATATACGTGTATACATACAAAGATTTGTCTAAATCAGATGTGATGACTTTTTTTTTTTTATGCTTTATTAGGACAGAGTACAATGGTAACAGTATAAAATTAAGAAAAAACAAACAAATGACAAAATAAATAAGTAAAAAAAGAAAATAACAATAATGTCCTACATAAAGTCCTACCACAAGATCAATAAGATTTGTGCAACAAAATAAACAATTTACCTAATCATATGAAGTTAATAAAATTAAGACACTAAAATATGATAATGCTTTTTATCAATAAGAAATTTACTATCATAATACAGACTTGATTTTGATGTGAAATAGAGACTTAAAATAAATCTTTGATTTTGACTTAATAAAGAAAACAATTTATCCAGACTGGATTTACGTCCTAGTCAAACTAAATGTTTGATTAATTTCAACCTCTTTCTGAACTTACTCTAAGCTTAATGTTTGAAAAAGAAAACATTTTTTACATTTACTTTTTTAATGTAAAAAATCCTTTATTTCTGTCTTTATTTATTCATACTTAATTTTTTTAACAAAACAAATAACTCAACAATTTATAACAAAATAATTAAGAAGACCAACAAAAACAAAAAACAAAAATAAAGGTTGATAATGTGAGTGCTGTACTTTAATGCCAACTTTTTATAATAATAATATTTTTATTTTTATTGTTTAATTACATTACCATGTACACAATTTCTTATTCTAGTCTTGAAACTAACTTAGATATTTATATTTACTTATTTTAAAAACAAATAATAAAAAGAGGAGAAAAATGCTAAGAATTGAGATATAGCAGAAGGATGACAAGGTAGAAAGACAGAGGAAAATGTTGACTAATTGATGAGAATGATACATACATTTATATAAATAAAAAAACAGTGGTGAGGTATAGTGATAAGACTGTATGGTAGCCAGGTCACACTGAAATCTCAGAAAAAGAATACAACATAAGATCAAAAGTTTTTCTTTTAAAGAATTTCAGGGTGGAGGGATTTTAGATCAATAGGGAGGCTGTTGTAAAATTTGATACCCTCTGTAAGGAATGATCCAAACATGATTGAGTTAGAGCTGAGAATGATATTTTTTGGTGCAAGTACTTGCGAGTTAAGATTTAAAAGCAACCTTAAAAGTTGATTCACACACACCTGTGACATGGCAGTTCCACAACCAGAATGTGATTATCCCGGCTGTGAACACAGTGATTGCTATTCACACTGGTCAGTGCTCCAACCATGCAGTGGCAGTGCACTTGCATGAAAACACTGGTAATTGCAGAGAAACACTGGTAAAGCCAGCGTCGATGGCATGTTAAATACACCGGTTCCCTTCAGAACACCGAAGTTAAGTGACATCCAGCGAGGTTAAGACTTGGATGGGTGACCATTCAAATTCTAATTCTCGTGACGCTGGCTTTTCCCGGCCCCACTCAGGCTGGGTGAGGTCAATGTGAGTAGCAGGTTTGTGAGTTTCCTGCGAATGGAGGGTAAAACCCCCGTCGTGATATGACCATGGCAGTTGAAAGCGACGTTAAACCCCATTAAAAAAAAAAAAAAAAAAAACACTGGTAAAATCAAAATCACCGGCCGTGAAAAATATTGTCCGTTATTAATGTGCCAGATCACAGTACAAGCACTATTTGCACTGTCATGGTCACCTGCCGGGCGAGTGGGAATAGGGCCCTTCAAATTCCTACAAGAATCTGATTTTCCTCGCCGGAGGGATCACGTCATAGACGTGACACTGTCATGTCACAGGTGTGTGTGAATCAACCTTAATGGGGTACTGTGGGTATATTTTTTCTCTATTTCTAAAACATAGCCCCAAAGACATAGAGGTAAAAGGGTTTTAGAGTTTCTTGACATATTAAACTGTTAGCGTAATGGGACTTCCTGTCTCGAGCCGACAGTCTAAATAAAGCACTACTATACTATACTATACTATTAAGTAGTTCCCCAATAACTTGGACCTTGGTGAGACTTTGTTCAGCCCCTGCTTTAAGTACAGTTAACTCTTGATATTTCCAAGTTGGAAGGACATAAAAAAACTTTTTATTTATAAAGAGTTGGAATTATTTAGAGTGGACTGTACTAGTGACCACAAAATAATGAAGCTTTCAAAACCACAAGTAAGAGAGTCTCTTCAAAAATACCATTCTATAGCTAGCTGTAAACAGTTACAAAATACAAACAATAATGAGAAATAAACTGGTGTGACACCACAACAACTGCAGTCAACAATTTTTCTTCTTTGAGTTTTTATAGTTCTTTAATATATAGCTTTAATGAGCATAAATAGCAGAACTTAGATGAGAGACCATCTGAGTATTGGCCTTAATCTGATGATTTTCCAGCTTTTTTTAGTTTATGGGTTCTGATCACTTTTTTGGTAGTAGCTACAATCTGAAAAAAAAAACACATTTAACTACATCATAGAGACATGCTGACAATCCATCTCATGTTTTTATTGGGAAGAAAGCTCAGTGGTATTTCATTGTTTTGTCTCCAAATACAATAACAGAGTGTCTTGCTATTCGTAATAGAAAAATGTCTTAAGAAATCTCTTGAAACATTAGTTTTCCTGCTTATTTAAATACGGGTCAATAATGACCTGAATACCAGTCTGACATAACAGGGCTAAATAATGGTTTGGGTTTTGAAAACTGAATTCTATATTCATGTACCCACCAACCTCTTAATAGAAGCTTCTTGGACCTTAGCAATACATGCACCAGCTATATCACCAGTAGGATAAATGAGATTGCAAGCTGGAATATTCAAAATACATTTATGACACATTACTTTCTCCTTGTTGTTGGCATTGTTCAATTTCATGGTTGGTTGGTTGTAGCACATATTTACCCACTGAATGCCCTTCCTAATCCCAACAATTCTACTTGGAGAGTAAAGGGACTCTTTAGTCTCATCCTAGTAGGATAAACAGAGAATTTTATTGTATTAATCTCACCTAGACTGGGTTGGGTTGGATTTTTTCATTTGCAATCTAAAACTTTGTTTTTAGAATACTTACAGAATATGAAGATTACATTTTTATCCTTTTCCTAGTTTCTAACCAAACAACAAAAGCATGTACTGCATGTAGGAAAAAATAAACAAAAGCTATCACGAATTCTACCTTTCGCGGTCATCTTTACAAATTTTGAGAAGCATGAAAAAATATTGTTTATTTACGGTTGCTTCATTGGGATTTGCCCCAAAGGGCAAGGCCCGGATTCCGGCTTACCGTTACACAGACCTCTTTATTTCTCATTTCTCTTTGCTCTGCGCGGCGCACAGGAATGCTAAAATGAGCGGCAATGCGGCAAATCTCCATTTATATTCTTTGTTGCGACGCCATTTTCTTCACTATTGACGAAACCGTTGAAGGAAGCCCATCGCTAGCTTTTCTCTTACGGTTTTTTCATAACCTGATCTCTCTTTTTTTTCATTAATTTCATCTCAAATCCTGCAAAATGGTAAGTAATCTTTCTCTCTTTCCATTTACCGCTGTAGTAACGTTGTGTTTTGCATGAAATTAGCTGTAATTCCACTTATTATGCCAGCCAGGATATCTTTGCCTTCATTGTCTACAAGGGCGTGTTTGTGCCATAACCTGTGTGTCCTTTATTGATTTTTCTGAAATCCTTGAACGATACACTCCTCGAACATTATTTAATTCAATTGTATACTAGCATTCACTGAATATTCTTCTTAATGAATCGCTTTTCATGTATTTTGAATCATTGTGCTTATTCAGACTTGGTCACAAGACCTCTTTTCCTTATTCAGGATTCACAGACAGGCTCTCTTCAGGAATTTGTTACTCAGATGAATTTGACCCGAGTGACGTGTCCCTATGACTCATTCCACTGCTATTCTGTCTGTACAGAGGAATTATGGGGCTGGGCTGCTATCTGAAGCCATTGTCTGAGAGATGAGTCATGTGGGGTCAATGCTCACAGGAAGCCTAGTGTGGGGCTTGTTGAAGAAATTTTCATATTAAGCACTAGATTTGGGGCTTTGTTATAAAGATTTCTTTATAAACAAGCTTGCATTTTCTCCACATTTGGAACTGTTAGGATATCATTTTGTATGGTCACACCCCTTTCTTTCTTAAACTTTTTTTCCCTTGTGATCATAAATTTAATTTGTGCTGTGTGTTCTAAGTCAAACACAGATTTAATGAATCTGAATTCCCATTAACAATGGTAAAAGTTTTAGATGGCAAGCTTTTTTTTTATTAAGAAAATGAGTTTCTCATTGCTTTTAACAGCATGGGCTTACAATGATGAAGGATTTACCCTTGAAATACACAAAGTAGCTACTCAAATTAACCTCACCCAGCCTGAATGGGGTTGAGAAATTCAGCATTATGTAGGTTCAAATTTAAATGGTTGCCCATTTAATCAAACTTAGCCTCACTGGACATTTCTAAAATTCAATGACTGAAATGGCAAGTTAAAAACTGGGTAATATCAAGAACATTATCATGAGGGAGGAGACCGATTCACAAAAATTTAAACTTGACTCTACAGAAGTATTACAAGGTCTATTAATTCTGCCCATAGAGTAAAATTAATAAACAAAATTGAGATCTTAAGTCATGACTCATGTCTTACAATGGTTTTCCCCATCTAAAACAAGGGGACGTCATATCGCTGACGCTTTTTATAGGGGTTCTACAAATAATTATGGATCAGATAGACTGGGGAGATAGTGGAATTAAAGTGGGAGGGATGAGATTGAATAGGTTAGCATTTGCGGATGACGTAGTTCTGATAGGAAGTTGTGTGAAAGAAGTAGGAAGTATGACTGAAAGGCTGTTAAATGAGTGTGAGAAGTATGGTTTGAGAGTGAATGTGGATAAATGCAGACTGATGGTGACAGAGGAAAATGGAGAGGAAAAGTTGATGATAAAAGGAGAAGAAGTGAAGAGAGAGAAAAATTTCATATATTTGGGGCAGTTATTGAGTGTAGAAGGTCAGTGGGGAGAAATTTGTAGAAGGTGTGCAATAGGATGAAAAATAAGGAAATATATAAATCTGGAGTGAAAATAGAAATAAAAAAGAAACTCTGGGAAATCACAGTTTGACCTAGTATGACATATGGATGTGAAACATGGGTGATGAATGCAAGAGTAAAGAATAAATTAAGAGTTACAGTGAGAGCAATGGAGAGATATATATTATGTTAGGTAAGACAAGGAGAGATAGAATAAGGAATGCAAGGATAAGATATAAGTCAGGATTCAGAGATATTGTAGATATAGTGATTAAAAGAAAATGGAAATGGGCGGGACATATAGCTAGGACCAAGGATGATAGATGGACAAAAAAAATAATGGACTGGTATCCCAGAGAATATGGACGAAGAAGAGGTAGACCAAAGGATAAATGGGATAAGGAAATGAGTTTAGTTTGTGGAGGAGTAACATGGAGGAGAGTAACTAAGGAGAGGAAAGAGTGGAAGAGAATGGAAAAGTATATAGGGAAATATGGGTGGAAAATCAGGGAGGCTGAAGAGCAAGTAAAAGAAATGAAGAGGAAGTGAGTGAGTGTGAAAGAGATAGAAATTCTTTAAATTAATTTTATTTTATTCAAATTATGTCTTGTTCCTGGTTGGTTTGTTTGTGCCATTTATTATTTTATTATTTATTTATTATTTTCCTTTACAGTTTACAAATTTAAAAATTTATATCCTTAAAACCAGTTGTTTAGATGCCCCCTTTAAGTGGGGAGGCCTCAGATATTAATCTGATTTTGTACAAGATGCCCATATATACTATGTATTTATGTTGTGTGTAAATTTAATTGTACAAATAAAGGCTACATTACATTACAGTGTCTATTTTCCTTTAGTTTGTACTAAGAACAGATTTTTAAAAATTCCAATGGATGCAAGCCATGGGCCAAAACCTCAGTGGCAACTAAGTGCTAGTTTAATATAATCCACAAATTAATGAGAAATATAGCATGGTGTGTCATGATTTTTATTTTGTAAGTTGAAGTGAAAATATTTTTATCTTTCCTAGTGAAGGTATTTGTGAGTCATACCATTCCCAAACCCTCTTGCATGAATCATGCCACCCCACCCCACACCCTCACTGAAAATCAATACTTGGGAGACATAAGAATGGGTGTGCATGCTGTGTATAAGGTTGTTATTCCTAAGAAAAAATTGTCCAACTAGGGAAAGGTAAGGTTTTCTCAACAGATTTGAGAAAAAATTGTTTTGTCTTCAGTATTTATGTTTATTTGGTTTGCAAATTTAATAAGCTTCATTGTTGACCTACACTGACTTAATCTTGGGTTTTTTTTAATTTATTCTTAATTGATGGGTCAAGCCCAGTGTACATTGATTACATAGAACAATATTAATTAACAGTATAATATGACTGAAGTTTTGCTATCATAATGATTTCTTTTTTTTTTATCATTTGCCAGGGCCACTTGAATAAGGTTTTGTCCACACACACACACACACACACACACATGAGATCCCAGATTATATAGCTCATTATTTTGTCTTTCTGGCATGAAATATTTGCATGTTCCCAGCTACACGCAGTGGCCATCTACTTAACTTACAATTACCTATTTCCTGATAGTGATTCATCTGTACATACTTATTACTTTTTGTTGATGTGGTGAATATTTTATCAAACTCAGTGAGAGCAAGTTTCTGTTTATTAATGAAACAGGTTCCCGTCTAAATTGCTTATTTGAATTAAAATTTTCACCTTTACTTTACATTAAAGGTGAAAATTTTGAAAACATTATTGTCATTTTTTTACAGTAGCTCTTTTCATCTTCAGGTGATGAAATGCACTTTTGTTTATTGTAGACACAAACATAGTGTTACCATATCTCTTCATCAAGTGTTAAAATACACTGCAAGTTATGAACACTGTAAACAAATTTTGTAACTCAATTTAAAAGGGCTAGTTGAAATTATCATTTTATTTAAAGTAAAATAGATTATAATTATGAAGTAAATTGGTACATTTTACAATTTATTTCTTTTACAAATAGGTACCATAAAGTTCCCTGTGCTAGTGACTCCACCATATAATAATGAATTCACAAATCAAGTTCTAACAATACTCCATGAACCGATAACATACCTGTGTTGAAAGTAGATCATCAATGTAGGACAGACATGATATCAGAATAAACCAGTGTGGTATGAATTGAGAGTGCTCATTTAAAGAAAACCTGATTTTTTAGTTTGTATAACTACTTGCTTTATTTGACTAACTCTTCATGTGATGATTATTTGGTTACAAACATGGTACTGGACTTATAATGTAAGCAAACTAGTTCATGGGTCTGTGTATTAGATGCCACCCAATGCTTTTATCTGTCCTTATTTATCAGAGAATGTGACAACAATAATATGACTTGTTAGGTGGTAGAAAATGCTATGAGTATTAACCTTGCCTGGTGGTTACTTTCCACTTGGTATTATTATCATTATGAGAAGTCACCATGGCCGACTGAGTTAGCACTTGGAATGGTCACTCTATGATCAAAACTTAGAATGGTGGTCTGTACTGCAAGAGGTGAATACATATAAGCAGGAAGTGTGATTGAAACCAAGTAAATAAGACATGAGTTAAATTATAAGAGAAATTTTAATATTGAATTGGATACAGGATATGTGTCTATGGCTTGATTTGATGGTTTTATTTTTATTGTCCTCATGTTATGTCACTAGCCATGAACAAAGCACACTTTCAAGTCATAATTAATATGATGTGGGTTCAAAGTTCCAGAAGGGTTTGAAATACAGTTGAGCCTGGATATAAGAGAAGAATTTCCTGGTCAAAAGTACCTCTGTACAAGGGAAAATAACGTCTACTACAGAAACCTGAGAAGAGGGTGAAAAATATAGATATGGATTGGAAAGATGGATGATTCTCATAGTGTTGGCTATCCACTAACTAACATGATTTTATAAATCTAGGGATTATGTCTAGGGTGCATTTATCATTTGTCACAGTAATTGTTTAGGTAATGTTGATCAGTTTTCTCTTGTTTTTATGTAGCATATTGAATTCTTCCTTTTTAATTATGTTAAATTGCAACTTACTATTGTTGCAATTAGATGAACTTAGATTATGTACAACTGTTATTACATGTCTCATAAAAAAACTATCCCTATAGTCAAGCCAATTTCAAATGTGTCTTTCTCTTCTGTTTTGCAGCGTGAATGTATCTCTATCCATGTTGGTCAAGCTGGAGTCCAGATTGGTAATGCCTGCTGGGAACTCTACTGTCTGGAGCACGGTATCCAGCCTGATGGCCAGATGCCATCCGACAAAACTGTCGGTGGTGGAGACGACAGCTTCAACACCTTCTTCTCTGAGACTGGCTCTGGAAAGCATGTGCCCCGAGCTGTGTTTGTCGACCTGGAACCCACTGTAGTAGGTGTGTAGAGTTGTATTATTTTCAATAATGATCTAATTATGAGGTTTTTTCTGTCATAAAAGTGGATGAACTTGACTACTTCAGTTAAAGCTGGATATAGGAGAAAAAATTCTAAGTCAAATTTATCTCTGAATAACCTCTTTGCGCCCAATGTCCTCGTAAGAGGACATTTATTCTACCAAGTAGTATAAAATATTTGTCCTCAGGTGAGGACATCGGTCACTTTGTACTACAAAACAAAAATGGTGTTGGGCGCGAAGAGGATAAGGAAAAATAACCTTTTTATAAGAGAAGAACTCTGTTCCCATGAGTTATGAAAACTAAGTATTGTTTCAATACAACCATTTCACACTATCTTCCATGTAATTACAGATGAGGTGAGAACCGGCACGTACAGACAGTTGTTCCACCCCGAACAGTTGATCACAGGCAAAGAAGATGCTGCCAACAACTACGCCCGAGGCCACTACACCATTGGAAAGGAAATCGTTGACATTGTTCTGGACAGGATCAGAAAGTTGTCTGACCAATGTACCGGTAAGTTACTGTCAATAGATGAGGTTGCTGTGTGAGCAAAGGGACCCTTTTGGGTTCGTTTTTGCAGGATTAACAGAGAAATGCCTATTGAAAACTGACTGTAGTGCAGTAGGGTTGCATGCATGTGATAGTTCAAATCTGGGTTTTTTTTACCTAGGATACCTATTAGAAGTATCATTAACCTTTTAATGTCTAGGGTCCACTCATACTCAAACCTATTTGGGAAAATTAAGAAGGTACTAGGTATCAGTAACAATCAGTGGCGCAACATTGCCAGAGTTTAAGTAAAAGTATGAATTGGATTTAGAAAAGTTAAGGAAGTTCTTAAATAATCTGGGCTCCATGGCTTTAAGTACAGAACAAAATAGTGTAAAAAAAAAAACAAGGTGAAACTCAAGTTTGTGTTTTCTTTCCCACCCTCAGGTCTGCAAGGATTCCTCATCTTCCACTCATTTGGAGGAGGTACCGGCTCCGGCTTCACCTCTCTGCTCATGGAGCGTTTGTCCGTAGACTACGGCAAAAAGTCAAAGCTGGAGTTTGCCATCTACCCCGCCCCCCAGGTAAAGATTAGTGACGAGTTGAGTGTGTTTGTGGAATTTGTACAGACAAAAAAAACACTGCCAATTATGGACACAATACTTCCTCGTGATTGATTCACATTGTAAAACATGCCAATTTTGAGATTTTATAGAAAATTACTTGTATCTCCAAAAGAGCTCAACCGATTTTCTTCAAATTTGTTTTATATGGTAGAATATCGTTTTTTCTACATTCTAAATTCCACAAAAAATTCTGTATCGGCAAGTCGTGGTCCTCATTTTTTTACTTTTTTGTCCAAAATTTCGGATTTTCTTAAATATCAGAGTCAAATTATAATTAATTTAAAAATAAATATGAATAACCTATGTAAAACAATAATATGCATATTCTTACAAAATTTCATCGAAATCGGGCATCGAAAAAAGTTAGTGGTCAGGCGCATGGTCTCTTTCACCCAGAACCGCTGGTATGAATTCGATGAATTAAAATGGGACCATGTGCAAAATTTCATCAAAATCGGTCGAGTAGTTTCCGAGATTTGCGCGCACAAGGAATCGTTTTAACAGACCGACAGACGGACACAAAACCAAATTTACTCAGTAGGTTATGAAACGTCCAGAAATATGAAAAAAAATTAAATCGGAGCAAAAAAATATTATTTTTTTACAAAAACGAACACAATACTTCCGATTTCTAATATTAGAAATTTCTCGGAAGTAATATATACAGTTAAATACAATGAAATTATAAAAAAAAAAAAAAAAAATAGATGGAACAAAGAAACAAGAACAAAAAAGAGAATGAAGCTAATGTCCTACCTAAAGGGTGGGGTTATTGCCTGTGGCAATCTCTTCCACCAAACCCTTTATTGGACACATTTGTGAATTAACTGAGTGTACCTACTTACGAAAATATAGTATAATTTTTTTCAGGAGATATAAAGATTATAATTTATTTAAAAAATATTTCCTCAGGTATCCACAGCTGTAGTTGAGCCATACAACTCCATCCTCACGACTCACACCACCCTGGAACACTCCGACTGTGCGTTCATGGTCGACAACGAAGCCATCTACGACATCTGCAGACGCAACCTTGACATTGAGCGTCCCACCTACACCAACCTGAACAGACTCATCGGGCAGATCGTCTCCTCCATCACAGCCTCTCTCCGATTCGACGGCGCCCTCAACGTTGACCTGACCGAGTTCCAGACCAATCTGGTGCCCTACCCCAGAATCCACTTCCCCCTGGTCACGTACGCGCCCGTCATCTCTGCTGAGAAGGTAAGAGTCATGACCAGAATATTACCAAGAAATCATACTCGAGTGGAAAAACTCAAATTAATGAGGAAAAATCAATTCAGTGGGTGGCATAAGTACATATTATTTTCTATCAGTATGTATTGTATATCTATACAGTATGTCTCAGAAGTCCTGGCAATGGCCTCATAACTTTTGAATGGGTACGAATTTTTGGATTCTGTTTGTTTCTAAGGATAGGAAGTGCCCTATGGCCGATTTACTGGTGATGTCAAAATCCAGGTTCGAACCCCGGAAGTGGCACTTTTTTGATAAAAATGGCCATTTCTTGAGAAATTTAAATGGGAAGGTATTTTTTTAATTTCATATTATTAATTAACAGGTAAAAATACTGCATTCCTCAAAAAATAAATTTTCTATTACTATCAGTGGCGGAGCTTCGGTGGTTTCAAACTTAAAAATCTGGTTTTTTGAGACACCCTGTAGCTTTGGTACCGCGGGGTTCAATACAGTCCTCAATGATTTAAAATGACGAAAAAAGTGTCTTGGAAGTACTGAAATGGATAAAACTCCGATATATCACCTCCATCAGTGCCGGAGGGTTGGATAACAATGACCTATTTTCATGACAATAATCAATTTTATTAGTTGCATTGTCTTGAAGTGAAAAAGGGTTCGATATCAACTTTAGTTTGTGAACAATTGTTAGAATGAAGACAAGAACAACAAATAGATATTGATTAGTTGAGTAAAATGTGTACCTACCTACCTACTACATTATTGTTTTCAAACTTCAACTCTTAGTTAAGTGAAGAGAAACAGATTTATTTATCTATTAACTAGATATCTAATTATCCACATTCATATTAGTTACCTACCTGTTTATTTCCTAATAAGTCTAATAACCTATGTATCATGAATTTGAGTCAACCTGATTCAGGACCACGCAGGTTCAAAATTAGTTCACTCCTGAGCCTAGGTAGGTACCTACAATATTTATTTGATTTAAAAGTTTACTCTCTTCGATCCTCATGGCATTGCAATGAGTTTCTTCTCCAATGTGTCCCTTTCTAGATTCAGTAATGAGACTGCGGAATCCCCGGGTTCGATTCTCGGTGGGAAATATTATAACTCGACTATGTGGTTGGGTGTGTTGGCGGTTCACTCAACCTCATCAAGACAATTGAGTAAATATTTTAATTGAGAATAGCAATCAGTGGTGGCATTACAAGTTAAATTAAATTCGAAAGAATGAGGTATAATTACTTATACTAGACTTGTAATGCTGTGATACCCACTAAAGTTGCGATTTGGTGATGGTTGTGTGTTTGTATGGTGGATAATTGAAGCCTAGGTAAATAATAGGTAAAATGTGATCTTACAAGTATTATTAACTTTAAACACTTTGCTCTCCGGCACTGATGGAGGTGACATAACGGAGTTTTATCCATTTCAGTACTTCCAAGACACTTTTTTCGTCATTTTAAATCATTGACAACTGTATTGAGTCCCGCGGTACCAAAGCTACAGGGTGTCTCAAAAAACCAGATTTTTAAGTTTGAAACCACCAAAGCTCCGCCACTGATAGTAATAGAAAATTTATTTTTTGAGGAATGCAGTATTTTTACCTGTTAATTAATAATATGAAATTAAAAAAATACCTTCTCATTTAAAGTTCTCAAGAAATGGCCATTTTTATCAAAAAAGTGCCACTTCCGGGGTTCGAACCTGGATTTTGACATCACCAGTAAATCGGCCATAGGGCACTTCCTATCCTTAGAAACAAACAGAATCCAAAAATTCGTACCCATTCAAAAGTTATGAGGCCATTGCCAGGACTTCTGAGACATACTGTATATTACATATATGATTGTACATAAACACACAATAAATATAATCACATCTGTAATTGCTTGTCTAGCCCTAAAAAGCTGGCAAGTGTCAATGTTGTATTTTAAAAAAATACAATCATTTTTTTTTTTTTTTTTTTTTTTTGTATGAATTACAAAGTCTTTCATTGGTGAGACTGATTGTTTGATGCTAGAAAATACTTTCATTGTCTACTGGCTGTTACTTCCGAGAAATTTCTAATATTAGAAATCGGAAGTATTGTGTTCGTTTTTGTAAAAAAAAATTATTATTTTGCTCCGATTTCAATTTTTTTCATATTTCTGGACGTTTCATAACCTCCTGAGCAAATTTGGTTTTGTGTCCGTCTGTCGGTCTGTTAAAACGATTCCTTGTAACGCGCAAATCTCGAAAACTACTCGACCGATTTTGATGAAATTTTGCACACATCTAGGAGACATTCTGTAGATGGTCCCATTTTAAATTCATCGAATTCGTACTAGCGGTTCTTGGTGAAAGAGACCATGCGCCTGACCACTAACTTTTTACTTAAACGCTGATATCTCGTGAACGGTACACCCGATTTTGATGAAATTTTGTATGGTTATGCATATTATTATTTTACATAGGCTTTTTATACTTATTTTTAAATTAATTATAATTTGACTCTGATATTTAAGAAAATCCGAAATTTTGGACAAAGAAGTCAAAAAATAAGGACCACGACTTGCCGATACAGAATTTTTTGTAGAATCTAGAATGTAGAAAAAACAATATTCTACCATATAAAACAAGTTTGAAGAAAATCGGTCGAGCCGTTATAGAGATACAAGTAATTTTCTAAAAAAATCTCAAAATTGGCACGTGTTTACAATGTGAAGCAATCACGAGGAAGTATTGTGTCCATAATTGGCAGTGTTTTTTTTTCTGCAGAGCACTTTGGGTTATTGTTGCCTTTGTGGCCAGTTATAATAAGAGAAAGACAAACTGAATATTATTTAGTTATTTATAGTATCATCAATGTATCTTAATTCTTACTAAGTCATGATTCATTTTCTCCAGGCATACCACGAGCAGCTGTCTGTGATGGAAATCACCAACGCCTGCTTCGAGCCCGCCAACCAGATGGTGAAGTGCGACCCCCGACACGGCAAGTACATGGCCTGCTGCATGCTGTACAGAGGAGACGTGGTGCCCAAGGATGTGAACGCCGCCATCGCTCAGATCAAAACCAAACGCTCGATCCAGTTTGTGGACTGGTGTCCCACAGGGTTCAAGGTGGGCATCAACTACCAGCCCCCCACTGTTGTGCCTGGCGGTGACCTCGCCAAGGTGCAGCGCGCTGTGTGCATGTTGTCCAACACGACAGCTATCGCGGAGGCTTGGGCCCGTCTGGACCACAAGTTCGACCTGATGTACGCCAAGCGGGCCTTCGTGCACTGGTACGTAGGAGAGGGTATGGAGGAGGGAGAGTTCTCCGAGGCCAGGGAGGACTTGGCCGCCCTGGAGAAGGATTACGAGGAGGTGGGCATGGACAGTGTGGAGGGAGAGGGCGAAGGTGCGGAGGAGTACTAAGCTGCCTCCACCACCCCCGCATAGCCATCATCCGATCTCTATCTATTCTCCCAACTCCGCCTCTAGTGAGAGACCCCCTACATCGCCCATTTGATTCAGGATCCTACTTCCATCTCTGAGAAAACCTTAAAAGAAATTATTTTCATTTTGAAAACTGATGGGTTTTTTCTGTTGGAAATCAAAACTAGAATATCATTAACTAGATGTCTCCTTACTAGTAGCACCCTTCTCTCAATTAATGACCTATCCCTGGTACTGAATTTATGTATCTCATTCCTCCAGGTGATTCTCCCTTGTTTCCTAAAGCTTTTTTGCTCCCCCTTTATGATTTTGCTCCTGAATTTTATTTTTTTTTATCTCATTTTTTGCCAAATACATATCCTTTCATTGCCAAAATTATTGTCCTTGCTTTTTGTATGCCAATGGAAATTGTAATCAAATCTATGTTTGTCAAATGGTGTAGTTTTACATTTTCTCTGTTTAACCGCAGGTGATTGACGCTTGAGATATGTTTTGTGTTTTTTTTTTATGCTTTTCTATTTCCCTGGAATGTTCTGGTCATACCAAATAAAATAAAACCGTTACTCGTTTATTTATTTGCCAGAGCAGTCAATAATTACTTGTTCGTTTTTATTTATCAGTTTCTTTCTTAGATGTTCAAATACAGGCAGGGTACTAGCTAGTAAGTCCTGTTGAGAAAAAATTGCTGAGGCTTTTAACCTTGTCTCAGTAACAAATATATATATCAGATTTGTTGAAAAAATCTACACTGTTCATAATATTTATTGAAAGGAAAACTTGATCTTCATCGTCAAAAGACAAACCCTTGATGTAAACTAGTTACACAAGCGGAAAGAACAAATTAGTGAGAGGTCAACGATATTGAATACTTGTCTTTCTTTTTACTAAACCTCTAGAAATCTTGTAGGATTTCTATTAATTACTGAACGCATGAGCATCTTAGTGGTAAGATCCTCGTGTAGCGTACGGAAGCTCACGAGTTAGAACCCCAGACCCGACGAAATTCCATTTATATTATAAGTATAAATAAGTCTAAAAGCACACGAATGGCTCAGTGGTTAAGCACTCGCTTGCCATGCGGAAGGTCCCGGGTTCGAACCCCCGCGCCTACAAAAATTTGTATTCATAATTTGGTTACAGTTCTTTGTAAGGGATACCTTCCGGTGCGCTCGTGTTGACCCAGCAGCTAATTGGAAAGTATTGTGTCACTTCTCACCCATCAGAGGGGAGGCATGCTACGGAATGGGCAGGCTGCAACACCAACCACAAGCGTCTGCTTTATGGCTACGGAATAAAAAAGGCTGTGAAACACTCATCTTTAAAAAATAAATAAAATAACAGTAACCTCAGTAGCTTGATACATATGATGGCGTACTTGTAACCTGCAGGTCGGTGGTTCAAGTCCCGGTTTCAGCGTATAACTAGGAAAATGAGAGTAAGTAGTTGTGATATCACAAAAGTGACAACATAGTCTGTCCCGGTAGCTCAGTAGTAAAGACGGCACTCTGTGAATCCAGAGGTCGTAGGTTCGAAACCTAGCCGGGACATGACAAGTTATCTTCCCATTTGGGATTTATACCACATAATAATACGTCTTGGGCTTACTGCTGCAATAATGGGACTCATTAGTCCTATTCGGGCAGTACAAATAAGGCGATATAATTAATATTAACACAAATATGATAACTATCGATGAGTCACCATGGCCCGAATGGAGTATCACGCACGAGTAAAACAGCTTATCGGATTAAGACAGTTATTTCAGAGATAATTTAATTGGCATCAGGCTGCGAAGTTGAACCAGTAAACTGTAAAGCCAAGTAGCGTCTACATGGTTACTGGTTTATACTTTCCTTATCCTATAATAAGGAAAGTATTGTATTCGTCGAAAATTTGACCTATCCAGTTTTTCAAATTTCTGGACGAATCACAGCCTCAGGTTACCAAAAAAGATGCTTCAGCCGTTGGTACGTGCGTCCGTCTGTCTGTGTGTGAACAAGATATTTATCTCGAGAACGGTAAGAGCTAGAGACTTGAAATTAAGTATGAAGGTCAGTTTAATGTAACACAGAACACACAAACCACGAATCTTTTGGTTGAAAAATCAGTCGCAAGGACCGCTTTTTTGAATTGGTTAGAGATACAAAAAAAGTTAGAGACCAACATTTTCTTAGAATAATAAAATAGTAGGGGTTTACTCAGATCATTTTGTGGCCAGCCTCCGTGGCGTAACGGTTGTGACTACTGCCCGTAGTCCAGAGATCCTGAGTTCGATCCCCGGTCGGAGCAGATTTTTCCCACAGAAAATTCTTTTCCCTCCGTACATGTGAGGCTAGCATTTCCGGCCCTACCCAGGCTCAGTGAAGTTAATGGGGGTAGCTGGTATGATTCCCAGCAAATGGAGGGTAAAACTCCCGTCTTAATCCAGGTCGCTAAATCAAATAGAATCGTTGGCGTTATGAATCCAGTCGTAAATATGAGCCAAAACCAACCGACCTCAACCATGAGGTTGAACAACGTCGACCCTGCTTAAGACGTATAACACAGAGTAAAAGAAAAACTCAGATCATATTTTAATGTCTTGAATTTTTTGGGAACCTGCCCCGTTTTACCGGTATATTTGAGATTTGAGGGTTGCATAGACTAACTTTTTTACCATTCATTCTAGACGGGGGACTGTGACATATCAAATTCGATAATTTTCAGATGCTGATTATGAATTTGACATTGATTTTTAACTAAATGTTACCGTTGAGTCACCAGTGGCGGTGATAAAAGGTCGTGTGGTGTCACACCAGATTTTTTTTTAAAAAAAGGATGTAAGATGTAGCCTGCTGCGAGTGAACCCTATATTTGGAAACTAAATATACCGGTTTCTCAGACCGATACAACCTTTAATGGGTGTATTTTACTGATGTTCTGAGAGACTTGTACTAGTACTACTAGTGATCCTAGTCATAGCAGTAGTTGTTGAGGGTTAAATCATCACCAACAGAAAACCTTACATAGGAACTCATCCGGAGTCATACCCCCACCAACAGTTTCATTGACCCCTGACCCCAATGTATACGGAACCTCTTTGAGACACTACTAAGGACGAGTTTTAATAATATAAAACCGTTACAAACTATGCTTGAATATTCACTATCGCGCTTGCGCAGAAACGATACTTTGTGTTTATCAAGCTAAAATAGTAACCAGTAATCCACCAAACTATTGTGTGATTCCAACAAACAATAATCAGATAGTTGAAAACTTAACGAGCCAACCAATGAATTTTTAGCACAGACCGATTTATTGTGGCGGTTAAAATTCAAAAAAGAATTCTAATCAAAATAAGATTCAATTTTTTTTTACTGAACTATCTGCTATCTGAAGTTTTTCTCTTTTTGGGTCAGTTCATCTTTTCTAATTATTCTCCATCATCAAACCTCAATCAGCTAAACTAGGTGGTTCCAGATGAGCTCTGTTAGTCCTCCTGATTTCTTGGAGAAGCCACCTTCCTGTTTTCAGTAGGTATCTTACTTATATGTATAAACTTGAAGGATGACCTAGTACCACTGAGATCATATCAGTGCCTAGTACTTTAAGAAAAAGGTACAGTGAAACAAAGGTTGAATTTATCTATATTTTATTTTCTTTCAAAGATGATTGTTTTACAGCCTCTTTTATTGTAGCTTGATCATCCTGTAGTATAACTTCCCTTTTATGGATAAGAATTTGAGAAGTGACACAAAACTTCCCATTCAGATGCAGGGTGTCAACACAAGCACACAAGAATGTATCCCTTTAAACAGCTGTAAAAAAATGGAATACAATTTTTTCCTTGGGAATTCTAACTCCTAACTAGGATTTTCTACATAGCAAGCAATCACCTAACTACCAAACTATGTATCTCTAAAGATGTTGTTCTTGATGTCACAAAATGCAATTAGGGCCAAATTATGAAATATTCTGTGATTTAATCTTAAAGGGAATTTAGTGCAGTGTGATTTATTGAAATTCCCACTTGAGAGCATGTTAAGGGATAGTGTCCATTAAGATTAAATTTATGCTTGTTTCATAATCAGGCCCTTAAGCTACACCTAGATGTTTCAACGATATGTTATGAAGTTAATTTATTTTTACGTCTTTGTTTTTTGTTTCAGTATTCTATGATTCTCATACACATACCATTGATTTTAGTACTTAATTTGTGCTGTTATATTATAAGGTGAGTTTGTTTCTCTGAAGACCATCTGTACCAAGGATGGATTTATACATGTTGATTCAAACTGTAAGCTGACTTTGTAGAATTCACATAGTCATATTCACTATTGGTTTTGATTATTTAAGGATACAATAAAAATATACAATATAGAGACAGTTTAGTGAAGAATTTCCTGATACAAAAAATTTCTCTTGCCTTACAGAAAGGAAATAGCCTGTGTGTCTTGGGTACCATTCCAAGTGGTGTGAAGTTTGAAGAAATATTTTATATGTAAAAAAAAAAATAGAGTCTTCTTCTTTTACTCTGTCTTATCCTGCTCAAGCAGGGTCGACGTTGTTCAACCTCATGGTTGAGGTTGATTGGTTTTGGCACATTTTTTACGGCTGGATGCCCTTCCTAACGCCAACGATTCTATTTGATTTAACGTCCTGGATTAGGACGGGGGTTTTACCCTCCATTCGCTGGGAATCGTACCAGCTACCCACATTAACCTCACCCAGCCTGGGTAGGGCCGGAAATGCCAGCCTCACGTGTTTGAATTTTCTTCGAAAAGTCTGCCCCAGCCGGGAGTTGAACTCGGGAACTCTGGACTACGGGCAGTAGTCACAACCATTACGCCACGGAGGCTGGCAAAAAAAAATAAATAAAAAAATAGAGTAATATAATAAAAATATATGTATTCTTCTGAATTATACAGAATAATGTTGAATTGATATATTTTCCATCAGATCAAGTCTTAGTGCACATCTCTTTTTTTATAAACAACACAAAAAAATATTGTGTTTTAAAAATAAACAATTTAAAAAATGGTAAAAAAATAATCATATTTTTTCTCAAACTAACTAATCAAGACAAAGCTTTTTAGAAAAATTGTGAGTATTTAATAGGATTGTACCACAATAATTAAGGGCCATGACTAAATGTTGACATTTATCAGATATATTGTGCGCAGGTTGTTTCTTTGGAAGGTCTAGTCATTAACCTCCACTCCTAGGAATGTAAAGTATGTTTCAAAGATATTCAGATAATATAATAACCAAAATATTGTTTCTTCACAGGTGGTCCCAATTTGGAGTGTACTTTAGTTTGATCCTTATTATCAACCACTTTGCCAGAAAATACTGCCTAACCAATACAAGTTCTGCTGTAGTAATATTTTTCTATTGTCTTTTGTGGTGAGTACCTCTATTACCTACAGTTATTATTTTTTTCTTTTTTTTACCATGGTCAGATTTACAGATTTGTAAATTATGCTATTCTTCTCTAGAAATTTGCTGGCTATAACTTTATGTGGCCCAGATTAAGTTACTATTTATTTAAAAATTTGTCTTCTTTTTCTCCAAGAAGATTGATCTGTAAGGATTAATATTATTAACATACAAATTAGTTTTTATTTTTGCTGGATACTGTAACAAGTATGTTTTGAATGTTTAGATCTGCTATTTATGATACTTGAACTCACACAATAAATAAACACAGCCAGCCATGCTAGTGAGTGGATTACCTCATTCACTTACCACTGAGCTTAGTGAAACTATTATTATTATTATTATTAAACATATTTGATCAAGTTTTATTTACATAGAATATATACATACATAGAAATTGACATTAATAAAACCAAACTTGATCAAGGGCGGTGCTAATGCCAACGACATTCTCTTCCAAACTATTTGCTTTTGCAGCTAATAACTTTGTATCACTGAAAAAAGCTGTGGCAGTAGCATATTGAAGTCGTCCAACAAGGTTAGGACTTGGATGGGTGACAAGTTCAAATTTCAACCCTCTTGATGCTGGCTGTTTCCGGCACAACACAGACTGAATGAGGTTAATGAGAGTAGCTGGTTAGTAAATTTTCAACAAAAAAAAATGGAAGGTAAAGCCCCCATTTTCATTTGATTATAGCAGTTGAAAAGGACATTGACCCAAATCATAACAAAGTTTCCATCACTTTTCAGGTTCATCATCTACCTCCTCTTGCTGCCTGTCTACTTCCTGTACCCAGTTTCAACACACAAGTTTGCAGCTACGTACCCCATTGCATTCAGTGTCATTGTTCTCAACTTGACCACTTACACTCTCCTAGTTCTAGAACTCATTCAGGTAAGAGAAAGTAAAGGGGAAGTATTGTGTCACTTCTCGCCCTTCAGAAGAGAGGGATGGGCATTTTAAACTCATCAACACTGGCTGGGCTTGTTTTTTTGTCTTTTTTCAAGTTATAATATATTTATGATGTTATGTGTAAACATGGAAGGTGTGCTGTGTTATTGACTTGGGCTCGTGTTATATCAATTCTTCCATTTTTTCTAAGTACAATTTATTATTAATTTAATTTTTAATGTTTTGAGAAAGCATAAAAATTTAATAGAATATATATTTTAATATTTTTAATAGATACACAGTAATACACACATAATACTACTATTGCACTCTTGTGTATAGATTGTCCATACTGCATGATGGTAAATATTGATGAACCCCAGGTCGATTTTATTTAAATGAATTCAACTATTATATTGTATTAGAAAAAAATGTCACAATATTAATTTTGCTTGCCAACTATTAAACAATTCTAATAGAAGTTGCTAAAACAGTACCATTTCTTTTGAAGAAAATGGAAAATCATATTGATCAGTGGTCAAAGAAAACCACCCTACCATTCACAACTGAAAGAAACCACCTATTGGTCCGTTTATTTCTTGCAGAAACATTGTGCTGTAAGAGGACACAAAATCTTTGAGGAGCAGACATTGCTGAAAACTGTTGAAACGGGACGTTTTCTCCAGATTCTTCAGGAGAATCTCTACCGAGAAAGTGCAAGACAAACTATTTTTTAACTTAATGCTTATTAAAATTGAACTCAATCCATATAAAAAAAGACAATCCTCAAAAAAAAATCCAGAAATACTTTCGAATAGACAAGTAGATTTATTGAGTAGTATATCCACACTAGACCACTTGAAGAAGACTTTACAATTTATTGAGTAGCACATCAATACAATTTATTGAGTAGTGCATCAAAAGAAGATCACTCAAGGAACTTTACTTAACTTCAATAAACAGAACTGTTCCAGAAATAGTTTTTCTAACAGAAAAAATAGAAAAAGATCTCTTCAAAAAACACCATTTATTGAGTACCATATCAAAATTAGATCACTTGAGAAAAACCTTCATAAGCTCAACACCATTTATTGAGTACCATCTCCAAAAAATAGATCACTTGAAGAAAAACGTTCAAAAGCTCAAACACAATTTATTGACTACCATCTCCAAAAGCTCAGACATGACGACGCCATCATCATCCTCCTCAAGCATCGAATCCAACATGGCCGACCTGCTGAAGTTAGCCTCCAGTCTGAACATCCACTTCACCCCCGCTATCCTGCGTAACATCCTGGGACTCCTGGAGAAGGGGTATTCCCCCCTCGCTGTCTACGAACTGCTCAAGAGCATCCTGCAAGCTCCCAAACACAACTCCACCATCATCTCCGTCAACTCTCAGTGACTGAAAGCTCTATTATTATTATTATTATTATTATTATTATTTAACACTTTATGAATTGGACATATTATATACAACACAGATAATTACAAATTTATATACAATATAAGAAAAGTAAAAAGAGGAAAAAAAATTAAGAAAAATAAATTAATCAATATATACATAATATAATAATAATAATATCGCCTTATTTATACTGCCCGATTACTACTATTAAAGCCCCATTATTCCAGCAGTAAGCCCAAGACATATTATGTGGTAAAAATCCCAAATGGGAGTGTAACTTGTCATGTCCCGGCTGGGTTTCGAACCCACGACCTCTGGAATCTCTGGATTCACAGAGTGCCGCCTTTACCACTGAGCTACCTGGACAGACTGCTGAAGTTAGCAGCAGCAATATATGTCCTAACTAAAGGGCGGGGTTATTGCCTCTGGCAATCTTTTCCACCCAACCCTTGTTATCATCTCCGTCAACCCTCAGTGACTGAAAGCTCTAGAAGCGACACAGCTTAATGAAACTGATCTAAACTCCCACTTTTTTTTGACGGGTCAATCCTTTGTTTTTTTTTTTTTTTTTTTTTTTTTTTTAACATCACGAGGGTATTTCAGGCCCCAATGTGGCTGGGTGAGGTTAATTTGAGTTGCTGGTTTGTGAGTTTCCAGCGAATGGAGTGTAAAACCCCCGACGTGATATGACCATGCAGTTGAAAACGACGTTAAACCAAAAAAATAAATATTATTTTATTTTTATTAAAAAAAAAACATGACCTAGCCAGCTTCCGTGGTGTAACGGTTGTGACTACTGCCCGTAGTCCAGATATCCTAAGTTCGATTCCCGGTTGGGTGCAGAATTTACTAACAGAAAATTATGTTCTTTCCAAACACATGAGGCCGGCCCAACTCATACTGGGTGAGGTTAATTTTAAGTGTTTCACTGAAACAGTGAAATATTATTCGAATTTAGGAACTTTCACTGAAATATTATAGCTATTTGCTCTCTGAATACACCAGTTCTCGGTCCGTCACTGAAGTGACGCACGTCGAGGACTTGAATGGGTGACCATTCAAATTTGAACCCAGGCTAGGTGAGGTTAATATGAGTAGCTAGATGGTAAGCTTCCAGCGAATAGAGGTTAAAACCCCCGTCTCGAACGACTTAGAGGTTAAAAGAAGAAAAAAAAATATTTTTATAAACCAGAGGATATTTTTTACAATATGAAAAAGTATTTCCGAATCGAATTTAACACAGCTTTGTGGGATAGGATTAAGAATTTTATTTCACTCCAGTGAAGTACACAAAGCCACTCTTGTTATAGCCGGGTCCAGACACTCATGCTAGCTACTAGCTCAAAGCCGGCATAGAATTTATTTATATTTAGGTCTATTTATTCTATTTTCTTTATATTTTTTAATAAAAAAGAATCTTCAACGTTTAGTTTTCTAAAATGTATTATTTTTATTTTATTTCTACTTTTTTTATTAAAAAAAAGTATGTTGTATTTGTTAATTATTTCCTAACTTTGGTCCACAATGAGTAGATATTTGAATAAATTTAAATATCTTCTAATAGTAAACTTAACTTGGAAAAGTTTGTTATTCTCAATCTAATTACAGGAATAAAAAAAATATGACATTCCATTTAAAATTCCCGAGAAAAATGAAAAAATATGGCCGGAAGAGCCGGCCGGGGCCCAAAATAAGTACATATGACCAAAGGATGGGCACATTGGGCACTTCCTATCCTTAGAACTTTACAAAATTGAAAACACTACCAATTATGGACACAATATTTCCTTGTGATTGGATCACATTGTATACACTTGGCAATTTTTTTGTTGACTGCTAACCTTGTATTTTGAAAATTTAATGAATTTTCCCGCCATGCCAGCACTACTTGTGCTAATCTGTTCGGAAGTAATAAAACACAAGGATTTCTGTACCTAGGATGTTTTATTTAGTTGGCAAATGCCAATTACGAGTCAAAGAATCTGCCAGGATTGAGAGTACAGTTTTCAGTAGGCATTGTTTTTAATAAGGTTTGGATTCTTCGGGCTAGGTACGCCATTATTTTCGTGACTTCACTTTTCATCTGGATGTGTGGGGTGGGAGTTCTGGAAAGGTATGCGTCCAGGAGATTCTAGATAGCTTCCCATCCTTCACCACATTTCCACCAGAAGCAAATGTCGCCATCTGGAATGATGTTTTTGGCTGTAGGGGATCTTTGTGAAATCTTCTTTCTCGTAAATTTCTTGTTTACTGTGAATTTTGATTTTGTGAGTTGTGCTGATATTGTTTCTAGTGTTTTTTTTTTTTTTTTTTTTTTTTTTTTTTTTTTTTTTTCTTCCTCTTTTTTATCAATTATTTTTTAGTACCTGGGATGATTTATTTCGTTGGCAAATGCCAAATAAGAGTCAAAGAGTCTGCCGGCATTGGGACAATAGTTTTCAGAAGACATTGTTTTGAACAAGGTTTGTATTCTTCGGGCTAGGTACGCCATTATCTTCTTACAGGAAGAGTGGGGTGGGAGTACTAGAAAGGTATGCTTCCAGGAGATTCTAGATAGCTTCCCATCCTTCACCATATTTCCACCAGAAGCAAATGTCGCCATCTGGAATGATGTTTTTGGCCGTAGGGGATCTTTGTGAAATCTCATTCTCGTAAATTTCTTGTTTGCTGTGAATTTTGATTTTGTGAGTTGTGCTGATATTGTTTCTAGTGTTTTTTTTTTTTTCTTCTTCTTCTTCTTCTTCTTCTTCTTTTTTATCAATTATTTTTCAGTACCTGGGATGATTTGTTTAGTTGGCACATGCCAAGTAAGAGTCAAAGAATCTGCCGGCATTGGGACTACAGTTTTCAGAAGACATTGTTTTGAACAAGGTTTGGATTCTTCGGGCTAGGTACGCCATTATTTTCACACAGGAAGAGTGGTGTGGGAGTACTGGAAAGGTATGCGTCCAGGAGATTCTTCAGCCACATTTCCACCAGAAGCAAATGTCGCCATCTGGAACGATGTTTTTCGCTGTTGGGGTCCTTTGTGTAATTTTCTTTATCATACATTTCTTGTTTGCTGTGAATTTTGATTTTGTGACATGTGCTGATATTGTTTCTAGTGTTGTTGTTTTTTTTTTTTTTCTTTCTTCTTCTTCTTCTCCTTTTTTATCAATTATTTTTCAGTACCTGGGATGATTTATTTAGTTGGCAAATGCCAAATAAGAGTCAAAGAATCTGCCGGCATTGGGACAATAGTTTTCAGGAGACATTGTTTTGAACAAGGTTTGGATTCTTCGGTCTAGGTACGCCATTATTTTCTCACAGGAAGTGTGGTGTGGGAGTATTGGAAAGGTATGCGTCCAGGAGATTCTTCAGCCACATTTCCACCAGAAGCAAATGTCGCCATCTGGAACGATGTTTTTCGCTGTTGGGGTCCTTTGTGTAATTTTCTTTATCATACATTTCTTGTTTGCTGTGAATTTTGATTTTGTGACATGTGCTGATATTGTTTCTAGTGTTTGTTGTTGTTTTTTTTTTTTTTTCTTTCTTCTTCTTCTTTTCTCTTTTTTATCAATTATTTTTCAGTACCTGGGATGATTTATTTAGTTGGCAAATGCCAAATAAGAGTCAAAGAATCTGCCGGCATTGGGACAATAGTTTTCAGAGACATTGTTTTGAACAAGGTTTGGATTCTTCGGCTAGGTACGCCATTATTTTCTCACAGGAAGTGTGGTGTGGGAGTACTGGAAAGGTATGCGTCCAGGAGATTCTTCACACACATTTCCACCAGAAGCAAATGTCGCCATCTGGAATGATGTTTTGGCTGTAGGGGATCTTGGTAAATCTTCTTTCTCGTAAATTTCTTGTTTCCTGAGAATTTTGATACTAGTGTAATGTTGTTTGGCAAGCAGTGTCATCATAACATCTAATTTTGATACTCATGTCGCAACAAAGAATTTTGAATATCAACACGTGGAATTTTGAACATTAGCAAGTGGAATTTTGATCTTCAGCAAGTGAATTTTGATTTCAGCAAGCGGAATTTGGATTTCAGCAAGTGGAATTTTGATTTCAGAACGTGGAATTTTGATCTTCAGCAAGTGAAAATTTTGATTTCAGCAAGTGGAATTTCGATTTCAGCAAGTAGAATTTTGATTTCAGCAAGAGGAATTTTGATTTTCAGCACGTGGAATTTTGATTTCAGCAAGTAGAATTTTGATTTCAGCAAGTGGAATTTGATTCAGCAAGTGGAATTTTGATTTCAGCAAGTGGAATTTTGATTTCAGCAAGTGGAATTTTGATTTCAGCAAGTGGAATTTTGATTTCAGCAAGTGGAATTTTGATTTCAGCAAGTGGAATTTTGATTTCACAAGTAGAATTTTGATTTCAGCACGTGGAATTTTGATTTCAGCAAAATTTTGATCTCCAGCAAGTAAAATTTTGATTTCAGAACGTGGAATTTTGATCTTCAGCAAGTGGAATTTTGATTTCAGCAAGTGGAATTTTGATTTCAGCACGTGGAATTTTGATTTCAGCAAGTGGAATTTTGATTTCAGCAAGTGGAATTTTGATTTCAGCACGTGGAATTTTGATTTCAGCAAGTGGAATTTTGATTTCAGCAAGTGGAATTTTGATTTCAGCAAGTGGAATTTTGATTTCAGCAAGTGGAATTTTGATTTCAGCAAGTGGAATTTTGATTTCAGCAAGTGGAATTTTGATTTCACAAGTGGAATTTTGATTTCAGCAAAATTGATCTTAAAATTTTGATTTCAGCAAAATTTTGATCTCAGCAAGTAAAATTTTGATTTCAGAACGTGGAATTTTGATCTTCAGCACGTGGAATTTTGATTTCAGCAAGTGGAATTTTGATTTCAGCAGTAAATTTTGATTTCAGCAAGTGGAATTTTGATTTCAGCAAGTGGAATTTTGATTTCAGCAAGTGGAATTTTGATTCAGCAAGTGGAATTTTGATTTTCAGCACGTGGAATTTTGATTTTCAGCAAGTGGAATTTTGATTTCAGCAAGTGGAATTTTGATTTCAGCAAGTGGAATTTTGATTTTCAGCACGTGAAATTTGATTTAGCAAGTGAATTTTGATCTTCAGCAAATATAATTTTGATTTCAGCAAGTGGAATTGATTTCAGCACGTGATTTTGATCTTCAGCAAGTGGAATTTTGAACATTAGCACGTGGAATTTTGATTTCAGCAAGTGGAATTTTGAAGAGAAGTGTCATTCAGCAAGGCAAATTTTGGAAATCAGTGTAACAGTTCTTGGGTAGACTTTAAATTTTGATGTGTTGTGATGTTTGTTCGAGTTTTGTTTAAAATGAACTTTTTGGAATGAATATTGATTTCTTTTGGTGGCCAATTAAAATAACTATGGATATAATTTGGCCAGCATGAAACGAATATTTTCTAACAAAAATAAAAACATTTTTTCAATTCAGGTAAACTAGATGATTGAAACTTACTTGTGTGAATATTGAACTCGCTACTCTATTCTTTACTCCAACCATTGTGAAATATGAACTTTTAGTTGAATCACTGAGTTAACTTTTCTCCACTCGTGGGTGGAAGAGGAACGCCTGAGACATTCGACACCGACCTCAGTAGCTTGATCGATAAGGCGGAGGACTTGTAACCTGGAGGTCGGTGGTTCAAGTCCGGTTTCAGCGTAGATATAGTAAAGCTAAGTTGGAGAAGTTGTGATATCACGAAAGTGATTAACACAAATCATATTTTTTATATACCAACTAATAGAAGCAATCTTATTTATGTAATAACAATAATAATATCTGAGATACTCATACAGATGCCCGAGAGAAAAAAAAACTGGTACATATACGTCTTCATATCTAATAAATTATTCATTAATATATTAATTAATGATAATAATAAATCCTGATCCTCGTGCTAATCAAATGAAAGCCACGACGATGCAGTCCTGAGCCAACAACAGCCTCTTCTGCCTTCCATTTTTCAGCATCCTCTGGCTCTATGCTACTCCGCCGTGCTGCCCCCCCTTGTGGTTGAGAACTCACCGCTCCAACAGTTGCGTCCCAACCGGTGAGGAGTCAATCGGACCTCACCAGGATCCTGAAAGTGAAGTGTCTGTGACGTCAGCAAGCATTCGCTGCCCGAAAGTTCGTTGCGAAAACGACAGCTGTATCAGACTTTGAAATGTAAGTGAGCCAACTGGCGTGGGTGGTACATTGCACTGGTGGTCAAGTGGTTAACGCGCTGGTCTGGTAATCCAGGTAGCGTAGGATCCGTTGGTTCAAATCCCACCCAGTGCTTGGAATTTTCCTCATTTAGGGCGTTAGCACGTAAGTACAGGGTGTACAAGATATTATCTAGTAGTCACCAGGGAATTGTTGGTTCGAATCCCACCTAGTGCATGAATTTTGCCTCATTAAGTGAGTTTGTACCAAAATTAAAAGACTCTGAAGTTGTAGTAGAAAATGCTTGAGCAATCAACTCACTAGTGATATACTCCTAAAGAGTTAGTTAGTAACTATCACTAAGTTGTATTTATTTGACTAAGGGTTTCTGTGACTGTGATTTTGACCTAAGGCGTCGACCCTTTCTTTTTTATCCCAATCTTATACTATTCATATTAAATGTGTTCTAAATGACTGATGTATGTCACCAGCCCAAAGTAAAATTGACACAAATGAAAGACTTGAAAACAATATCGAAGAAAAAATGAGAACGTATTTATCAACAACCTATATACTCGTGAAATCACAACAATTATACTACTTTGCAAAGTAATACATGAAAAACCATATCTACATGTATCTGTGTCAATCATGTGGCAGACTTGTCATAGAAGATTCGTTAGATACAAATTACCATTGATAGTCTCTACCACAAATATGTCCTAACTAAAGGGCGGTGTTATTGTCTTTGACAATCTTTCCACCCAACACTTGCACATTCATAAGTGGTCCCTCACAAATTCCTGTGTTTCTCCCCTCAGGTGTAATGGCATGAAGACGGATAAGAATATCGAGAGTCCAAACTAAATCATGACGTCACAAACACACCAGTGACTTCTCAATGTAATGATAATGTTGAGACCAAACTACCATGTGACGTCACAACCACACAGTGACTTCTCAAGTAATGATAATGTTGAGACAAACTACCATGTGACGTCACAACCACACCAGTGACTTCTCAATGTAATGATAATGTTGAGACATTAACTACCATGTGACGTCACAACCACACCAGTGACTTCTCAAAGTAATGATAATGTTGAGACCAAACTACCATGTGACGTCACAACCACACCAGTGACTTCTCAAAGTAATGATATTGTTGAGACATTAACTACCATGTGACGTCACAACCACATCAGTGACTTCTCAAAGTAATGCTGATGTTGAGACCAAACTACCATGTGACGTCACAACCACACCAGTGACTTCTCAAAGTAATGATGATGTTGAGACCAAACTACCATGTGACATCCACACCACATCAGTGACTTCTCAAAGTAATGATGATGTTGAACCAAACTACCATGTGATGTCACAATCACATGAGTGACTTCTCAAAGTAATGATAATGTTGAGACCAAACTATCATGTGACGTCACAACCACACCAGTGACTTCTCAAAGTAATAATAATGTTGAGACCAAACTACCATTTGACGTCACAACCACACCAGTGACTTCTCAAAGTAATAATAATGTTGAGACCAAACTATCATGTGACGTCACAACCACACCAGTGACTCAAAGTAATAATCATGTTGAGTCCAAACTACCCAATTGACGTCACAACCACACCAGTGACTTCTCAAAGTAATAAAATGTTGAGACCAATAACTAATCATGTGACCGTTCAAACCACACCAGTGATTCTCAAAGTTAATAAAAATGTTGAGACTCAAATCTAACAGTGACGTCACAACCACACCCAGTGACTTCTCAAAAGTATTATCAAATTTAAGACATTAACTACCAATGTAGACGTACACAACCACATCAGTGACTTTCACAAAGTAATAATTATTGTTTGAGACTTTAACTACCATGTGACCTCACAACCACACTCAGTGACCTTCATCAAAGTAATGCTGATGTTGAGACCAAACTATCCATGTGACATCACAACCACATCAGTGACTTCTCAAAGTAATGATGATGTTGAACCAAACTACCATGTGATGTCACAATCACATGAGTGACTTCTCAAAGTAATGATAATGTTGAGACCAAACTATCATGTGACGTCACAACCACACCAGTGACTTCTCAAAGTAATAATAATGTTGAGACCAAACTACCATTTGACGTCACAACCACACCAGTGACTTCTCAAAGTAATAATAATGTTGAGACCAAACTACCATGTGACGTCACAACCACACCAGTGACTTCTCAAAGTAATAATAATGTTGAGACCAAACTACCATTTGACGTCACAACCACACCAGTGACTTCTCAAAGTAATAAAAATGTTGAGACCAAACTACATGTGACGTCACAACCACACCAGTGACTTCTCAAAGTAATAAAAATGTTGAGACCAAACTACATGTGACGTCACAACCACACCAGTGACTTCTCAAAGTAATAATAATGTTGAGACCAAACTACCATGTGACGTCACAACCACACCAGTGACTTCTCAAAGTAATGATAATGTTGAGACCAAACTACCATGGTGACGTCACAACCACACAGTGACTTCTCAAAGTAATGATAATGTTGAGACCAAACTATCATGTGACGTCACAACCACATCAGAGACATCTCAAAGGAATAATAAAGATGTCAACACCTGCGGAAATCCAATGAAAGGTAAAGTTTACAAAAAAAAACCAGAGCCACCGCAATTAATTCTCCACTCTTTGGGTATCCTTACTCGGGCCAAAGGGAAGGTTGTTCATATGAGATCCTACTTCTTGTTACCTGTACACACCCTGTCAAATTATAATGGTCTTCGTGTTGTACACCTGTATACAATGCTTAAAAGGGCACGTTATAAAAAATGTAATATAAAAATTACATCTCTTTTTTCAATCCAAGTATGTACACAAAATATCTAAGATAATGAATTACTTCCGAGAAATTGTAATGATTAGAAATCAAAAGTATTGTGTTCATTTTTTTTTTGTCGAAGAAATGGGGAAAAAATTAAAAGAGAAAAGTGGAGAAACGAAAGCCAAGACCTTTCTCTACCAATCCCTGTCCTTGGCGATCCAGAAAGGGAATGCATCCAGTTTCTTGGGACTTTTCCTCCCAATCTGCTCTCTGAACTACATCTACCAACTTCAATTTGATTGTTGTTCGTAAATAAAGCTATAATTTATTTAAACTTTTGTTTTAGAATCTCGAATGTAGAAAAACGGTATTCTACCATATAAAACAAATTTAAAGGTAAATCGTTATGCGGTTTTGGAGATACAAGTGATATAGTAGAAAATCTCCAAATTGCCACGTGTCTACAATGTGAATCAAGCACGAGGAAGTATTGTGTCCATAATTTGGCAGTGTATTTTAAATTGATTCTTTTAAATATTTTAAATTGGACGGTCCCTGGGACAAGTTTTTTATATTTAAAAAATAAAACATGAATTATACTTCTTAATAAAAAAAAATTACGCCTCAGACGAACATAACTAAACAAAATTGGATTCCTTCTAATTACTTAAGTGATTTAGTATAAAATCTCAAAATTGGCACGTGTCTACAATGTGAATCAATCACGAGGAAGTATTGTGTCCATAATTGGCCATTTAATTTTAAATTGGAATTCACCTTCTAATTACTCCTACGTGGTGTAAGTACTGCAAAGGTCGCAAAGTCCGACCGTGTTGTTTATTTCTCTCCAAACTTTGAACTGCTTTGGCGTTCACCGATTGACGTCAATACCGACCTTTACTGGGATTAGGTCTTTCCTCTATGTTACGTGTGTGACCTTTTCCTTTCTCGGAACAAAAGGCCACATTGAGGTCTGATGTGCGCCTACTTTTTTTTTCGCTCTCTTTATTTTCAAGTATGTAAACAAAATGCAGCAGAGTGTTAATTATTCTCATCATTAAAAAGTATGTACACACGATAACCACTTAACTTATGGGCAAATTTAAGGGGTGGTATGCACTATAACCTGTCCGGTAGCTCAGTGGTCAAGGCGTCTGACTGTAATTCAGTAGGTATGCTACTCTATCCAATATTCTGGCACAATCATCTGATATTCTATGTATTGATAGTGAGGATATACAAAAATCCGGAAGAATATAACTGAAGCTAGTACTCGTGCGCTCCCAAAACTTCCTCAAAACTTAGAGGATCTTCACATTACCTCTGGGAAGCTATGGAAACATTACTGACCAAGAACAACTCTTCTTGTTGTGACCTGTGGTGATCCCATGTCTGTTTTCGACACATCGTAAAACGAATGTCCACCATTTACAACGCAAGCCGCCAATCATATGACCCAAAACCATCTCTACCCGAAACTGTCACCACGAACGTGGAACTCACTTAGAACCTTTTCTGAGAAGGTATCACCCTCCTACACCTTATCTAGAGATCATTGATAGAAATCTGCACATAACGACCAACAATAAATGGTTAAAGTTTCCTAAAAAAAAAAAAAAAAAAAAAAAAAAAAAAAAAAAAAAAAAAACAATTACTGATGGAGAACTTACCCGAAAGGTACTTGTAGCCAAGTGGTCCCATGAAATTCTTACCCTTGTTGGACTAACTACCAAATTTATGTTTTGATTTGTACTTTTATTTTATTTTACGTACATTTGATTGAAAATAAACTGATTAAAAATATTGAATACACATAATTTATGTATTTATTTATTTATGTATATAGGACGGAACATATGGGACGGAATCGGGTATTGAACCTTTGCGATGACCGGACGGAATCTGGTATTGAAATATTGACGGGACGGAATAAGGTGAAAAAAGGTAAATGGGACGGAATACGGTGCCTCCCACTCAAATTAATGAGGACAAATGCATGCATTGGGTGGAATTCGAACCAACGGATCCCTACGCTACCTGGATTACCAGAATGGCGCGTTAACCACTTGACCATGCAGGGATCGTGACTGCTAGATAATATCTCGTACACCCTGTATTTACGTGCTAACGCCCTAACTCCACGTGTCAAGATCTTTCACCTAATTCTAGCACCGCTAGATGTGCTAGATGCATATACCTATCTATCTTCTCCACTACTAGTCCTCACTTCTCTTCTAACAGAAGTATCACCGTATTCATATGCATAATACATTATCATATATTATTATTTACACTTTATTTTTTTATACAAAACAATCAACAGTAAATTATTAACAGATTTTTAAAAAAAATTAACAATATTTACAAAATAAAATATAGAAGAAAAAAAATTAAATTGACAGTTGTCTTGTAATCCGGGGCGAAGTTAATGACTCAGGCATTCTCTGCAACTTAACCCCGTTTCTTTTATTATCAGAAGTAGCAGTGGCCAAGTGAGTTAGCGCACGAGGCATTGCACGCATGATGACCTGGGTTCGATCTCTAGTGGAGTAGGAATTTTAATGGTCTGCTGTACTTGGATGTTCGGGGCCCACTCATACCTCGTGAGGAAGTAACGACCAGTGGCGGCATTAGCAGAGTACCTATAAAGAATAATGTAAAAAATATTTGAAAAATATAGGAAGCTATTAGTAATGCTGCGCTACCCACCATTTAAGACGAAAGAATTTAAGTTATTATTATTATATGTTTTATTAGATAAAAACATATATATTTATATGAAATAATGGAAACAATGTAAACAATAAAATGAAAAAAAAATAGATAAATACATACATAATTATGTCCTAACTAAAGGGCGGGGTTATTGTCTATGGCAATCTCTTCCACCCAACCCTTAGGATTCGTCTCTATGAGGCTTTCGAACTGTGAGGACTGACTGCAGATGTTTCCGTCTGGGTGATAGGATCGCCCACCCCTACACCATTTATTATTATTTTATATCAAAGGTTTAGTACATCATAAACATGATTATGGGAAACAAGTGCAACATAATTGCATAATATAAAAACAATTACAATCGGTGGTTACAGTACAATGGAATGATCTTCACTCGTTAAGCACCTTCCTGATGATTGACGTGGTGGACAGGATGACGGAAAATTATGCTTTCTTGATGACAGATACAGATTTTGAACAGAGTTTCTTCAGGTTGATTTTCAAGTCTATAGATCCATATTACAATCTTACAATTTTTTTTTTTTTTTTATTCTTCAGGTTATATTCGGTGTTTTTGTGGACAAGACCGTTTGTAGAGATAACAATTATTATTATTATTTTCCTCTGTTATGAATTGAGAAGAAGTGGAATGTTCTGTCAAATGCACACGTTCTGACAAGGTGTTGTGGTCACGTGATGAGAGTGGCACTCTCGTGTACACCATTCGGCACGAGAATATTATATTCTATTACTAGCTGTTTGCCCGTACTTCGCTACTTGAATGAACAGCCGTCGTGATATGACCATGCTGGCTGGTCTGTGTCTGGCTGGGGGACTTTGAACAGGGAAAGACCAGTGTCTCGCTAGAGGACTATAAACAGAGAACAGACTAGCCAACCCTAACAAGCCAGGCTAGCTTCCAGTTTCCTAAGGGTTTAATGGCTTATAAAGAAAAGCCCAAGTCCTCTTGATGGTTGATTGCACATATAGAAATATGTGGTTCAGGGCGGGCGAACTTAGAAATAAAGTTGGTTGGAGACCATCACTCAACCCTCCAGCTGTAGCCAAGCTGGCTACAGCAACAACAACAACATGATCATGCAGTTGAAAGCGACGTTCAACCCAAATTAAAAAAGAAAAGAAATGTAAGTGAGCTTCTAAATGTAGAACTCTGCCATAAGTATGTAGATGATATCAACACAAAACAATTATAATAATAATAATATTGCCTTACTTCTTCTACCCGATTAGGACTAATAAGTCCCATTATTCCAGCAGTAAGACGTATTATTATGTGTTCAATATACCAAATGCGAGGAAAGCTGGTCATGTCCCGGCTCGGTTTCGAACCCGTGACCTCTGGATTACCAGACCGCCATTTAATAATAAAAAAAAAATACCTTTTTGAAATCAGGAGATTTTAATTCGAACTGATATATTATTAGCTCAATTTCGACTGATTAAGCACGGCCATTAGCCATTTGATTGTGCTTGAAATTGATTGATTAAATCTGTTCATTAGAGACTTTGCACTTGGGCGTTAATATGCTCTGTCCCGGTAGCTCAGTGGTAAAGGCGGCACCCTGTGAATCCAGATTTTCCAGAGGTCGTGGGTTCGAAACCCAACCGGACATGACGCAAGTTATCCTCCCATTTGGGATTTTTATCACATAATAACACGTCTTGGGCTTACTGCTGGAATAAAGGGTCTTTAGTAGTCTTAATCGGGCAGTATAAATAAGGCGATATTATTATTAATATCGCGAACAGCAATAACAACAGCACGTGACATTGTTGTTGTTTACAATTCTCCATGAGACGCGCCGCTTGCTGTTGTTTTCCTCCTAGTGCCAATCTCGAGATATCAGATGATAAACAGATAGTGAACATTACCGGTATTTTATTTTATTTGTTTACTCACATAAACGTAGAGCTGCTTAAGGGTGTGCCTTAATCAAAACCCGATGAGGGGTGAAAAAAATAAAAAATACTCATATAATAATGAGTATTTTTTATTAGTCTGTACCGGTAGCTCAGTGGTAAAGGTGGAACTCTGTCAAACCAGAAGTCGCGGGTCCGAAGTCCAGTTGGGACATGGCAAGTTATCCTCCCATTTGGGATTTTTACCAATAATAATACGTCTTGGGCTTACTGCAATAAAAAAATACTTATTTTTATACTGGTCTGTTCCTGTAACTCAGTGGTAAAGGTGGCACTCAGTGAAACCAGAGGTCGTAGGTTCGAAACCCAGTCGGGACATGACAAGTTATTCTCCCATTTGGGATTTTTACCACATAATAATACGTCTTTGGCTTACTGCTGGAATAATGGGTCTTAATAGTCGTAATCGGGCAATATAAATAAGACGATATTATTATTATTGTATTGATGTCATTGTAAAAATCATTTACATGTATATTGTTAAATGACCAGAGCTTTTCGTCGACAATTTAATATCATAATACCGAAACAGTACACTAACATACCGATACAGTACGCTAATATAAGTAATCACGTGACACTAAAAATCCACACACTCCATTGATCATTCGGTACATTGTAAAGTACATAGAATTAATGCATGTACCATGTACATATGTATAGATAATTCATGTAAATGAGATGCATAAGCACATTGAATTCATACATCTACCATGTACAATTGTACATATGTATATTGTATATGTATATGCATAGGTAATTCATGTAAATGAGATGCGTAAGACAGTGTAAAGTACATAATTGATGTAAATGCGTAGTGCGATTTATCAATGCAATGTTGTTGTTTTCAAAATGTAGATTTCCAAATTCTTCCAATGACAGAATTTTAATGTTTGTTGTTATTTATTGGAAAACATGCCCGATTCAATCAAGGTTCAAGGGTATGCCTCATAAACTTTGTCTACGTACTCTACGTCAATGAATTTATAAGACAATGTGCTTTGATTTTTTTTTGTAAGATGAGTGTTTCACAGTCTTTTTTATTTCGTAGCCATGAAACAGGAGCTACTGTAGACGCTTGTGGTCTGTGTTGTAGCCTGCCCATCCCGTAGTATACCTCCCCTCTGATGGGCTAGAAGTGACACAGTACTTCCCAATTAAGTGCTGGGTCAACACGAGCGCACCGGAAGGTATCCCTTACAAACAACTGTAACCAAATTTTTAATACAATTTTTTTCGGCGCGGGGGTTTCAACCCGGGACCTTCCGCATGGCAAGCGAGTGCTTAACCACTGAGCTATTCGTGCGCTCTCTTTGTTTTCAGGGTTCGGTCACCTTTGTGTAGCCAAAATATGAACGTCAAAACACTCACACACACCCACATCCACGAACATACCCATGTACACACCCATAACCACGTATACCAAAACCAAAGAAATTTTTGAGATATACCTAAGTGATACAGGAAAAAATCTCAAGACATAATTATGTAGTTATTTAGCTGTAATGGAAAGTCGATGTATATGTATTTCCAATAATTGTATCTCTCAGAATACGAGGCACAAGATTCAAGCTAACCTCGTATGGTTTTGATGACGGTACTGGGCTCTCATTCATTGAAGAGTAAATAAAATGATGAGAATGTTATAATAAAAAAACGTAAAGCTTTCAGTATCCACATGGAAGAAAAAAAAAAAAAAAAAAAAAAAATCCAAGTGTACACAATGTGAGCCTTTCACGAAGAAGTATTGTGTCCATAACTGGCAGTGTGTTGTGTAGGTCTATCAACGTGAACATTTACATGTGTGTTACCTAGGTATACAGTATGTTTCAGAAAAGGTGGCCACCCCCTCGTAACTTTTGAACGCGACGGAATTTTTCAATTCTGTAAAGTCCTAAGTATAGAAAGTGCCCTATGGCCCATCCTGTGGTCATATTTATTTTTGGCCCCGGTCGGCCCTTCCGGTTTTTAGGCCATATTTTTTCATTTTTCTCGAGAATTTTAAATGGAATGCTATATTTTTTATTCCTGTTAATTAAAGTCCAAGTTAAACTGAGTATAATGAGCTTTTAAAATTTTCAAAAACCTTATCAGGGGCGGAGCTAGAAGGGTGCAAGTTTCAAAACTGTTACACGCTGTATTTCAGCGTTAGTTAGATGTTTTAGTACTTTTTTTATTTTCATAGGTTCAAAATATTGTTTTACACCATATGAAATCAAAGAAATATTCTTGTTTACTTCTAATCAGGGTCATAGTAAGGTTTTTGTAAAAGTACTTTTTTTCTCACGTCAATTTTTCCGTAAATTGATGGTGTTCTCGAAATTGGCATTTTTAGAGGTGAAAGTCTGCAATGACATATGTTTTTTATGCTATAAATCGAAAGAAAACTTAACGGAAAAGCGATTAAGATCATAAAAAAAGCCATTTAACCTGCTAGTTTTTTCACGACAGTGTCCGGTAAAGTGGGTGAATTTCGTATTGGATTTTTTTGTTTGTTGAGGAAACACAATTGGCATAGAAAATAAATAATACCTAATAAGGGAATAATACTTCAATAAACATAACTAAATGCGAATATAAATTAAGATTATTTCTTCTAAATCAGTGCCGGATATTTTTTTTTTTTTTTTTTTTTTTTTTTCTCTCTTTTTTTCACTTCTCAAAGTTCAAGTTGTATCAAAAATAATTATCGGATAATGCTGCTTCTAAAGTCGGCCTAGGGGTCCCCTCTTGAGACAATTTTAGTTGGTAAGTTGGTAAAATCTGTAGAAAACACATTGTCAATCATTCTGGAGTCAGTCCGATGGCGCATTGAATGCAACGATTCTTGTAAGATCACCGAAGTTAAGCAACGTCCAGCGAGGAGAAGACTTCGTGATGCTGGCATTCCGGACTAACCCAGGCTGGGTGAGATAAATGTGTTTAGCAGGTTGCTGAGTTTCTTGCGAATGCAGGGTAACACCCCCGTTATGATATGACCATGCAGTTGAAACGCGATATTAAACCCAAAAAAAAAAAAAAAAAATCATACTGGTGTTGCTAGTAATGAATACCAGGTCTCTAAATAAAAATCTAATTATGTCGAAATTTAAGTGAAAAAATACCAGGTCAAGTACCAAACTCTTGAGAGTGAAAATTAAACCAATTCAATTATTTTAAAGAGGAGAAGAGAGAGAGAGAGATAAAAAAAATAAAAATATCCGGCACTGAGGGGACCCCTAGGCCGACTTTAGAAGCAGCATTATCCGATAATTATTTTTGATACAACTTGAACTTTGAGAAGTGAAAAAAAGAGAGAAAAAAAAAAAAAAAAAAAAAAAAAAAAAAAATATCCGGCACTGATTTAGAAGAAATAATCTTCATTTATATTCGCATTTAGTTATGTTTATTGAAGTATTATTCCCTTATTAGGTATTATTTATTTTCTATGCCAATTGTGTTTCCTCAACAACAAAAAAATCCAATACGAAATTCACCCACTTTACCGGACACTGTCGTGAAAAAACTAGCAGGTTAAATGGCTTTTTTTATGATCTTAATCGCTTTTCCGTTAAGTTTTCTTTCGATTTATAGCATAAAAAACATATGTCATTGCAGACTTTCACCTCTAAAAATGCCAATTTCGAGAACACCATCAATTTACGGAAAAATTGACGTGAGAAAAAAAGTACTTTTACAAAAACCTTACTATGACCCTGATTAGAAGTAAACAAGAATATTTCTTTGATTTCATATGGTGTAAAACAATATTTTGAACCTATGAAAATAAAAAAAGTACTGAAACATCTAACTAACGCTGAAATACAGCGTGTAACAGTTTTGAAACTTGCACCCTTCTAGCTCCGCCCCTGATAAGGTTTTTGAAAATTTTAAAAGCTCATTATACTCAGTTTAACTTGGACTTTAATTAACAGGAATAAAAAAATATAGCATTCCATTTAAAATTCGCAAGAAAAATGAAAAAATCTGGTGTAAACATCACACGACTTTCCTTATCTCCCAAAAAGGAGTCGAATTCCACCACTGGTGACTGAACGGTAACAGATAACTAAAAATCAATGCCAAATTCGTGATCAGCACTTCAAAATCATTTAATTTGATATGTCACAACCCCCATCTAGGATGAATAATAAAAAAGTTAGTCCAATCGGGTCCCCTACAATACCGGTAAATTGGGGCCGGTTTCCAAAAAGTTAAAGATATCAAAAAAATGATCAGAGTGAACCCCTATTATTTTTTTAATCTGAGAAAATGTTGTTCTCGAACTTTTTTTGTATCTTTAACCAATTCAAAGAAGCGGTGCTTGCGGCCAATATTTGCGGCCCTGCGGCCGCAGAATGCGGCCGATTTCAACCAACAGTTTCATGGTTCGTCTGGTGTATAAAATTAATTACCATACCAAATTTCAAGTCTCTAGCTCTTACCGTTCTTGAGATATCCTGTTCACAGACACACAGACACACAGACACACACACAGACAGACGCACGGACCAATGGCTGAAAACCACTTTTTTGGTATCCTGAGGCTATGATTCGTCCAGAAATGTGAAAAGCTGGGTAGGTCAAATTTTCGACGAATACAATACTTTCCTTACTATAGGATAAGGAAAGTAAAAATATGGCCTAAAAGCCGGAAGGGCCGACCGGGGCCAAAAATAAATATGACCACAGGATGGGCCATAGGGTACTTCCTATAACTAGGACTTTACAGAATTGAAAAATTCCTTCGCGTTCAAAAGTTACGAGGGGGTGGCCACCTTTTCTGAAACATACTGTATAAATTCTTGAATATTTCATGTGCAGGTATATCCGCTATCGGAAGCGAATATAATTCTGACGTTTGTCAGGTGAACTTTGGTCTCGGGTTTTTTGGAAAGTTTCACTATTGATTAGTTAGTTAGTTAGTAGTCACTAATTAGTTATTATTATCATCAATTATTATTATTATTATCATCTTCGTGTTCTTATCAGTGTAAGAGGTATACCATGAAATATTATGTAAACTAAAGCGCGTCATAATCTATCACGAATTCCATTGAAAAAATCTGGCTTATACATCACACGACTTTCCTTATCCTCCAAAAAGAAGTCGAATTCCGCCACTGAACACTCAATGGTAACAGATAGCTAAAAATCAATGCCAAATTCGTAATCAGCACTTCAAAATCATTGAATTTGATACGTCACAACTAGGTAAATAATAATAAATTTGGTATAATCCGGGACCCTCGAAAATACCGGTAAATTGGAGCCGCTTTCCAAAAAGTTCAAGATACCAAAAAAATGATGAAAATAGACCCCTATTATTTTCTTAATCTAAGAAAATGTTGTTCTTCAACTTTTTTTTTATATCTTTAACCAATTCAAAGAAGCAGCGAGCGCTTGCGGCTGATTTTTGCGGCCGATTTCAATCAAAAGTTTCGTGGTTCGTCTGGTGTATAAAATTAACCATTCCAAATTTCAAGTCTCTAGCTCTTACCGTTCTCGAGATATCGTGTTCACACGCAGACAGACACACGGTCGACGCACTGACCAATGGCCGAAAATAACTTTTTTTTGGTGTCCTGAGGCTATATGATTCGTCCAGAAATGTGAAAAACTGGGTAGGTCAAATTTTCGACGAATACAATACTCGTACTTTCCTTATTATAAGATAAGGAAAGTAAAAAAAGTGTAACGCCGGCATCGATGGCGCGTTGAATGCACCGGTTCACGTAGGATCACCAAAGTTAAGCAACGTCCAGCGAGGTGAAGACTTCGTGATGCTGGCTTTCCGGTCCCCTGAGCCCTTGCACCCCTGGGCGGGGCACACACCTCCCCCCCCACCCCCCCCTTAAGGTTGGCATTGTAACTGACCCGTACTGATAAAAGAGGCACCCTCAACTTTTCAATTCACAGAATCCTTATTCCATGGGTCTGTTATCAGTGTTATCACACGTTTGTCTGTAGAGATAACACAGGAGCTGATTAGTTCCTAGAAAGTCGTTGCCACACCAAGGTGTCCTGAGCTACAAAGATTATCTATGTATGTATAGGAAGAATATCAAAGTCGAGCCTATGCTTTTGGGGGCACCCTGTAGGTGTGGAATCTACAGGGTGGCGTAAAAGTAACTCATGTTTGACTTCTTTTTGCATATGTGTATTGTGCATGTGCATTGTGCACTCATTCAAAATGATAATTTTTTATTGAACTATAATACAAACACTTCATTCAGTGAATTTGTGAAGGGGAATGAGCCCGCAATGCTGACTGCATTCCCCCTCTGAATGGCCAGGCTTAAACTTTGGATGAGGTATGATGCATTATTTTTATACTATCCACCTTCACACACATGAGTATTAGGGCTATATCAAGCTTCTGACCTCTCAGTAGTTTGATCGATATGGCGACGCCCTGGTAATCGGAGGTCTGTGGTTCAAGTCCTATCCACATTAACCTCACCCAGCCTGGGTTGGGCCGAAATGCCACAGCATCACGAAGTTTTCACATCGCTGGACGTTGCTTAACTTCGGTGATCCCACGAGAACCGGTGCATTCAACGCGCCAGCGATTGATAATGGAATATTAAAACCTACTCAAATAATATAATAACAGTCTTTAGTGGAAGGTAACCACCAGGCAAGGTTAATGCTCAAAGCATTTTCTACCACCTAACCCTCGGGGTCTTATTATTATGTGGTCACAAACTCAAATCAATGAGGAAAAATTCATGCACTGGGTGGGATTCGAACCAACGGATCCCTACGCTACCTGGATTACCAGACTAGTGCGTTAACCACTTGACTACCAGTGTACGTTGTTTCTGGGCTCCTTCCGTGTCCTGTATGACTGTTTGTGTTTTTACTTCCGTTAATAGAAATATTCACAATGTTTTCCAATTACATTATTTCACTAAATGCAATCTATTGTGTAGAATCGGCACATCAGGGGACACAATAACTCTTCTTTTAGATAGCACAGTCTTTTAGACGCACATGAGAAAAGTTTTGTAAATATTTAGCTCCTGTCTAAAAAATTGTTCTTTATAGATGCGCAATAAAACACAAGAGTTTAAAATTTTCTTTTGTGTACCAAGATAGACCTTTGCCCTAACCTGAAAGTCCAAATCAGCAAGTTAGATTTCATCATCATCATCATAGGGTGGTGTCATCGTGAACGATGGTAGCCAGACAGTGGAGGAATGACTCAGCACTTCTACCACTGTCGTTACAAGGAGGCTAATAATTGACAAGGGCCCCAGAACCAAGCCAATTCTGGTCTACTCCCTCTTTTTAGTCTCCTAGCCAGACTGCTGGTCTACTCCCTGTTTATATCCCCCAGCCAGACTGCTGGTCTACTCCCTGTTTATAGTCCCCCGCCAGACTGCTGGTTTACCCCCTGTTTATTGTTATACTAGTAAGTTAGATTTAACACTTCCCGCGCCACGTCAGACGTATGCGTCCGACAGTGAGTTACCAAAAAAGTGGAAGTCTGACGTATGCGTCTGACAGTCCTTCCTCACTTTAAATGCATGTCAGACCCTTACGTCTGACACTACAATGTGTTTAGCATTGGATTTCCTGGGCCTGTGAGGAACCTTTTCCTTATTTTAATTCTGAAATATCTTGAAAACTAAGGAAGTTACACATGAAACGCATACGTCTGACATTTTGGGCCTGGGGGGAAATGTCATGTTTTTGCCTTGGGCACGGGAAGTGTTAAATACTTATTTTCCCATCGAATTGTCCTGCATATTCAATTCATCGCCTACTTGGTTCTGCTAATACAAAGATGATCCCACCATAGTGTGACGGACGCCACGAGGGTCACATTTCTAATCATGAACCTGAGTCAAGATGAATCGGTTCTATTTTCGTCCGACCAGGGGTTTTCCTATGATTTTCTCAGGTTTTTCTTTATTTATGTGTTTATTTCTTATGTATTTATTTATTTATGTGTATTTTTCTTATGTATTTATTTATGTGTTTATTTATTATGCGTTTATTTCTTATGTATTTATTTCTCATGTATGTATTTATTTATTTATGTGTTTCTTTCTTTTGTATTTATTTATTTATAAGTATTAGTAGTGCTTTATTTAGACTGTCAGCGCAAGACAGGTAGTCCCATTATGCCAACAGTTTATTTGTTTATTTCTTATGTATTTATTTATTTATTTATGTGTTTCTTTCTTATGTATTTATTTATTAAGTGTTTATTTCTTATGTATTTATTTATTTATGTGTTTCTTTCTTATGTATTTATTTCTCGCCTAAATGAAGCATTACTATACTATTTTTCTTCACGCCTGCCAATTAACGATCGGGAAAAACAATACTGGCTGAGTCATCATGGATTAGGATTGAGCTCTGCACTAGGTTTCAGTTCAGTCATGGAGAACTCGTAATGTCTCACGTGAAAATTGGCCATCTTTGTTAGTTTTAACACAGAGGAAATCACATCGTCATCATTGTGTAGCTTTGTCGATCTCAACGTTTGCCAAATTGATTTTTTTTTACAATATAATAATATAATATTAAGCCCTATTACTCCAGCAGTAAGCCCAAGACGTATTATTATGTGGTAAAAATCCCTAATGGGAGGATAACCCGTCTGGGTTTCGAACCCGTGACCTCTGAAATCTTTGGATTCACAGAGTGCCACTTTTACCACTGAGCTACCGGGACAGATGATGTTTTTTACATCATGATAAGATGCTCTCTGCACTGTAGTTTCATACGGTATACTTGGTTAAAATGTTTGTCTGTGCTACGACTGCTACGTATAACTATATTGTTCACACACGCAAACACCTTTGGCACTGAGTTAGAGTATTTGATGAAATGGTCTGGCAGTTAAAGTGTTAACCAAGACCTCTTCTTTATTTTTTCTGTAGATTTTCTTTGTTTTGTTTTCTGTTTTGAGTTGTCAGGTTCCTATTCCTGACCTTGATCCTTTGTTTTAGAAGTGGTGCGTGTGCGCAGCGTTGCGTCTAGGCCTGTTTTTAGTTTTTTCTTCTTCTGATTCTTATTAAACTTTATATTAGAAGAACATATATACAAACAAATAATGGTAAAAATTAAAATACAAAATTGTCTACCCGATGTAATGTTTTGAACGGTTCCGGGATCATAAGTATGTTTAGTGGGAGAGGTGGTTTTTAGTGAGGATGATGCACTGTTGTCCGCATCTCAGTACTCACACTGTTCACTAGGGTAAAATCTAGTGTTCGTCTACAGATTTTAGCACTTCTCCTTATAAAAAAAAAACAAATATAAACAGGAAAAAATAAACAAAATATATACAAATGTCCTAACTAAAGGGCGGGGTTATTGGCTATGGCAATCTCTTCCACCCAACCCTATGTCAATCTCTTCTTCACACTGGGGGTTAGTCTTCTCTCTTCTAGCTCTGGTAGCTCAGTGATCAAAAATAATGTGTCTCTTCGAAGACTTTTTTTGTTTGTTAAAGATGAGTGTTTCGCAGCCTTTTTTATTTCGTTGCCATGAAACAGGAGCTACTGTAGACGCTTGTGGTCTGTGTTGTAGCCTGTCCATGCCGTAGTATGGGCAGGCTACACAATTCTTCCTTTGATGGGCGAGAAGTGACTTCCCATTTAGGTGCTGGGTCAACACGAGTGCACCGGAAGGTATCCCTAAAAACAACTGTAACCAAATTTTAATTACAAATTTTTGTCGGCGCGGGGGTTCGAACCCGGGACCTTCTGGCAAGCGAGTGCTTAACCACTGAGCTATTCGTGCGCTCAGTGTCTGATACTAGAAAAACAAACCCACAGTTTTTTTCTTATAAACAGGATGATATTGATGTGGTGAGGTCTTTTGCTGGAAAATGGTCTTATCAATGTCTTGGTAGCTGCTAGTCTAAGCTACCACATTATTATTATTAAATTGTAATGTTCTTCTTTTATCAGTCACGCTGGCTCTGCATGGCTGTGTCATTAGTATAAGGAAAGACATTAATTCAAGTAGGTATAGGTAAATGTTATTTTTTTTTTATTTTTTTTTTTTAAGTGGGGTTTAACGTCGCTTTCAACTGCCATGGTCATATCACGACGGGGGTTTTACCCTCCATTCGCAGGAAACTCACAAACCTGCTACTCACATTGACCTCACCCAGCCTGAGTGGGGCCGGGAAAAGCCAGCGTCACGAGAATTAGAATTTGAATGGTCACCCATCCAAGTCTTAACCTCGCTGGATGTCGCTTAACTTCGGTGTTCTGTAGGGAACCGGTGTATTCAACATGCCATCGACGCTGGCTTATGGTAAATGTTATATTTCATAGGTTTTTCGTATGTAGGTACAGTCAAACCGAATTTTATTTTTTCTTCTTTTTTTTCTTTTAATTTACGGATATCAAAAGTAGAAGTATTTTTATAATACCTACATTTAAAAAAACCTATAAAGTACAGTTAAACCTGGATAGAGAACTTAAGGACCGGGATTTTTTTCTCTTATATCCAGGTTTCTCTTACAAAGAGGTTATTTTCCCTTCTAGAGAGGTGAGTTTGACCTGGGAATTGTTCTCTTATATCCAGTTCTCTTACAACCAAGGTTTTATTTTTGTTTATATAAAATGTTTCTGCTTTTCATATCCGCAAATTTGAAGAACAAAAAAAGAATCCCCACTTCAACAAAAGCATAGAAATCGTTCAGTCAAACCTGAATATAAGAGAAACGTCGATCTAAGAGAACGATTTTCAGGTCCAATTTACCTCTCTGTTTAGTAAAACAACCTCTTTATAAGAGAAACCTGGATAGAAGAGAAAAAATGCCAGTCCCTTGAGTTCTCTTATATCCAGGTTTAACTGTACTTCATAGGTTTTTCGTTTGTAGGTATCATAAAAATGCTTCTACTCTTCATATCCGTAAATTCAAAGAAGAAAAAACCAGCGTGAACGACAGGCTTATCGCCTTGATAAAGCGCCGAAAAATCAGAAAAAAGGATGAATTTCGATTTTGACAAAGGGATTAAAATCATGTTGCATAGCATAGGATTCAGTCTCCCTCAGACTCTACAATTGATAGACAATAAACAACTTGATTGAATCGAATGCAACTGCCTTCGTCTCAGGATTGGTTATCTCAAGTTATCAATCGCGTGTGAGTGTGAGTGACCGATCTTTCTATTTATATCCGAACCGGTTGTAAGGCGAATAAATAAAGAACATCTCGTATTACCCGCAGCTATGCCACCGCGGATACACCGTTCAGTTTTACTATGCCATCAATCAGAATGGTCTCTTGTCTTACCACCGGACTAGTGGTAGACCATACACTCCGTGACGGTCAAAGTAGATGGAATTCTGTCAGAAATTGAAGAAGCAGTTTTTGTTATGAAATTGAAATTTTAGATGCTATTATAGAAAATATACAAGTTATGTGCGATTGGCAAATCAGAAGTTTGTCAGAAATTGAAAAGATAGCTTCTAAAGTATTTTTTATTTTGAAATTGAAATTTTAGATACTGTTACAGAAAATATACAAGTTATCTGCGATTGGCAAATCAGAAGTTTGTCAGAAATTGAAAAGATAGCTTCTCAAGTAGTTTTTATTATGAAGTTGAAAATGCTATTACAGAAAATATACAAATTTTGTGCGATTGGCAAATCAGAAGTTTGTCAGGAATTGAAAAAGGGGGTTTTCAAGTAATAATAATATCACCTCATTCATACTACACTATTAGGACTAATGAGTCCCATTATTCCAGCAGTAGGCCCACAATGCGACGTATGATTTTGTGGTCAAAATCCCAAACGGGAGCACCTATAACTTGTTATGACTGGGCTGAGTTTAGAATCCGCGACCTTTGTATTACCAGACAGCTATCAGCATGGATTTTCTAAGGAAATGGAAAATTCTGTAGTTGGGCGAAAGTGTAATGAAAAAAGGTTCTTTTATCTGCTAAGGACTCAAAAAAATAATATTTTTCAGCCGAAAATTTAGCTGTTATTACTGAATATTGAAAATATAGAATTTAAGAAAGCGAAGCCCTTTTTTACTTTTTTCTAGCCAAGCGCCTTGAACCAGTCAGCTAGCAATGCATGATAAACAGTAAAAACTGCAACATTCATAATAATTCTCGTAATAATGTTTCGCGAAATGAACGGCTTTTTATCGCTAGACAAATGACCTTTCGAATGAGAAAGCCGTCTTTGATCTCAGTAAGGAATTAGAGCTTAGCCAGTCCTTATCAATGATAAATACCTGCCTTTTTGTTTCTTGGAATTCAGGAGCACTTGATTCAGCTGTTCCTGAACCTGCCTTTGTGTTTCTTAGAATTCAGAAGCACTTGATTCAGCTGTTCCTGAACCTGCCTTTGTGTTTCCTGGAATTCAGAAGCACCTGATTCAGCTGTTCCTGAATCTGCCTTTGTGTTTCTTGGAATTCAGAAGCACTTGATTCAGCTGTTCCTGAACCTGCCTTTGCGTTTCTTTCAAATTTAGGAGCACTTGATTCAGCTGTTCCTGAACCTGCCTTTGTCTTTCTTGGAATTCAAGAGCACTTGATTCAGTTGTTCCTGAACCTGCCTTTGTGTTTCTTGGAATTCAGGAGCACCTGATTCAGCTGTTCCTGAACCTGCCTTTGCGTTTCTTTGAAATTCAGGAGCACTTGATTCAGCTGTTCCTGAACCTGCCTTTGTCTTTCTTGGAATTCAGGAGCACTTGATTCAGCTGTTCCTGAACCTGCCTTTGCGTTTCTTTGAAATTCAGGAGCACTTGATTCAGCTGTTCCTGAACCTGCCTTTGTCTTTCTTGGAATTCAGGAGCACTTGATTCAGCTGTTCCTGAACCTGCCTTTGTGTTTCTTGAAATTTAGGAGCACTTGATTCAGCTGTTCCTGAACCTGCCTTTGCGTTTCTTTGAAATTCAGGAGCACCTGATTGAGCCCGATCTGCACCTGATTCTGTATTCATGTTCAGTATATATGATGACAGCATTATAAAAAGATACAATTCCTATTCTGTGTTCGGAAAAGAGCGAAACCGGCGAATACTTTTTCTTAAGATTTATCTTGACAAACACCTCAGGTTGTCTCTTGTTCAATGGTTTAATTTAAATTTCAACTTTCGTGTTTTGACAGGAGATGATTTTAATTTTAACTTTGCACCATAGTAATGTCAAAAAAGATCTAAATAAGGTCGCAGTGACAAAGAGCTTTTGTAGCCGACAGCCCTACCTTTACCAATTCCACCATAGTACATTTACCATGAACCTCACCCAGATTGCATTGGGCTGGAAATGTCACATTCTGGTCAACTGTTGTAATGGAATTGACAAAAAGTTTGATTGACCAACAGTTGAGACTAAAGTTTTCGTTTATCATCGATAGGTACTGTATATCATTCATGAATAGTAATGGTTAAGTATTTATGAAACTGCGCATCATTTTTAATTAGAGTTTTGATGACAAATTTCGTAAATTTGTTTTTACGTTTCTTAATATTTCAACTAGTTTTCTCTGTAAGCACTATGATTGCGTAGGTTTGTCTATGAATAGTTTAATGGGGGGCCTCCCCCATAATGTGTTATAATAAAGGCTAGAGGCACATTCATATAGTTTTATATACTTTTGCATATGGACACGCTCTTTTCACGAATTCTGCTGATTACTCACTTTATTGATTTTTCGCTGATGGTTCTTTGAACCTTTGCAATAAAATTAATTGCTTCTGGCATTGACGTCAACCGTTCAAAAAGTCACAAGACAACGAAATAAAAGACTCGTAAACACAAATCAGAGATGTGTCTAAGAAATGCTTGGTCTGTTGTTGTAAACAAAACACATGTACTCGTTGTGAACAAGTAACTTGTAAAAAAGCTTTATATGTATTTATAAGTAAATAAAAAAAAACTTTAGGAAGTTTACTTGGAGAAATCCCAACCCTCTGTACCAGAGAGACAAATAAAGTATGTATATCATCTTAGAAGCCAAATAAAAATGGCTTAGGATGGGTCCTCTGTAAAAAATAAATATGAAAAATAAAACAAATGATTTATTATTATATTATATTAGTTTAAAAAAAAATAAACAAACAAATATTGAACACCTTGGCCGAGGTCTGAAGAACGCCCCATTGAAAAAAAAACATTTTGTTACAATAGCCAAGACATGAAAATGTTGTCGATTGTATAGCTGTCATAAAGTTGTCAATTCATTTCAAACTATCCAGGATGCACCTGCTGAGTGAATTAACCGTTACACCCCAATTAAATAAAAATATGACTAAAATATGTTTCTACTTAGGATGTCAAACTACTTTCGTAGAAACTCGAGCAAAAAAATGCTCTTAATTGACCGTCAAGTCAAGCCATGAATTCCCGAGAGCGCGCTATCCTACACCCATGAATTCATTAACCCAGATTCGAAACTTGATCCTGAGATGAACTTCTTGCCATTATATTACATAACGGAAGAAACTCATTCCAGGATCAAATACGTTGTATACCGGGTGCCTGATCAAACTTGGAGACAAATTCTTCAGAATAGCAGAACTGATAAAAGTTTAATGAATGTTTGTGATATGTCTATATTTCAAAGGTAAACATTTCTACAAACTCACTACCGAGAGGAAGCGTGCCTCTGATAAAAGTGTAGTGTAACCGATGCCGAATGTCCTGATTACTTCCTGATTACGATCGTCAGCAAGACTCAAAGGGAGGAAAATTGGGGGCTATATCTAGCAGCCTGCTTCAGAGCCCCTAAGAGGGGAGGGCTTATTATGGAAAAAATTGGTGCCAGATTAAGGGCACACCAAATCTGTGCTCGGTTCTGTTTGAGGGATGTATTAAAACAAACAAAGATCAAACACCTCGGCCGGGATATCAAGAACGCCCAATTGAAAAAAGTGCTTGGTTTTGTTTGACGGATGTCAGGGATGTGCTTTCTGTTTGAGAGAATATAGATAGGGAGAGGGAGTATTCTAAGGAGCTAGTAAGGAGCAAACCATTATTATTCTAAGGAGCTAGTACTTCTTGAAGGATTTTGAACAATCATGACCCTTGAACCAGTTGTTTGACGTTTCATTTTGACACTGAGCTATGTCCCGAGGAAAGAGCAACAACACCAGCGTTAGCTTTGCAACAGGAACATTAGATGGATCTTGAGAATTAACATGGTACACTTAGAACAGCTAATTACAGGACATCCTGTATATTTTGAGTTTCTCGAGTATTTTATTGAGTTTTATTGACACTTTTTACTGTCGAGGCAGTATAGTTGAGTTCAAAGATAATAGGCGAACAAGATCAATTTCATATCCGGATTGTGAGAGTGTCGAACATATTTTTTGAATATGTCGAGTATCTATTTACAATCTCTGTCCTATATTAATTTGATGGAACCCACTTTCTTAGATTTGATGGAATTCGAATGGAATTTGTTACATTTGTGTCTCTGAATTTAAAATAAAAGCCCAAGCTTGTGCTCTCACTGCCTAACAAACAATTCGTCTTTAAGTCTGATAAGTAAATAATTGTTCTCTGAGCCTCTCTTCAAGCATGATAGGTCGTAAGCCGCACTTCAGTATGATGAGCAAATAATTCGTCTTAAAACCGCACTTGAGCATGATTCTGTTCCGTTGATAGTTCCATAGAATGACTTGACTGCTGTTAGTGTTAACATTTTAGAATGAGGAATATTTTCACTCTATTTTTTCTTCAAATACTTGTATTGTTGGGATTTATCCCTCAACCATTTCTAATCCTTGAACTGGAGAGCAATATTCATTTAAATATGTTGTCATTGATGTTGTTTTTCTTGATGTTTAATCTGTGTGAAGTCTCTTGTTTGCTTTCCGTTCTGGAACGTTCTAATTTCTTGCTTGCATCATTGACTGTTCTCGATGTTACTTCTCGCTCATTTCATACAGAGAATCTAAAATACTGGGTGTCTCTTGTTTATACGGACCATGAATGTACCACGAAAAACCTTAACTGACCATTTATTTAAAGATTAGAACATAAACAGAAGATTTCGAATGACTAACATGAATAGAAGATTTCTAAATCATCATGAGTCAGTGAAACCGGAATTTTCAGGAGAGCCCAAAAACTGAAAACGTTTCTCCATCGGGTCTTTTTTAAATTTAAATTTTAAATAATTCTGATTGTTTGAACTAGGTTGGACTTTTATTATCTTTTTCAGTATCTCCGGACTAGGTTCTTTCTTTCTCTTTTTCAATATCTCTCAATGCAATTCAGGCAACCTCCTTCATGTTATAACTATCCACGCTGTATAGGATTATTTTTATGGTTTAGTTCCTCGTATATTTCGATTCTATGGTCACTAATGTCAAGTACAATATTCGTTATGGTCGAATTACCTCCATAGAAGATTTCTATTATTCTTTTTTTAATCATGAATCATGCTAATAGAGTTCCTTGTAATCGTTACTTCTGGTTAGTATTTCTGTTTGTGCAGTAGAAGATTATGGCTCCATTAACAATTTACCAAAAAGTATTACATTTCTTGGACTGATGATCAATTAGTTTGTGATATACTTATAGTCCAAGTATATCACAGGGTTGTTTGAGTTTGAAAACCACCCAAATGAGATGTCTACTATGTCCATCATTCCTTCTCCTATTCCTCTTCCTTCGTCTCCCTTTCTCCTTTTCATCACCATATTCCTTCTCTTCCTAACTCTCTTTTCCGTTGCTGTTTCTCTCCCTCCTTCTTCTGTTCCCTCTCGCATCTTCTACTCCTCTTTGTTGCCCATGTTCACACTACATTTCAATTCATAAAAGATGAATGAATGACTGTGTGAGCTAGGATGAATGATGAAATTGAGATTATGTACGTACTTGAGCGACAATAGTCTCTTGACCGATTTCCGTTGTCAAGTGGTCAAAACCTGTGACGGACTCTTTATGGGAGTGTTGAATCCTGCCTTCATACACAGGTCAATGGATGCTATCCTAATTGATGTGTAGGTAAATATGAACAGTTCCAGCACCCTGCAAAATTAATAAAACTTCTATATATTTTTTGAAAACCTTTCTAAATTAGATCTTTTTCAATCATGACAATTTGTAAATAAACCTTACTGTTAATATTTATTATTTTTATAGAAAATCCTGTTGGAAATGTAAATACAACTTATGTCTCTTAGAACATTTTATTACAATATTGTAACTCATCATAATGTTCTGAGTTTCCTGCGAATGGAGGGTAAAAACCCGTCTTGAATGACCTTCAATATTAAAGAGTTAACAAGAAAAAATTATGTATCATAAAATGCTAATTGAGAGCATGGAGTGATATCAGTTGATAGTCTCTCTAATAGATACGACAGTGCTGATTAAGACCAATTGTTGATTGGTAATTAACTGTATGGTGCGCTGATCAATTAACTGTCTTATTTGTATGTAATTATGTGTTCACAGCGGGTGACGGGACATTGGCAGAATATACGCAAGGGGAGTGAGACTAACAGAGATAGAGATCTTAGGAGACTTGGTTTGGAGGTCCCATTGTAGAACATTAATCAAGAAAGTCATATTGATAATTGAAAAGATAATTGATATTAAGAAGAAGAAAAGGAGGAGAGTGAAGAGAATCAGGGTGTTCTTCCATCTTCCATCAGTCATTTCAAATGTCTGTTCACCAGTCTACCTGAAGGCTGAACTGATAAAAGATGAAACTAGCCATGGCCTGCAAGTGTCTGCGGAAACTTCCATTCAATGAAAGGTAGGTACTTATTAATTCCATCAGCCGTTTGAAATGTTGGTCCACCAGTCTACCCAATGTCTGAAGTAAATGAATGATAAAAAAATGGAGCCTGCAACTGTCGACGGAAGCTTCCATTGTAACTAGGAGAGTCGAATTCTCAATAATCCAACCATTTCAATTGTATGTTCACCAGACTACCTGAAGTCTGAACAAACTTAGTGGTAAAAAATACCATGGCCTGCAAATGTTGACAGAAAATTCCATTTAAAAAAATGAGGTAGGTAGTTACTCAGTAATTCCATCAGCCATTTCAAATGTTTGTTCATCAGAATATGTGAAGTCTGAACTAATTTAATGATGAAAAAATTCCATGGCTCGCAAATGTCTACAAAAACTTCCATTTATAGGAAGAAAGCTATGTAGACACTCAACAATAAACCTTCAAAAGACAGTGGGTTTTGTTTTCAAAGGAAAATGGACATAGACTATTCATCAACCTTAAACTTGGTCATTAGCCCACATTTTACAGCTGTACATTAATTCAGAATTTACTTAGATGTAGGTGTATGTAGCACGTGATTATAGGTCACGTGACAAGTTGAGATTCATGTCTTGTAAAAAGACCAAAATCAGACAGTAAGGTTCTATTTTTGAAGTAATGATATTTTTTGGTTCCAAGTGCAGTTAGCTTTTAGAGAAGGTGGATTTTAATAATAATAATAATCCGCAGAACGGACTTATAATTACGGGTTACAATTAATAGACAAGTGAAAAAACAGTAAAATAAAAGCTTACAAATCATTGAAAAATTCAAAAGTCAAAATTATCACAGTAAAATTTAGTGGGTGGAAATCCCACACCCCACACAAAATTTTGTTTTTCAATATATTTTTTAGGCTCAATTCCTGTTGTCTTGCTTTCTACATGTAGAAAATTTCAAACCTGAGAGCTCACAAGACATTGTATTCAAAATCAGGTTAGATACAAATCCTAGTTCTAAGTTTCTGCTTGTCATCAAAATATTGAAATACCTGTCTTGCATTAATGGTCAAAACAAAGCTCTAACTTAACCTTTTATTCCTTATCGAAAAGTATTCTGTCTCTCCTCACATATGAAAGGAGGCTAGAGTTTTGTCTAAATTTGGACACGTCTTAGGTAAAGACATATTAGCAAAACTGAGAAGCTTATCATAACTAGACAACTCCTTGATAGGAGCCTCCTGTGCAAAATGAGTATTGGCCTGCGAGAGACGCCTGGCAATCAAATGGAACACAACAGGCTTTACCCCTTATCAGCAAAACAGCCCTTTTCTTATGAGAGCCACAACCAACGTGATAATAATTATTACAAAAGCTTATCATAATTGCAATCTAAATGAATTTATTGACATTTTTTCGTCCTACCTTTTCTCTTTTGCCCGTTTATTCCGCCATGTTTGTCTACGTTGTGTCGTTATGATGGTTCTGATGCTTATCAGTTCCGACTGAAATCTATATAAACGCCTTTCAGAGAGCCTCCCGGTTGTTATAGCTAATTACAATTCACGTTGACAACAAGTTTTCTTTATTTCTCGTGCCGTTCTTGATATTTCATGCATAAGTACACCAAGTCGAACATATCGAAGAAGTGAAACCGTTCCCTTGAGAAAAGGATGAGATTGTTTAAGTTCCACTACATGTACAATTATCTGTCGACTTCGCTCATCAAGTTTCCCATTTTCAGATTTCTCTACTGCTTCTTTTTTCAATTTTTCTTTTCAATTGTTTCGCGCAAATTTAAATTCAAACTAGAACCCAAAATTCAGTTCGCGCTTCCCTATCTGTTTTGATAGAAACTTTCAGTCGTGTAAGTGCGCGCTCTCGATCCTTTTCATATACGAATTTTTCTTGAAACTTTTAAATACGCCTGAATTGATACGATTTTTAAACGCTCATTTGAACATTATTGAAGACAACTGTAATAGATTCAACATTTGAATCCACAAACGACGATCCATTCACATCAAGCTCATACTTTTCTATTAGACTTGCACATGCTGACGCATCGTCCTTTATTCTGACTGACTTGATCTCGTCAGGTTTCCAAGCTTGCTGATTCTCCTACGTGTGGTTTAGCTCCGTCAGCACAATGTACATCGCGGCGAGGAATTTCAACCACGTGAAACACGTGAAGAACACGCACTTCCTGGGTATCACCTCCAGTGTCAAGACCCAGTACTTCGATCAGCTGCATGGTGAGTCTATCATTTCTTCATTATTATTATTATTAAACAATTTCGATCAAATTTTATTTACATTTTCTATACAGGTACAGTGAAAAGGTATAATTATGTAATAGTAAACAAAGCATGATCAAGGGTGGTGATAATGCCATTGGTATTCTCTTCATAAATGTTCATGTGTCGTTTAATAATGTTGTTGTGGTTACCAGCTTGGCTACAGCTTGGAGGGGAATGATGGTCTCCAGTCAACTTCATTGGGAAAATTGGCTTTTTTCTGAACCACATATTTCTATGTGCGATCAACCTTCGTGAAAACTTGTAGTTTAATCACCAAGGCTTCGTCCCAGAAAGCTCTCTCTCTCTCTCTCTTTCTCTTCTTCGCTCTCTCTTTCTCTTCCTCGCTCTCTCTTTCTCTTCCTCGCTCTCTTTTTCTCTTCCTCGCTCTCTCTTTCTCTTCCTCGCTCTCTCTTTCTCTTCCTCGCTCTCTCTTTCTCTTCCTCGCTCTCTCTTTCTCTTCCTCGCTCTCTCTTTCTCTTCCTCGCTCTCTCTTTCTCTTCCTTGCTCTCTCTTTCTCTCTCTCTCTCTCTCTCTCTCTCTCCCCCTCCCCCTTTATCTCTATCTCTCTCACTCTCTCAAAATCCCCAAATCTCCATTTTTTTTAATTTGGGCTTAACATCGCTTTCCACAAAATCTCACTTTCACCCACAAATTTCGTTCAAATAACCCAATCAGAGAGTGTTGTTAGGGGTTTTAATAAACAAGATATCACTGCATTCATTGGCGAAACCTTTTTGGATAGGAGTTCTGGAACTTGGCCCTTTTTTTGAAAATTGCAATTATAAGAAATTACAAATGCAGAAAAAAAATAATAATTAATTGAACCTTAGAAAAAGAAAATAAACCTTAACATATTGATATCTACTCGTATATTAACATATTGATATCTACTCGTATATACAAATTATTTCACTTTCCCTTGGATTCTATTATATCCAGGTTCCACTGTAATAATAAAAGGGCACAATTCTAGATTTTTTTTTCTCAAATCCCATCATTCCGGAAGTACACAGATCGGATTGATTGATTGGTCGATTGAATTGACCGACAGGGGATAATTATTACTTTATCTACTGACCTCAGTCTCTAGACGCGGGTGGAATCAAGGAATTTGCTGAGGGCAAGACAAGTGCTAAGAAGTCATGGCTCCTCATATCTCCTTCTAAGACCCAAGTAATCATATCTCCTTTTAAGACCCACGTAATCATATCTCCTTCTAAGACCCAAGTAATCATATCTCCTTCTAAGATCCAAGTAATCATATCTCCTTCTAAGACCCAAGTAATCATATCTCCTTCTAAGACCCAAGTAATCATATCTCCTTCTAAGACCCAAGTAATCATATCTCCTTCTAAGATCCAAGTAATCATATCTCCTTCTAAGACCCAAGTAATCATATCTCCTTCTAAGACCCAAGTAATCATATCTCCTTCTAAGATCCAAGTAATCATATCTCCTTCTAAGACCCAAGTAATCATATCTCCTTCTAAGACCCAAGTAATCAGATCTCCTTCTAAGACCTAAGTAATCATATCTCCTTCTAAGACCCAAGTAATCATAATATCTCCTTCTAAGACCCAAGTAATCATATCTCCTTCTAAGACCCAAGTAATCATATCTCCTTCTAAGATCTAAGTAATCATATCTCCTTCTAAGACCCAAGTTATCATATCTCCGTACTCAATTAAGATCTGAGATTCTTCTAAGACTTAAGTAATCATATCTCCTTCTAAGATCCAAGTTATCATATCTCCGTACTCAATTAAGATCTGAGATTCTTCTAAGACCCAAGTAATCATATCTCCTTCTAAGATCCAAGTAATCATATCTCCTTCTAAGACCCAAGTAATCATATCTCCTTCTAAGACCCAAGTAATCATATCTCCTTCTAAGACCCAAGTAATCATAATATCTCCTTCTAAGACCCAAGTAATCATATCTCCTTCTAAGATCTAAGTAATCGTATCTCCTTCTAAGACCCAAGTTATCATATCTCCGTACTCAATTAAGATCTGAGATTCTTCTAAGACTTAAGTAATCATATCTCCTTTTAAGACCCAAGTAATCATATCTCCTTCTAAGACCCAAGTAATCATATCTCCTTCTAAGACCCAAGTAATCATATCTCCGTACTCAATTACGATGCGAGATTCTACGAGTGGTCATATTTTTTGTTTTTGAATCTGACAGAATAATGAATGTCTTTGTTCTCTGCCGAGCCCCTCACATACTAGAACACTGACCCTATATTTATGAACATTAATAAATAAATGAGTTTATTTGATTTTAACAAATATGTAGAAGGAAAAAATCAAATAGAATCGTTGGCATTAGGAAAGTCATCCAGGCGTAAAAAAAAACGTTCTCCACCCTACCAACCTCAACCATAAGGTTGAACAATGCCGACCCCAATAGCAACATAAAGGCTAGGGAGATATATAATAAATAATTGTGTTTCTTTGTGTTATTATATCACAATTTTAGTGTGTCGCCCAGAAATATAGGACATTTTCCTTTTCCTTGAATATTTTAAACACCTTATATGTATTTACCTATAATTCCCCCACTGGTCGCTGCTCACATCAAAGCAGTAGCTTCTTTGATTGAGTAGCTGCTACTCAATTTTCCTCACGAGGTATGAGTGGACCCCGAAAATACAAGTACAAAGCATTGGTAGTCAAGTGGTTAAGGCACTAGTCTGGTAATCCAGGTATCGTAGGGATCCGTTGGTTCGAACCCACCCAGTGCATGAATTTTTCCTCATTAATTTGAGTATGTGACCACATAATAATAAGACTCTGAGGGTTAGGTGGTGGAAAATGCTGTGCGCTTTAACCTCGCCTGGTGTTTACCTTCCACTAAAGAGTGTTATTATTATTGCTTTCTAACAGGGTTGATATTTATGTTATTTGGGTAGGACGGATCCGTTGTAATCATATTTTATAGTGTGGCTCTTAGTAAGCCTAAACCCTATACCTTGGACCCTAGTACCTACACTAAGATATAAACCCTAGACCCTATACCATGGACCCTAGTACCTACACTAAAATTTAAATGATTTTCAAGACTCTTAGGGAATTTCAACCAATCTTATGTATCCATACGCACGCATGGTGACCTGTAGCCCGTTCCAGAAAGCACTCTCCACTCTCTAAATCACCGAATCTCCCTTTCAACTGTCACACAAAGCACTCTGATTGGTTAATTTGAACGCAGTAACCAATCAGAGTGCGTTGGATGATGGTTGAAACGGAGATTTTGAGAGTGGAGAGTGTTTCTGGAACGGGGTACTGAGTTCGATCCTGTTCTTTATTTCGGTCGTAAATGACGAGAAGTAAATCTAAGATTAAGATCATATCTCCTTTTAAGACCTAAGTAATCATATCTTCGTACTCAATTACGATTCGAGATTCTTCTAAGACCCAAGTAATCATAAATGACGAGAAGTAAATCTAAGATCAACACAACATCTCTGGACTCCCTCAGACCCGGTTGATCAGGAACGCAAGATTGAACTCCCAACAATAGTTCAAACATCCTATATCTCCTCATACCTAGCTATACGCGATGCGTCTATGATGAAATCGGTTCAGAATCAAATCGTAAATCGAGTTTAAAATCAAAGAGGATCGCCATCAGTTTGAAACAATCGGTCTCTCCGTTCAGATCGGGCTAACATTTTCTCCTTTTTTTCGGTCCTATCTTTCAACTACATCTTTTACTATTTATTTATTTTTAACAAAAAAAAACGACTAATTATATTTAACCAAGACTCATTTGCAGAAAAACTGCGATATCTTTTACTATTTATTTATTTATTTTTAACAAAAAAAAAAAGCGCTTAATTATATTTAACCAAGACTCACTTGTAGGAAAATTCAATTATTTATGCCACCCATCCGATGATAGTTGTAAATCATTATTCTCGTCGTAAAAAGTTGTCGGCATCTAAATCTCTACATAGTTTAACACCATCATTCGTGGGTACTTTTTAGAAAGTATCATTTTTTTTAAGAATCTTTTTTTCGACTTATTTTTTGTGTGTAAATTATTATGACCAGAACACTAAGAGGTCTGCTCTGTGGGATGAGCTCTTGATGTTGTGAAGGAGGAAGGGGGATTGGGATTTGTTGCTGAGGATTGAAGATCCCCGTGTCTTTGTTTCAGTATTAGCCTTTGAAGTTTCAACTGTGAGTAGCTTTAAGCTTTATGTTTTTTTTTTTTTTTTTTTTTTTTTTTTTTTTTTTTTTTTTTTAAGGTAGTGTGCCCCGGAACCGCTTTCGCAATACTTCGGGGCACTTTACCTTTACATCTATGCCATTCCGGAAAGGGAAAATTTCGGTCAGAAATTTCCGCTCCGGCAAGGATTTGAACCCGCAACCTCCGGGTCAGTAACCAATGCTCTTAACCACTGAGCCACGGAGGTCGGCAAAGCTTTATGTTTTACTATAATTTTTTTCGTGTTTTTAACCGTGCTGAACTAGTAATGCATTTTACAACCAAAAATTTATAAAAAATATATGGCCCTTGTTGGCGAACGACTATGTGGCCCTCATTTTCTTCTTTTTTTTATATTTTTATATAGTTCTAGGCTTAATAGCCTTACGGTTCTGGGCTTAACAGCCTAACTTATAAGCTTTGCCCTCATAAGATTTTCTATTATTATTATTATACTGCGTTTACACTTGTTAAGCGGTTAAGTCATTCTCTCATTCATTCATACATTTGTAATTTACATTCATTCATAAATCATGATGGAAAAGGTCTAGTTTGTCGGCTAAGTCATTGCATGTTTTCATGGCTGAAATGATTGGTGACTGTAATAAGGGATGTAATTTATATATTATGTTGGACCTTTTTGGCTAGGAATGTAAGGAAATTAGTATTTCAAGATTTTACTGAACAAAAATGCCAATTTTGTATGATTACCATCAGTCTTAAACCTTAAGGACTTCAGTCTAAAAAATTATATTGATTAAACTTTTTCAAAAATTAGGATACTCAGAAGATAATAATTTCACCGACCTCAGTAGCTTGATCGATAAGGCGGCGGACTTGTAACCTGGAGGTCGGTGGTTCGAGTCCCGTTTTCAGCGTAGATTTAGTAAAACGAGTTTGAGTAATTGTGTTATCATCACGAAAGTCGGCATTCGTTCCATGAATACTTACCTTCCATATCTTTCTATTTGTGATATAACGAACGTGACTAGCAACTCAATAATAATTTCTACATTTTTTTTCAAAAATAGTTTATTTATTTATTTTATACAAAGCTCCTAAGTTTTGAAGGGCTTTTAAGAATCTTTACATTCTTTACTCTATAAACCATTCAGACATGAGACCACTGATTGTAGGACCAGTTGTTATCTCTGCTACTTGTCACTCTGGCGTTCAGTTGTTGGGATCAATTTTATTTGGGGCACTTATCGCTGTGTACAAGGTGACTCCGTAGCTCAGTGGTTCAGAGCATTTGGTTACTGACCCGAAGGTTGCGGGTTCGAATCCCGGCCGGAGCGGAAAATTCCGAACGATATTCTCCGTTTCCGGAATGTCATAGATGTAAAGGGAAAGTACTAGTCCTTATTATGGGTACTAGTCCTTTTATAATGATTTGAACGGTTCCGGGATCATATGTTTAGTGGGAGAGGTGGCTTTTAGTGAGGATGATGAACTGTTGTCCGCATCTCAGTACTCACACTGTTCACTAGGGTAAAATCTAGTGTTCCTCTACAGAATTTACCACCTCTCCTTAGAAAAAAAAGTCCTTATTATGGGTACTATAGGTAGTATGCTGTATGAGGTCCTTGCGTCCTTGTTATGGATCTTTTGACCACAATGTAGGTATCCTTGAGATTTGGTTTCAGGTATTCGAACTTCGTTTCCTATCTATTCAAGAATCTTTTTTTTTTTTAATGAATTTATTTTTAGGGAATTCTAGTCCTTTTACTCGTTACCATGGATCTAGGATCAAAATAGACTATCTCGGTTAGCCAGTGTATGAGATAGCGACCTGTCGCCAATCAATATCAGCCCGGGGCTAACGTTTCTGATAATAATAATTCCGTGTCCGTGAGACAGGCATAGCTACCTATATCGTGGTAGCTATGCCTGTCTATATTAAACTTTTCAATTCATAATAATAATATTTTATTTTTTTTGTTGAAGACAGGAAAAAATCTTTTAAAGACACCCAGGTCATCCTGACTTGGGGTGTGGGATTTCCACCCACTAAAAACTCATCACCTTCTCGAAGAGCTAACCGCACCTGGAACCGAAAAATATCATTACTACATGTTAATAATAATAGGAATGATGTTTTGTTTCTCTGTGTAATTATGTCAACAATTATAGTGAGTAGCGCAGAATAATAGATGTAAAAAAGACTACTAAATACATTAGCAAAGAAATCATTATAACTTTGGCCTCGTTTATCCGAGCCTCAACATATTATACTCTAAAGATCTGTATCGACCTCCTCTATCTTTTGCCCCCCTACCTCAATTCTACCCCCCCCTAGGGTGGTTTATGTAATGGAACATTTTACCATTCCATATAAAATGATCTTGTTTTGCCCATAATTGTTCAATTACATCTTCGAACATCACAAAGGTGCGGACAGCATCAGCCACAAACCAGAAATCATGTAACGGTACAACCACGTTGACCTCACCACAAAATAGTTATCACGGAGACAACGACCTCAGTAGCTTGAACGATAAGGCGGCGGACTTGTAACCTGGAGGTCAGTGGTTCAAGTCCCGGTTTTAGCGTAGATTTATGCAAGCGAGTTCGCGTAATTGTGATATCACGAAAGTGATTAACACAAATATGATAACTTTTTTTTCTAGAGATTCCAGAGGTCATGGGTTCGAAACCTAGCCGGGACATGACATGATATCAGGTCATTTGGAAATTTTACCACATAATAATGCGTCTTGAATTTACTGCTGGAATACTGGGACTTCATAGTCCTAATCGGGCAGTATACATAAGGCGTTATTGTTATTATGAATCATGAAACAGGTGCAGTTTGCGCTAATCAGCGCGAATTCTGTCCTTATAACTCTAGAACATGATGTCAAATTGGGTGAAGAAATTATTTCTCGTTTCTTAATCTTCCGACTAGGATTAAATGACCTAAGATTGAGTTACTTACATCGCTATAACGTCCGGAATCCCAACTCTACATAAGTCTGAGTCATAGACTCAATCATTAACAAGGAACATGTATTAGAATAGAAACCATAATAAACCATTTATACTATCAAACTGAGACTTATCGTTAACGATAAGTCTCAGATATGAAAACAACACAACTGTTTTTATGAACATTCGGTCAGACTTAAGCACGAGTTGCAATGATTTCATTGGATAGAATTAGGTGTGATTTATGAGCTATTATGCGATTCAGTCATTGATTACCTGTTTCACTTGTATGTACGTATAACTTGTTTTTTTGTGTTGTACAGATTGTCAGTGGTGTTTTTGTTTGTTTTTTTTTTATTCTTCTTCTTCTTTTTTTCACCGTAGTAGACCCTACCAGTGTTCCATTTGTATGTATAATTCATATTGCCTCACCACAGCATGGCACGAAGTGTTCTTATAATTATCACTTGAGAAGGAAATAATTAATGCGCTCTGATACTATTGTTTTCGTGTGATTTACTTCGTGTTTTACAAGTTGGAGCTAACTTTTGACACTGAACCGACCTCCATGGCTGAGTGGTTAAAAGCTTTGGTTACTGACCCGCAGGTTGCTGGTTCGAATCCTGGCCGGAGCGAAAATTTCTGACCAAATTTTCCGTTTCCGCAATGGCATGGATGTAAAGGTATTGCCCTGAAGTAATCCGAAAGCGGTTCCGAGGCACACTTAGAAAAAATCTCTTGACAAGCACAGTTTAGAAGAATTTATGTTATGTAAAAATCGCGAGCCAGCACCACGAACGAGGGTTCGAATTTTGAATAGTCACCTATCCAAGTCCTTGCCTCGCTGGACGTTGCTGAACTTCAGTGACTGAATGAGAACTGGTATATTCAACGTGCCATCGACGCTTGCTTCGACTGTTTGTTGATGGATCGCTCAGACCATTGTCCAGTGCTTGGAGATGGTCCAGAACACGTGGTTTCTATAGCAACGCGTCACTACCACTTTATCCTTGACTCTGTTTACCTACTGAAGAGAGGATAGGTTGTTCCCATGGCAACGCATTACAACCAATTTATCCTTGACTGTTTACTTACTGAACAGAAGATAGGTTGTTCCCATGACAACGCGTCTACTTAGTAGGTAATACTTAGCAGAGTTTTATCTACGACACAACCAAGTATTATCCGTGGATCGCATTGTCTCTAATAGGCTGATTAACACGTGCTTAATTGACTATTAGCGATTTGATTGTGTATGTGGTTGTTGATTAAGTTCATGATTAAATCCGTTAATTCATTTGGCCCGAGGCATGGCCTTGTATTTATTTTTTCTAACCGTACTCTACACAATGAGGCATTGCCGTTGATTTCGGGACTCGGGATCCGTGGGTTCAAATCCCACCCAGTGCATAAATTTTTCCTCATTAATTTGAGTTTGTTACCACATAATGATGAGACTCTGAGGGTTAGGTGGTATAAAATGGTTTGAGCATTAACCTCGCCTGGTGGTTACCTTCCACTAAAAAGTGTTATTATTATGGAATAGGTATTGTTTTCTTCTTCACCAAGCGTCTCCTGAAAGATATTCTGACAAGCACTGTCTGGAACATGAAGGAAATAATTACATTTATTTCCTTCAAGGTCTGCAGATTGTGAATCTAGGAGACATCATTAAAACAACCCTTGTTGGTTCCATTAAAAAGGGACTATTAAACAAAGACGATGTTTTTTGTTGTTTTTGATTTCGGTGAGAATTATCTATGTCGTCTCTTGGCTCCTTGCTGGATAGGTAATTAGGTACGGGTAATACTCAATATGAAGCCAAATAAAAATGGCTTAGGATGGGTCCTCAGTATACATAAAAAGAATATGAAAAATAAAACAAATGATTTATTATTATAATAATAATTCCGTGTGACGCCCAGATCCAATGTCTAGGCTCCTTTCATGTCCATTGATTCTATTTGGTTTTAACGTCCTGACTTGAGGTTGACAGGACGGGGTTTTACCCTCCATTTGCTGGGAATCGTACCAGCTACCCACATTAACCTCACCCAGCCTCGGTAGGGCCGGAATCGCCAGCCTCACATGTTCGGAGGGAACAGAATTTTCTGTGTGAAAAGTCTGCTCCAACCGGGAATCGAACTCAGGATCTCTGGACTACGGGCAGTAGTCACAACCGTTACGTCACGGAGGCTGGATTTATTATTATTATTATTATATGACAGCCATGGATATTGGCAAAAAATATGGCAAAAAAAATATAGAGCCCGCTACTGTGGCACGTTGAATGGACCAGTTCCCGTTCTGTCACTGAAGTTAAGCAACGTCCAGCGAAGTCGGGAATTGGATGGATAAAAATTGAAATTCGAACCCTCATGATGCAGGGGCTATTCCCGGCCCCACTCAGGCTGGTTGAGATTAATTTGAGTAGCTGGTTTGTGAGTGTTTCAGTAAATGAAGCGTAGAAGCCCCCGTCGTGATATGACCATACATTTGAAATTGACATTAAACCCCCGCAAAAAAAAACAAAGTCTCCTGCAGATAACAAAATTATTTTTGTAGTTAAATGTTTTTTTTTTTATATAATTTATAATGTACAAATATGTAGGTATTTATGCGAGTAGGTAGTTCAAAATAAGTATAGGTAATGCGAGAGTAGAGATTCATGCTTGCTTAGCAACACGTTCCAATCTGAAATTTGTCAGTTTCATGGCTAACAACATTGAATTGCGATTGAGAATTGCTACAGGTTACTTAATTACCATGAACTTGTAGTCCTCCCTAGGTTGATTAGGTTGAAAGAGCAACCTGTTATACCTATAGTGCGTGAATTTTACCAGTTACGTACCCATATAGACTTTCGTAAACAACCGACCTCCGTGGTCCAGTGATTAAGAGCATTGGTTGCTGACCCGGAGCTTGCGGGATTGAATCCTGGCCGGAGCGGAAAATTCTAACCGAGTTTTTCCGTTTCCGGAATGGCATGGATGTAAAGGTAAAGTGCCCTGAAGTAATGCAAAAGCCGTTCCGGGGCACAACTACCTTAAAAAAAGAAGAAAAAAAAAGGTTTAGACTTTCGTAAACAATTGAACCTCGATGTGAAATTTGGATGTGTGAAATACGATTGAACCTCGTATGTATAAGAGAACTGAATTTTTTCTCATAAATCCAGGTTTCTCTAATGAAGAGGTTATTTTCCCTTAAAGGTAGGGTAGCCGAACGTCCCAGTTTGACCGGGATAGTCTCGGTTTAACGCCCCTGTACCGGCTGGTTTGCCATTTTTTGGCCCTTTGTCCCGGTTTGGCCTTTTGTCCCTGTTTCGCCTTTGTCCCAGTTTGGCTTTTTGTCCCTGTTTTGCCTTTTGTCCCTGTTTGGCCTTTTATGTCCCGGTTTGGCCTACGTGACACACGTCTGCGTCTACGTGACAAACAGAACGTTGCCATTCTGTGACCTCGATCCGGCGGACCTCGGACTGAGAGACCTCACAGCCTTGACACTGAGGCAGGTCAATTTTCAGGAGCTGATAAGGAATTTTACTGATAGCCAAGTCACTTCGATGTGGTTTCTGTCGAATGGGAACTAGAGACTCGCAATAATAGATACCTGAGGTATTAGACCACAAGACATATATTACCTGAATAAATCTTTAAGAATTAAACATCTAATAATAATAATAATAATATCGCGTTATTTATACTGCCCGATTAAGACTATGAAAGTCCCATTATTCCACCAGTAAGCCAAGACATATTATTCTATGGTTAAAATCCCAAATGGGAGGATAACTTGTCGTGTCCCGGATGGGTTTCGAACCCACGACCTCTGGAAACTCTGGATGGATCCAATGGATCCCTATGCTACCTGGATTACCAGACTTGACTACCAGTGCACATCTATTTTATTGAACCAAAACCACATTAATATGAGAAGAGAGAGGGATCCCACTGAGTGCAACACTTTACAACACCTCCCAGTCACTTGGATTCGATCTCATTTGAGCTCCAAAATGAATTATTGCTAAAGTATTTTTACTTTTTAAATTTAGTTTAAAAAATAATAATAAATAAATAAAGATTAACAATAATCTAAAATCTGTATTTTAATTTAATTTCTTTTTTTTTACAAATTTTGGTGGAGAATGCCCTTGATCAAAATTTATCATTTCATTGTACACAGATTTGAGTTTGATAAATAGAGATATTTCGTATTCTATTATTGATATTATGGTAAATAAAGTTCAATTGAAAATGTTGAATAATGGTAAAACTAATGATAAGTTTCACTATAACCAATATTAAGTCACAATAGCTCTAAGTTGAGATCGGTGTGATAATTGGTGCTTCTCTTGTGGAACTCCAACCAGTCTACAATTTTTTATTTTATTTTTACGAATTAACGGGGTCCAACCCCATTCACAGAAGCTAAGGAAATCTCCTTTGGCAACTGCTCAAGGTAAAAATGTAATAAATAATGTTGTATTACTTTGTTTTTCTTCCATTTTCTTTCTCTTTTCTTGTCAAAAACTGTTGTGGACTGAAGTAGAGTGGAAAGGTCCATGATGTTTACAGAGGTTAGAGGGAGGATAGATTTTTCAGTTGGAGGATATAATAAAACTAACCAATAATAATAATGTCAATGTCTCGCAGGCGGCGTGAAGATGGCGTGCTCCATGCTGGTGGTATTGGTGGCGGTGGGGATCGTGTGCCAGTTCGGCTCCCAGTCCGCCATGAGTGCCCTCCTGGGTGCCACCTCTCTCGTCAGGGTGCCCGTCCAGTCTCTCAATGACTACGTCAGCTTCAACAGTGGTGAGTCCGATAGGTCAGGCGTTGGTCTGCTAATCTAGAGATCGCTGGTTCGCAACCCAGCCAAGACGTGCAAGATACCCTCCCATTTGATATTTACATCTCAATACGTCTTGAGCTAACTTCTGGAATAATGGGACTCATTAGCCCTAGTCGGGCAGTACAAATAAAGACAAGTTAGGACATCACATATCATCATCATAGGGTGGCGTCATCGTGAATGATGGTAGCCAGACAGTGGAGGAATGACTCAGCACTTCTACCACTGTCTTTACAAGGAGGCTAATAATTGACAATGGCCCCAAAACCAAGCCTATATATATCATTTATGTAACATCACATATATATCATAATAATAGTCTTAGTGCTGAGTTATAAAACATGATTAGATTTAATCTAAGTGGACACTATTCCTTGAACTCCAATAACCCAATCAGAGTGTGTTGTTTACCCAAATAACCCAATCAGAAAGCAGGAACCTTTTTAACTCAGAGACTGGGCAGTGGGCATTGCCATGTTTAGCGGTTGTTTCACACTAAAAGATGACACAAAAAAAATAAAAATTGAAAAGGAAATTCGGGGATTATGAGAGTGAGAGAGGCTTTCTGGAACTAGGCCCACTTCTCCTCTTTCGAGTTCCAATTATAACCCCCCTCCCCTCTCTCTCCTCCTCCCCCCCCCCCCCCCCAGACGTGACGTCCCACGGGCGGTATCGCCGCTCCCCCCACCACCTCCCCCTCCTCAGCAGTCTGGAGCTGGAGAACGCGGTGGCCATCGCGGAGAGCTACGTGGCCAAGATGATGACCCATGAGGTAAGGGACAAGGTGACCCATGAGGGACAAGGTGTTGTCCCATGAGGTAAGGGACAAGGTGACCCATGAGGAACAAGGTGTTGACCCATGAGGGACAAGGTGTTGACTCATGAGGGACAAGTTGTAGGCCCATGAGGTAAGGGGCGTGATGACCCATGAGGTAAGGGACAATATTTTGACCCATGAAGTACAAGATGTTGACCCTTGAGGTAGGGGCAATAATTTGACCCATAAAGTACAAGATGTTGACCCTTGAGGTAAGGGACAATATTTTGACCCATGGAGTACAGGAGGTTGACCCATGAATTAAGGTACAAGAGTTGACCCATGAGCTCATTTTATTTTGGGATAAGATATTGATCCATGAGATCATTTTATTTTGCATAATTTAAAATAAAATAAACACTTTGTATTTCTGTTAATTGCAAAAAGTCCGTCAGTTATAGCTGATAGCTGTGAATATGTGAAGAAAAAAAATCTTATATTTTGTTAATGTTTGTTTCTTGTAAATTGGTCATGTACCGTAAAATATACAATACCTAACGGTATTAAAAAAAATAAAAATAATATGATAGCTGTGAAGACACTGCGCTTAACCATGTTGACCAATTTTCCAGGTGAACATTGCCGACTCCGGAGTAAAGATCGAACCCGGCACCCCGGCTCAGGGCCAGCTCATCGACTCTCAGCCGAGTCTGGAGGCTCTGCAGATGAACCGAGAGTCGCTGGTGGCGCTCAAAGCCGCGAAATACCTGGCCAGCAAACACTGCCTGCGGTAGGTCTTGTTTCTAGGACTCCAAAAAAAGGATGATTTTTTTACAGTCTATTTGCTATCCTCATCTAATTATAATTTATAGCCATGATTCTTTTTTTTTTTTTTTTTTTTTTTTTTTTTTTTTTTTTTTAAAGGAAGAGGAGTTAAATCTTATAGCAATTCAAGACAAACACCAAAGACTGCCTGATTTTGTTGAACAGTGTGAGTCTTGTAAGCGGAAATTGGTGCTTAATACCCACTAAAGTCCTCCTCTCCACCTAAGAACACTTGACCTAGCCATGATACAAGAGCTACTTTAATAATGATAGTAATTCACCGACCTCAGCAGCTTGATCGATAAGGCGGCGGACTTGCAACCTGGAGGTCGGCGGTTGAAGTCCCAAGTTCAATGCAGATTTGGTAAAGCGAGTTTGAGTCGTTGTGACATGACGAAAATGATTAACACAAACAAGATAACTTTTTTGGAAAAACTTTTTTTTGCAATACCTAATAATAATTAGGTATTGCATGCATAAAAAAAAGTCTGGCTGGGGGACTATAAACAGGGAGTAGACCAGCATTGGCTTGGTTCTGGGGGCCCTTGTCAATTATTAGCCTCCTTGTAAAGACAGTGGTAGAAATGCTGAGTCATTCCTCCACTGTCTGGCTACCATCGTTCACGATGACGCCACCCTATGATGAATAATAATTATAAAAATGGAGTAATTTCTCCTCGAACTTGAAAAAAAAAAAAAAAAAAAAAATCGAACAAAAGTTCATCTATTTTCCACCAGGCTGCGCATCAGTGACGAGGATTGCGCCCATCAGCTCTCGGAGCTTTCGCTAGCGCCCACCTCCCTGGGGAGGAAATGCGCCAGCGGGGCCAACCCGGCGCTCTGCTCCGGAGACCCGAGGTTCAGAGCCCAGGACAACGCCTGCAATCAGCGTCTGCACCCGTCCTGGGGCATGGCCAACTCTCCCTACCGACGACTCCTCTTCCCCCAGTACGACGACGGTAAGCCGCCAGCCATCTTGTTTTCATCTCACTTCAGATATACCCCATAAATTGTAGTTTACCAAACCCCTTAATGAACTCAAACCCAACTCCCTACAGACGACTCCTCTTCCCCCAGTACGACGACGGTAAGCCGCCGCCGCCATCTTGTTTTTATCTCACTTCAGATACCCCAAAAATTGTAGTTCCCCCAACCCAAAATGAACCCAAACCCAAAACAATGAATGAGAATTTTTTATTATTAAACAAGTTGGATCAAGTTTTATTTACAAAATAATGATATAGAAAATATATGTACATTCATAGATATTAAAATTAAGAAAACAAAACTTGATCAAGGTCGGTGCTAATGCCAACGGCATTCTCTTCCAATTTTTTTTATCTCACTTCAGATACCCCATAAATTGAAGTTCCCCAAACCCAAAATGAACCCAAACCCAAAGCAATGAATGAGAATTTTTTAAACTGCTAGCAAGAAAGGACTCTTTAGTTCTACGTAGGCAGTTCAACTAGATTTTTTTAAATTGCTAGCAGAAAAGGACTCTTTAGTTCTACGTAGGCAGTTTAACGTACTACACTGAGTAGCTCAGCGCTAGGAAACTCTAAATTGCCATATTCTTTCTCTCAATGCTACAAAAAAAAAAAAAAATGCTACCACTGGGCGATATCCATGTTAAGTCAAAATGATCGTACAAAAATAATATAACCTCATAATTTTGTTCTGGACTTCATAGCTTTATTTATAAAGCTCTGCCCTTGTTAGATTTCATCATAGGGTGCCGTCATCGTGAACGATGGTAGCCAGACAGTGGAGGAATAACTCAGCACGTCTACCACTGTCTTTACAAGGAGGCTAATAATTGACAAGGGCCCCCAGAACCAAGCCAATGCTGGTCTACTGCTTGTTAGATTTACCATTATTATTTCATTTAATTCATTTCTCCCCTCTTCTCAACCCCAGGCCTCTCCACCCCCCGTGGCTCCTCCCGGGCCCGGGCCCTCCCCTCCCCCCGCGTCATCTCCGTGGGCCTTACTCTGGACGAGGACCGGCCCGACCGTCACTCCACCCTGGCCCTCATGCAGTGGGGTCAGTTTGTCTACAGCGACATGGCCCACACCGTCACCTCGCACATGTGTAAGTATAGAGATTTTGGTCCTCCGATGCCGGATGAGGCACTGTGTAAGTAAACGAGATTTTGGTCCTTCGGTGCCGGATGAGGTACTGTGTAAGTAAACGAGATTTTGGTCCTTCGGTGCCGAATGAGGCCATGTGTAAGTAAACGAGATTGTGGTCCTTCGATGCCGGATGAGCCAATTCATTTTAGAGGAGTGATTTCTGGTCCTTCGGTGCTGGATACGAGATAGTATCTTGCAGATATATTTCTTTGGTTCTTCAGAAATCAAACCTCAAAGAAAGTCGCCTATTTCTCGGGTAGTGGAGTAGTATGTCGACTACTATAATATACGAGTACCTCACATCAGCTCTCTATCAAAACAATCGAATTTTCTCTAAAACAAACATTTTTCCCTCTCATTGATAGAATTGTTATCTTTTTTTTATATTTAGCCCTTCTTCTTCTTTTACTTTGCCCTTTCCTAAATCTTCTTCGCGTCGCCATTGTTCCTCCTCTTCCTCATGGGTGAGGTTTTTTGGTTCTGGTACTCCTCCTTCCTCATTGAACGACTGGATGGCCTTTCTAACATTAACCCTGTTTTTATTTTTCTTATTTTTTATTGACTATGAGCTCTTCCACCTAACTCACACTGTGAGCTCTTATCTTATTTATTATTACTATGTCTGTCCCGGTAGCTCAGTGGTAAAGGCGGCACTCTGTGAATCCAGAGTTCCCAGAGGTCGCGGGTTTGAAACCCAGTCGGGACATGACAAGTTACCCTCCCATTACGGATTTTTACCACCTAGTAATACGTCTTGGGCTTACTGCTGGAATAGTGGGACTGAATAGTCCTATTCGGACAGTATAAATAAGGCGATATTATTATTATTATGATCCTATTTCAGTCAACACGGGCAGTTTTATGATCCTGTTATTATTATGATCCTGTTATTTATTATTATGATTATGATCCTGTTTCAGTCAACACGGGCAGCACCATCAACTGTTGCACCCCTGAGGGTTTCCCCGTGTCGCCCCGTCACTCGCATTCCGCCTGCTTCCCCATCGAGGTTCCCAAAAAGGATCCCTTCTACGCCAAATTCGGACGCACCTGTATGAACTACGTGCGGTCTGTGAGCGCCATCCGACAGGACTGCACGTTTGGGCCCATGGAACAGGTAGGACATGGTTTAGGAAACGCTGTTCGTGGGACATGACAAGTTATCCGATGAGGACTATTGTTAAGTGTTAACCGGGGTTAAGTGGCAGCGGGTTAATTGGCCTAAGACATTAACTTCGCCCCGGATTACAAAACAATTGTAATTAAAAATTAATAATGTTCTTATTTTTTTTGTACATATTTCTAAGTTTTTTTTTTATTATTTAAATTTGTTGTTGTTGATTGTTTTGTAAAAATAAAAAATAAAATGTAATTAAATAAATAAATAAAATCCTCCCATTTGGGATAGCGTCTCGGGTTTACTGCTGGAATAATGGGACTGCAATAGTCCCAATCGGGCAGTATAAATAAGGCGTTATTGTTATTGATGTTATTTGAAAATGCAACATGATTCATGAAACAGGTGCAGTTTGCTCTAATCAACGCGATTTCTGTTATTATTATTATTATTTCTTTGCCATCCTAATTTACATTTCACTCAATACTGAACCCAACTTGCTTCTGTCCCCAGCTGAACCAGGCGACTCCAGTGCAGGACGCCTATTATTATTATTTCTTTGCAATCCTAATTTACTTTTTCCTCAATACTAAACCCAACCTGCTTCTGTCCCCAGCTGAACCAGGCGACTCCAGTGCTGGATGCCTATTATTATTTTTTTTTTTTTTTTTTTTTTTTTAAACAGATTTAATCAAGTTTTATTTACAAAATATAATATATACAATTTACAAGAAATAAAGTTGAAATAATTAAGCAAAACTTGATCAAGGGCGGTGTTAATGCCTACGGCATTCTCTTCCACACCACCCTTGATAAAAAAAAATGAAAATAAAATATAAGGGCAACACAAAAAAAAGAATAAGAAAATTAAAAGGAACAATAAACAATTAAAAGTATGTACAATAAAAAAAAGGATTGGAGGAGGTAATAGAAACAGAAAAAACAAAATTAAGAGGGGGAGGGGGGGGGGGGGGAAATAATACAATATTACATAGTAGAAGTAGGTATTAACTACTGATCCAAAGCTAGCATGTATTCTTTTGTTTTCATCTTAAATGACATTCGACTTTCCAAGACTCTGAGTTCCTCTGGAAGCTGATTCCACAATCTAGCAGCATTAACAGTGAAACTTTTACCCATGAAGTCTGTGCGATGTAGTGGAATGTTGAGAAGATGTTGTGAACGTGTATTGTGTGAATGAAAACTTTGTAGAGGTTGAAACGTGGAGTGTAAGTATGATGGTGTTGTTTCTTCGTTCATTATTTTCCACAAAAGACATAATGTCTGATGCTCCAGTCTTCTCGTAACAGTCAACCACGTCAGCGATCTTCTTAGGTTAGAAACATGGTCATATTTTCTTAACCCGAAGATATAACGAACGCAAGCATTTTGGTAAGTTTGAAGTTTATTCATGAGTAATCCATTAATATTGCTAAAAACTATTCCTCCGTACTCAATAGTTGGGAAAATGAGAGAAGTGCTCAATAGTTTTTTTTGTCTTCAAAGGTAAAAACCTTTTCAGACGATTTAAGGAATGGAATTTTCTAAAGACTCTTTTCCCAACACTTATGACTTGTGAATTCCATGAAAGATTTGAATCAAAGAGCAGGCCCAAGTTTTTAACTGTGTGAGAAAAAGGAATAATAATTGAATTGAATCTTATTGGAAGAACTGTGATTTTTGATAGCCTATCTAGAAGGGGAGAGGATCCTATTATAATGCATTGAAATTTTTTGGGATTTGGTAAAATACCATGAATCATAGTCCAGTGATGTAATTGCTGAAGGTCATTGTTCAACATTTGAACAGCATCATTGACATTATCAACTAAAGAATGAATATATAACTGTAAATCATCAGCATACAAATGAAATGAACAATGTTTGAATATTTTTCCAATGTCATTTATAAACATGGAAAATAATAAAGGACCCAATATACTGCCTTGAGGAACACCTGTTGTTGTAAATAAAAGATCAGAAACTGCATCACCATTGAAGACATACTGTTGGCGATTTCTCAGATATGAAGAAAACCATTGGAGAACACAAGGAGAAAAGTTGAAATATTTTTGTAGCTTTATGAGAAGAATTTCAAAATCAACCGAATCAAAAGCTTTACTAAAGTCTGAAAGTAGTAATACAGTAACTTGGGTTCTATCCATACTCTTACGGATGTCATCTGTTACTTTTATCAGTGCAGTAGTTGTGCTATGACCCGGTCGAAATCCAGATTGATAAGGATTGAACAGATTATTTAAATTACAGAAATTTATAATTTGAAAATGTACAACTTTCTCAAGGACTTTGGAAAAAAACAGGTAAAAGAGAAATGGGACGAAAATCGTTCAATCCTTTAGGTTTAGAAATCTTGGGCAGAGGAACAATGCGACCAATTTTCCATTGCTGTGGGAATACGCCTGTTGATAATGAGGAATTAATAATATGCGTCAAAGGAGCAACAATGGAATCTAATATCAACTTGAGGAAACGGATTGATAAGCCATCATTACCAGTTGCATTGGATCTAATAGTAGAAAACGCCTGTCTCACATCTGCACAAGAAACATCCTGGAAGCAAAACTCAGGATGTGTTGGATTAGGTTGAGTAAGTATGCTATCGATAACATTAAGCTTGTGGGCTGGGTCTAGATTTACAGGCGGCGTTACAAATTGTTTATTGAGATTATCTAAGCTGAATTGAGGATCAATACGTTTCGATGATTCATTCACATTTATACCAAGACTCCTTAAAAACTGCCAAAGTGATTTTTCATTTTCACAGGATGCTATACCCTGAGATATACAGGGTCTTCATAAAGTCTCACCCAGGACTAGGTTTCTCGAAAACGACTCAGAATATCAAAAAACGCAAAAACCCGTATTCCTTTATATTTAGGGGGATTGATTTTCAGCCAAAAAAAATTTGCCTACACGGCCCCAGTCAGGCTGGGCATGGACCAACTTTAAAATCTTAAATAGAATGGTATGTCTTGTGGCATATTGTTTTAAAGGTCTTATTGAGAGAACTTCATTACAATAAATTTCAGTGTGCTACGACTTACCGTTCTTGAGATACAGGGTCGGACGTCCTGCGTAATATCCATATATTTTGACCTATAACTCGTTAACCGTAAATTATGGAGAAAATTTTTCATGGTAATAATAACTCCTTATGACAAGACCTTTATAACAAGTTATAACTCGACATACTCTGTTGATGTTAGTTTCTGGTCGGTTTCGTCAGCCAGCCGGACGAACAGTCGAAAAAAATTTAACGAAAAAACAAATCAAGTTTTAACTTGTTCGAAAGTTCTTGCCATAAGGAGTTATTATTAGCAAGAAAAATTTTCTCCATAATTTACGGTTAACGAGTTATAGGTCAAAATATATGGATATTACGCAGGACGTCCGACCCTGTATCTCAAGAACGGTAAGTCGTAGCTCACTTAAATTTGTTGTAATGAACTTCTATTAATAAGACCTTTAAAACAATATGCCACAAGACATACCATTCTATTTAAGATTTTAAAGTTGGTCCATGACCAGCCTGACTGGGGCCGTGTAGGCAAAATTTTTTTGGCTGAAAATCAATCCCCCTAAATATAAAGGAATACGGGTTTTTGCGTTTTTTGATATTCTGAGTCGTTTTCGAGAAACCTAGGCCTGGGTGAGACTTTATGAAGACCCTGTATAAATTTCTTTAGCATCACGAACAGATCGATTACATAAATCTTGTGTCCCAACCTGCTTGTGTCCCCAGCTGAACCAGGCGACTCCAGTGCTGGATGCCTATTATTATTATTTCTTTGCAATCCTAATTTACTTTTTCCTCAATACTAAACCCAACCTGCTTCTGTCCCCAGCTGAACCAGGCGACTCCAGTGCTGGATGCCTATTATTATTATTTCTTTGCAATCCTAATTTACTTTTTCCTCAATACTGAACCCAACCTGCTTGTGTCCCCAGGTGAACCAGGCGACTCCAGTGCTGGATGCCTATTATTATTATTTCTTTGCAATCCTAATTTACTTTTTACTCAATACTAAACCCAACCTGCTTTTGTCCCCAGCTGAACCAGGCGACTCCCGTGCTGGATGCCTCCATGATCTACGGCACCTCAGACGAAGTGACCTCCTCTCTCCGGAGCTTTAGCTCGGGCAAGCTACTCAACAACGAGAACTTCCTGCCCCAGTCTAGTACGCCGGAAAGTGACTGCCAGGTCCGCAGTGACAAGGGAAAAGTTCCCGTGTGCTACGCCTCAGGTAAGTTGATCTAAAAGTTATCATTTGTCGCAAATGACTCTTTTTTAAAAATAAATTTACGGAACAATGTTCCATTTTATTACATTGTTAAAACATAAAATGCTGTTATGAAAGCAAGTGAACAGGGAGAAAGCCAGTATCTTGCCAGAATAATTCCGCCCTTTAGTTAGGAAATATGTTTATACTTTTATATATTTTTCTTTTCTTTCTCCTTTTTATTGTCTATATTTTTTCCATTTTTTTTTTTTTTTTCATTATTATAATTATTATTTGTACTGTACCTATGTCTTCTTATCTAATAAAGTGTTCATTAATAATAAGAATATCAGTGCACGACGATTATTCAGTGCAACATTGCTAATTTTAACCCTTTACACTCCCTCCAGGTGACTCTCGCGTGAACGTTAACCCTCACACGGCCCTGATGCACACGCTGTGGATGCGCGAACACAACCGCATCGCTGACGAGCTGGCCAGGGTTAATCCTCAGTGGGACGATGAGAGGCTGTTCCAGGAGTCGAGGAAGCTAGTGGGCGCCCTGATCCAGCACATCACATACAGCGAGTATCTGCCTCTGGTGTTAGGTGAGTTACACTAGACAATAACTATAGAAAGTAAAGTAACTAGTGGAAGGTAACCGACTTCAGTAGCTTGATCGATAAGGCAGCGGACCTGTAACCTGGAGGTCGGTGGTTCAAGTCCCGGTTTCAGCGTAGATTTAGTAAAGCGAGTTTGAGTAGTTGTGATATCACGAAAGTGATTAACACAAATGATATGTTTGTTATTTACTCTAATACAACTTAATAGGTATAGAAATGAAATAGTAAATGCACCATTTTATTTACAAGAACAGTAATAGGAAAAACGTTTATTTCGGAAGTCAAATCTAGAATGACAGAACTTGGGGAAAAGTTCCCAGCAGATCAAATATTGTTCAGCCAGTATACATCAGTCTTCCCCCCTATAATGTGTGGACCGCATCTGGTCCACATGTCGCCGCCAGACCCTCCCATCATCCAGCAACACCCAGTAGTGGACAGATCCCTCCTTTCTTTGAACACTACCAAATTTCCACTTGGAATCTCTAGTGTAGTTCCTGACTTGAACTCGATCGTTAACTTGAAAACTTCTCGAGACTGTGTAAGTTCTACTCTCAGGAACAAGAGATACTCTTGGCTTCATGATAACATCCAGTCTTGTCCTCACATCTCTTCCAAGCATGAGCACGTAGGGACTCATCCCCTCTGCGTTTGGAATTTTTCTTAACTGCATAAGAAGTCTGGCTAATTTTAGGTGGACATCTCCCGGCTCATCCGACATACAATGAAGATAATTTTTCACAGTCTGCACCGACCTCTCAGCTTGCCCATTGGATGAAGGATGAAACACAGCGGAAAACTTATGAACGACACCATTGCTCTCTAGAAAGTTTTTAAACAAATAGGAAGTAAATTGAGGTCCATTATCCGAAACTAGTACCGGACAGATACCAAAATTTGTAAAAAGTCGTCGCAGCTCCCTGATGCAAAAGTCCGTAGTGGTTGACTTCGTTGGAATTACTTCAACCCATTTCGTAAAGGAGTCAACCACTATGAAATAGAACAACCCATTAACTGGACCAGCAAAATCGATGTGTACTCGCTGCCATGGTTCCTTTGCGGGCTCCCAGGGGTGACACTGAACTTTGGGCGGGTTATTTTGTTTTTCACAGCAATGTTTACATTTCCTCACGGATTCTTCTATATCTCTATCTATATTTTTCCAATAGCAATAACACCTTGCCAGCGCTTTCATTCTTACCATACCCAAGTGTCCAGTGTGAAGCTCTTGTAATACACTAGTTCGCAAGGGAGCTGGTATCATCACACGGGTACCTTTTAGTAAACATCCGTCTTGCAATGTAATTTCGGTATTTTCGTAGCCCAGCGACTTCAAACATTTGCCTGTCTCCAGTGCATCCAAAATCATTTTTAAATCAGGATCTAGTTGTGTTTCCTGTTGAATGGTTTGATATGAAATGCTATTCAATGTTTTTATTTGATTAGATTGGAACTTGTAGGTCTGATCTGTAATATTAGGATCGGTATTTTCAGTAGGAAAACGGGAAAGAAAATCTGCATTACAGTGCTCACTGGTTCTTTTATACTCAATGGTGTAATCGAATCCTGATAAGAACAGTGCATAGTGTAACATTCTGGTAGCCGACAGTGCAGGTAACGTCTTCAAAGGGTTAAATATTGTGGTCAACGGTTTATTATCTGTAATAAGAATAAATTTCCTACCGTACACATATTGAAAGAATCGTTTGATGCCCCAGTAAATCGCCGTCGCTTCTCTGTCTATCTGACTGTAGTTTCTCTCGCAGGCAGTAAGAGATCTGGACGCAAAGGCAATCGGCCTCTCAGAACCATCTGGGTACCTATGCGATAGGCAAGCGCCTAGACCGACAGGGCTAGCATCAGTGGCTAAAGTAATTGTAATATCCGGGTTATAGTGAACCAACACATTTTCATTACATATTTCTTCTTTGACCATTTCAAAACTTTTCTGACACCCGGTTGTCCACGTGAACTTCCTGCCTTTGCGAAGCAACTGATTTAATGGATTCAGTATGGTTGCTAAGTTTGAAATAAATTTATTATAATAGTTTGCCATGCCTAAAAATGTTCGGAGTTCAGAAACATTTTCTGGGCGCTTTACGTTTTTAATGGCTAAAACTTTGTCTTCCATTTTGTGCAAGCCATGTTCATCAATTTTATGTCCCAGGTAATGAATACTTTTTTGGAAAAATTTACATTTGTCCCTGTTTAGAGTTAAATTCTGGGATTGTATTAAATTTAACACAGTATTCAATCTAATTAGAAGTTCATTGTATGATGCACCCTGTATGATGATGTCATCAAAAAAACATTGTACACCGGATAGACCCTGTAATAATTTGTCCATATATTGTTGCCATAGTCCTGGGGCTACTTTCACTCCGAACATAAGTCGGTTTACCCTGTATACACCCTTGTGCGTACTTAAACTCTGAAGAATGGCACTCTCTTCGTTCATTTGGTAATGTAAGTAGGCTTTGCTCAGATCTAAAGTGCAGAAGAACTTACCCCCGTTCATCTGAGAAAATATATCGTCTATCCTAGGAATGGGATAGTTCACGTCCTGGATACATTTGTTAAGAGTTACCTTATAATCGGCACAGATCCTGATATCACCATTGGGTTTGTCAATGGGTACAATAGGAGTACCCCACTCAGAGTGCTCGATCTTTGTCAAAATTCCATCTCTTTCCAGGCGGTCTAGTTCTTTCTCGATTTTCTTTTCTCCTAGAATAAGGTATAGGGCGAGGTTTAAAGAAAATGGGCGTGGCCTCAGGTTTCAGCTTTAGCACACCTTTTTCATTTGGTATTGCACCTATTTTATCTGTAAACACTTTTTCGTACTTTTTTAGAATTTCCTCAAGTTGTAAATTTTCTTCAGCTTTCAGCAATTTAATTTCAGCCCAGTCTAGATTAACCTCTCGTATCCAATCTCTACCAAAAATTGGGTCTACATCCTGACTGATGATGAATATTTTACCAACAAATGTCTGGTTTTTATATCGACATGTCACAAAGCTCACTCCCTTTGGTAGAATCGTCTCTCCTGTGTAAGTTTTCATTTGAACATTTGTTTTAAAAATCTTTTTATTAATATTTAAAGCCTTGAAATCTGAGTATGATATCGAGCTCAACGCTGCCCCCGTATCAACCTCCATACTAAAATGTCTGTTTTCTATGTCAATATTTACCATGAACTTGTCGGTCTTGACGGTGCGCAGTACGTTTACCTCGTAGTCTTCGCTCGCTGTAGAATTCTCTTCATCTACCTGGTGAGCTTTTCTACTGCCGCTGCGGCTGCCTTGTAATCTGCCGCTGACACTGCCACCAGTGTTGCCGCCGCCCTTTTCTGACTGACATACACGCGCTATGTGTCCCAGCTTATCACATCTCCGGCAGAATTCAGACCGGAACTTGCAGACGTTGGCCCTGTGGTTCTCTTGCCCACAGCGATAGCACTTTCCTGCTAATTTAGAGAAATACCCATTGTTAATTTTTTTATTATTCAACTCAGGTGTTTGAGAATATTGCGCACGATTAGAAAACATATTTTGCTTTACCTGATGTAATTTTGTGTACTGTCCATTGTACTCAGTAGAATTAGATACTGTATTACTCATGGCTTGATTTTCTGATTTCGAGAATTCTATTGTAATTGCTCTATGAATTAAATCTTGAAAAGTAGCAGTGTTTTTCTCTTGTAGTAATTGTACCCGAATATCAGAATCACGTAGACCACGGATAAATTGTAAAGCTAGAAATGCATTAGCTGTACAATTGTTACACTTCTCACAGTTAAACTTACAATGTTTTGCTAACTTTTTCAATTCAGTAGAATATTCATTTACCGATTCATTTGGCTCTTGTGTACGACAGATAAATTTATTCTGCAGTGCCCATAAGCTAGGACTAGGCTCAATATATTCCTTCATCATAGCAACCAGTATATCATATTCTTTTGTAATAGGATCCTCGGGTGCACACATATTGTACAAATTTTCATGCATACGTGGCGTCAGTGCATGTAACAGTGTATACACTTTGAGCCTACTGTCTGTGTGTCCCTTCAATACCATGAAAGTTTCCAACCTTTTTATGAAATTACCAAAAGTTTCATCTTCTTGATAGGGCACAAAAGTCAAGTTTGATGTCGTACACATCTCGGTTGCACTTTTACTGGCAGAGCTAGAGCTACTCAGATTAGTGGCATGAGTACCAATAATCATATTTCTGAATTGTAAAATAAGAACTTTAATACCTGTAATAGTCTCCTGTATGTCGAATCGGTAGTCATCCTGAGACTCTGTGTCTTCACCTGTGACTAACAAATCCAACCCATCCTGTATCCGTTCGTATCTCGTTCTGTACTCCTCAACATTGTCTTCGTAAACTTTCAGCTCTTCCAGTGTGCAATTTTCCGTAATCCTCTGCTTGGTTTTCGTCAGTAAAGCCTTCACAGTACCTCGTTTGATTTTCAACTCTGCAATGCTCATTGTAGTGCTTTCTTCTTTTCTCCTCGTCGCCAATTTGATATGTTTGTTATTTACTCTAATACAACTTAATAGGTATAGAAATGAAATAGTAAATGCACCATTTTATTTACAAGAACAGTAATAGGAAAAACGTTTATTTCGGAAGTCAAATCTAGAATGACAGAACTTGGGGAAAAGTTCCCAGCAGATCAAATATTGTTCAGCCAGTATACATCAACAAATATGATAACTTAAAAAAAAAACCAGTGGAAGGTAACCACCAGGCGAGTTTATTTTTATTTTATTTTATTAAAGATGAGTGTTTCACAGCCGTTTTTTTTTCGTAGCCATGAAACAGGAGCTACTGTAGACGCTTGTGGTCTGTGTTGTAGCGTACCCATCCCGTAGTATGCCTCCCCTCTGATGGGCGAGAAGTGACACAATACTTCCCATTTAGGTGCTGGGTCAACACGAGCGCACCGGAAGGTAGCTCTTACAAACAAATGTAACCAAATTTTGAATACAAATATTTGTCGACGCAAAATCGTAACCCAAACTCTTGTTCATAACATTTCCTTGGTGGGGTTAATAATTCGAGTACGTTCTCGAGGTGACCTAAAGCTTGTATCAAATTTTGAATCCTTGTTTGTTTAACTGCTAACATCTAGTTGCTTAGGCATTAGTTCATGGAGGAATTAACAACTAGTGAAGGAGATAAAGAGAGTGAGTGAATCAACCAGACAGTGTGTAGATTCCACGTTTATAAAGTAGGAATAGATCTCAAATGTTTCTGCAAATAAACAATGTCAAACTAGATTGAGGTACCTATAATAAATTTATTATATTTTAATTTTTTTTTATAAAGAAACATTTATACAAAGGTACTTTCTATAAATGTTTGGTCTCCTAAGCTTTGAAGGGCTTCTAAGAGATACTAGTTGGTACTGGTACCAAGGTACGGTATAGTAGAGTACAGTAAAGGTAAGGTACAAACATTTACCAGGTACCAACCCTGATAAGATACCTAAGATCTTGTTTGATTAACCGCTAACATTATTATTATCTTATGACTAACAGAAGCACTATTCATGTTCCCCCAGGCAGCAAATACGCGCGCCGACGCGGCCTCACTGTCTCGCCTCGCAGCAGTGGCGGCTACTCAGACCTGTACGACCCCACCCTGGACCCTGCCGTCAGCAACGCCTTCGCCACCGCCGCAGCCAGGTTATTATTTTATTTATTAAGTTAAGTTTTTTTTTAAGTTATCATATTTGTGTTAATCACTTTCGTGATATCACAACTACTCAAACTCGCTTTACTAAATCTACGCTGAAACCGGGACTTGAACCACCGACCTCCAGGTTACAAGTTCGCCGCCTTATCGATCAAGCTACTGAAGTCGGTTTATTTTATTTATTTAATACATGACAAGTAAATGGTTCAAATATACGAGTATATAACAATGACAGTTTACATAATTCATCTATGAGGTGTTTTATCGGGAGGTGTTTTATCTATGAGTTAAACGATTTGTATTTTAAATTTTGATATAATATAAAACTATAATGATTTGAATTTGCAAATGTTTACATAATTCATAATATTTTTAACTGAACTTATGCTAGTTTCTTTTGGCTGTCGTCATCTTACACTAAGGGCCACACCTATGAAGTATGGTCCTTGTGTCGTGGGATGCAGCCTTGTTCTAGTTTTTGTGTTAATTATAATAATTACCATCACATTTCTATTTCTTTTTGTATAAAATAATTTCTTTTTGTATAAAATAATCATTCTTTCCATTAACATCAACATCATCGCCTATGATGATTGTTATCATTTTCTCCACCATTAAAATAAGTCTGTCCCGGTAGCTCAGTGGTAAAGGCGGCACTCTGTGAATCCACAGGTTCCAGAGGTTGTGGGTTCGAAACCCAGCCGGGGCATGACAAGTTATCCTCCCATTTGGGATTTTTACCACATAATAATATGTCTTGAGCTTACTGCTGGAATAATGGGACTTTAATAGTCCTTATCGGGCAGTATAAATAAGGCGATATTATTATTATTACTATTATTATTTATTTAACCACCAGGTTCACCAACTCTCTATGGCAAATCTCTTCCACAGGTTCACCAACTCTCTCATGTGCGGCGATATCGAGCTGGTGGCGGAGGACCGCAGTGCCGCAGACAACGCGGTCATCCAGCTGCGGCACCATTACAACGAGCCCTCCGTGATGGAGAGGCAGGACAACTTTGAGAATCTGGTGCGGGGGCTGGCCACGCAGAGCGGACAGAAGATGGACACCAAGTACTCCAAAGCGGTGAGTCTGTGTTGGTGGTCGTAGTTTCAGTGTGTTAATATAATAACAATAATTAACCGAACACAGTGAGGTTCTGTTTTCTGTTCTTGTAGAGTCTTTGAGAAAATATTATTATTAAACATGTTGGATCAAGTTTTATTTACAATAAAGTAGGTACATAGAATATTTACATAGACATTGAAATAAAACAAAACTTGATCAAAGGCGGTGCTAATGCCAACGGCATTCTCTTGTCCATGTTGGTGGTCGTAGTTTCAGTGTGTTAATATAATAACAATAATTAACCGAACGCGACCTCACTAAGTGAAGTTCTGTTTTCTGTTTTTGTAGAGTCGTCAAGAAAATATATTTGAGTTCAGTGGTAAACTTTAGTGATCGTGAAAGCTAAGGGGGGCGTACTGTGGTAAAAAAAATCAAAAAAGGGCCAATAAAAGGGCCAGTTGATATTTTTTTTTATTAAAACCTATCGAGTAGGGTATTGAATAAAAGGTCTCGATGTCCTCATGCTTGATTGACCATTTATAATGCGATGGTTGAATCTGTGTGAGGTTTACTAGTACACACCCAGAGACTGTACTAGTATAGTCTCTGGGGGACGTTAAGTAGATTAACAGCTACGTCAGACCAAAAGAAAATAACCGAACCTGGATAAGCAGGACTTGTGTAAGTAGGAAACCTGGATAGACTTGAAAATAACTTGTGGTCCTTGAATTCCTGTTTATGTTTAGCTGTAATTTATTATAACAATATCTAATACTATGCCAATTCAGCGTGTTGTTGCGAGATTCTACTGTACATTATTTCCTTTGTCATGAAGTTTCCACCTCCCCATTGCCCTTGCAGGTAACGCAGTTCCTATACAGCGACAACTCTCAGTCATCATTTCTACTGTACATTATTTCCTTTGTCATAAAGTTTCCCCCTCCCCTCTGGTGTTGCAGGCAACGCAGTTCCTATACAGCGACAACTCTCAGTTCTCATAATTTCTACTGTACATTATTTCCTTTGTCATAATTTCTACTGTACATTATTTCCTTTGTCATAATTTCTACTGTACATTATTTCCTTTGTCATAAAGTTTCCCCCTCCCCACTGGTGTTGCAGGTGACGCAGTTCCTATACAGCGACAACTCTCAGTTCTCATAATTTCTACTGTACATTATTTCCTTTGTCATAAAGTTTCCACCTCCCCATTGGTGTTGCAGGTAACGCAATTCCTATCCAGCACAACTCTCAGTCATAATTTCTACTGTACATTATTTCCTTTGTCATAATTTCTACTGCACATTATTTCCTTTGTCATAATTTCTACTGCACATTATTTCCTTTGTCATAATTTCTACTGCACATTATTTCCTTTGTCATAATTTCTACTGTACATTATTTTCTTTGTCATCATTTCTACTGTACATTATTTCCTTTGTCATAATTTCTACTGTACATTATTTCCTTTGTCATAATTTCTACTGTACATTATTTCCTTTGTCATCATTTCTACTGTACATTATTGTATTGATTACAATGTATTGTAATACGGGGCGAAGTTAATGCCTAAGGCATGTACAATTTTTTTTTTTTTTTCTACATATATCTTTTTTTTGTGAATATTGTTAATTTTTTTTATCTTTGTTAATAATTTATTGTTGTTTGTATTGTATAAAAAATAAAGTGTAAATTAATAAAATAAATAATTTTTCCTCCTCCCTATTGGTGTTGCAGGTAACGCAGTTCCTATACAGCGACAACTCTCAGTTCGGCCTCGACATCATCAGCCTGGACATCCAGCGCGGCCGAGACCACGGCCTCCCCAGCTACAACAGCTTCCGCAAGTTCTGCGGCCTCAAGGCGGCCTCGTCCTTTGAAGATCTCCAGGTGAGTGTGGAGTAATTTGTCATTGTAATCGTGCAACACATAATATCGACCCTGGAATGAGAAAGAGGCGTAAGTGATATTTTCATTTTTTTCAGGAGAGCAAAAAGAATAAAAAACAATTTCTTTTTGTTCCTGCCTTTTATAATTTTGCTGTATTTTGACTCCTTCCATTCCATACTCTAATATCTGATTCGAAAAAAAGTTCTTTTGCTGGTATTTGAACCAAAGAATCCACTTGAACAAGTTGTTGTATGGAATAAAATGAAAATTCATTTTTTGTTACTTACGCCCCTTTCTCATTCCATGGTAGATATATTCATTTTATAAACATTATCAAATTTTGAACAAATCAAAACATCGATAGACATCATCATCATCCTTGATCAGGCTTTAGGGGTATTTTTCTTTTGGATAAATTTTTTTTCCAGGTTCGATATTTCCAAATATTTCCATTTTATTCCAAGGTCAACTTCACCACATTCGTGAAAGAAAAATACGATTCGGTACTTTTAAAGATAAACAATGGACCTAACCTATAAAAGAACTGGAAGCAAGAATTTTCTACTTCCATTTTGGTTAACCAAACTGGAAGAAGGAAGAGGAAAAATTTCCTCTTCCAAAAGAAAAATGACTTGCTTCCAGTTTGGTTCATTTTTTTCCAGTTGCATCCAGTTTGGTTGGAAAGAAAAATACGGCTTTTGTTTACTACCATGATACCTTTGCATTGTAACCAATAGCTAAAAAAAAAAGGTGCTCATAATATTATGGAACGTCCAGAAATATTAAAAAAAAAAAATTAAATCGGAACAAAAAAATATTATTACTTTTACAAAAACGAACACAATACTTCCGATTTCTAAGATTAGAAATTTCTCGGAAGTAGTAACTAAAGTTTGAATGTGTATCGGTTGGGTGGAAGAGCTCACAGTGTGAGAATCCTGCCGTTAAAGCCATAAAAAAACCAAAACAAAATGTATTTTTTTTATGAAAAATAAAAAATGAAAAAAAATCTCTTCCAGGACACGATGCCCAAATCCACGGTGTCCAAACTCAAGTCCCTGTACAGGCGGGTGGAGGACATTGACCTCATAGTGGGCGGCATCGCAGAGGCGGCCCAGGATGGGGCAGTGGTGGGGCCCACCTTCCGCTGCATTCTGGCCGAGCAGTTCATCCGCACCCGGGCGGGCGACCGGTTCTTCTATGACACCCCCAACCAGCCCAGCTCCTTCACCAAACGTGAGTCCACCACTCCACCATACATTCAGCCCGGATATTTTTTTAAAACAATATTTGGCTGGAGGACTATAAACAGGGAGTAGACCAGCAGTCTGGCTGGGGAACTATAAACAGAGAGTAGACCAGCAGTCTGGCTGGGGGACTATAAACAGGGAGTAGACCAGCATTGGCTTGGTTCTGGGGGCCTTGTCAATTATTAGCCTCCTTGTAAAGACAGTGGTAGAAGTGCTGAGTCATTCCTCCACTATCTGGCTACCATCATTCACGATGACGCCACCCTATGATGATGAACAATATTTCCATTTATTAGTATAGCAAACAATTATTACAAAAAACAAACGTGAGTTGACCATGACCATACAATTAGGCCGGATATTTTTTTTTAAAACATTATTTCCGTTTATTTCATAGTATAACAAACAATTATTACAATAAAAACAAACTACGGAATGGGCAGGCTACGACACAGACCACAAGCTCCTGTTTCATTGCTACGAAATAAAAAAGGCTGTGAAACACTCATTTTTAAAAAAAAGCTGCTACCCCACACTAGATGCCCGATTATGAAATAGGATTAAATTTTAATCTAAGTGGACACTATTCCAACGCCCTCTAGTGGGAATTTCAACCAATCACAGCGCACTAGAGCCCGAGTTAAGTGATAGTGATACCACTTAAATTAATCTAATCCTGTTTCATAATAATAATAAATCATTTCTTTTATTTTTCATATTATTTTGTATACAGAGGACCCATCCTAAGCCATTTTTATATTTTGGCTTCCAAGATGGAAGGAGATTTGTTTTTTATCCCCGTGTATCAAAGATGATAATCAAAGTATTGTTTTCTATTCGCAGCCCAACTGGATGAGATCCGCAAAGTGACTCTGGCGCGAGTGATGTGCGATAACAGTGATGTCGCCACCATGCAGAAATATGTCTTCCTCAAACCCAGCTCAGAGTAAGTATTGTTTGCGATTGGAGAAAGTCACACGGATTTTTTTTCTTCTTTTTTTTCAACAAATGAACGGGTAAAACCCCATGTGTTTTTTTATTCATGTACATCTAGTACAACTTCTCACTTTTCTGTTTATACTGATTAAAATAGGGAGGTTAGTTGATGGCATGGATATTCAGAACTATTACCTGCTGATGAGAGCAAATAAGCTCGAAACAGTTGTTCAGGCATGCCTCCTCTCACAAGAAAAAAAACTAGTCACCGTGACCGAGTGAGTTAACGGGCTAGGTATTGGTGACCTGGGTTCGATCCCCAGCGGACCAGAGATTTTTCTGCACTCGACTTGGATGTTGGGAGTCCGCTCATACCTCGTGAGGAAAAATGAGTAGCTGCTTTAATGAGAGTAGCGTCCAGTGGCGTCATTATGACCAAAAGTGGGATATTAAAGATGCGGAAAGTCCTATAATTCTGCACTGCCAACTAAAATTGTGATACATTAACACAAAGAAACACATTTGTAGTATAGACAATGAAAATGGGTGTTGGCTACAACTTTGTAAAGATAATACCTTTTTTTTCTTTTCTTTTTTTGAAGTGTTTGTCTTATAGTTAATTTTAAAATAAATGAAAAAACCTTCTATTTAAATTGTAAAAAAAGCTAATACCTACAATACAGGTATTAGCTTTTTTTCTCTAAATAAATATATACTTATTATCTAAATATTATTATTATAAACTGGTTGGGGTCCCACAAGAAGAGCTCCAAAATTATATTATATAAATAAATATATTATAATAAATATATACTTACTTATTTATTAATTAATCTCTTCTCTCCTCTTCAGGAACAAACTGTTCCACTGCACCTCCCCCCTGATGCCCTCTCTCAATCTGGACGCCTGGAGAGAAGAGGAGGGCTTCCTGACCGCCGCCCCGTCACAGAGTTGAGGGTTCGAATCCCGACACGGGCAGAATAATTCTCTCGTGGGTACCTCGCAACCTTGAAACACAGGTCTTTCCTTAGCTGTAGATCGAACAAACAAGCATGCGCTGAAGCAGATATTTGAATGTCTCGAAAAACATTCTGTGTTACAAAGTTTGGAAATTGGTTTTACTTGAAAATAATGATCTGAGAGGGGTTTAGAATACATAGCTTCATTTTTATTGTTTGAAGAAGAAAAATGACTACAAGAACCTATCTTGAAAATATTTTTCTAACAAAAAACTTTGAACATCTTTCAAATCATTATTTTCCAAGGGGTTTTCCAAAATTTGTAACAAATCGTTTTTCGACACACTTTTAAGTATATCTCGATATTCTGGTTCCTAGCTGTATATTCTGTGCCGATAGCTCAGTGGTAAAGGCGGCACTCTGTGAATCCAGAGATTCCACAGGTCGTGGGTTCGAAACCCAGCCGGGACATGACAAGTTATCCTCCCATTTGGGATATTTACCACATAATAATATGTCTTGGGCTTACTGCTGGAATAATAGGACTTAAGTCCTATCGAGCAGTATAAATAAGGCGATATTATTATATTAAGCATATTGTGAAGCAGGTAATGCTATCTGATGGATGTTAGACCTTAGATCAGTGTCACTCAATTTTGTGTCCGTTAGATAGACACAAATATTTCCCTTCTTTCGAGGGTATGATTGAAACTTGTAACATATGAAATGTAATTAAATGTATCTCTTCCTTCATTCAATAAGTATTTTATCAATATTTTTTATCTAGACATTGTGCCTTAGTGATTTTGTACAGTTAGAGAGATTTCAATGATTGATCATGTCAGATGTTAGTATGCCCTAGCGGTTAGATTATCATAATTGAAAAAAAAAATCTGAATTTTTTTACTTGCAAGTTCCAAAAAACTAACTTTTCATTCATTTTGTTGAGTGAAAAGGCTCGAGTTTTTACTACAACTTCTTAAATATTGATAGCAAATATTAATAACATAATCAGTAATAATTTATTCATATCAAATGATGTATGAATCAAACATTATTGACAGCCGAAATGATGATTTCCTATTATTATGTTCTAAAACCTCGGGCTTGAAAACAGTGATAAATTATTTCGATCATTTTCAAAAATTGAAATTTATTAGTCTTTCCATTGTAAAAGTTCTCAAAGAAATAATTATGTTTTAGAAGTGCACTGGTAGTGAAGTGGTGAACGCGCTAGTCTAGTAATCCAGTTAGCGTAGGGATCCGTTGGTTCGAATCCCACCCAGTGCATGAATTTTTTCTCAATAATTTGAGTTTGTGACCACATAAGACTCTGAGGGTTAGGTGGTAGAAAATGCTTTGAGCCTTAACCTCGCCTGGTGGTTACCTTCCACTAAAGAGTGTTATTATTATTATTATTATTAGATAGACCAAAAAATGATTTGTTTTTACAACAGATATTAATTTTTCAATATATCATGAATTTTTTTGCCACTCTTCAAAAATGCTTTGAGAATTTTCAGCAAAAATATCAGTTCGATATATATTTATATTTTTTACTTTCTTGTCTCTTGTTTATTTTTTGTGAATAATTTGTGTATATTTATGTGTTCATATTATATAAATTTATCTACTTCTTCACCATTTAAAGCAAATCTACTTGGTTTAATTTCTCCTAGATAGTTTGATTTGAGCCCACCATTAGCTCAGAGGCAAGATATTGAATTGCCATGCGGAAGATCCCAGGTTCTAACTCCCCAGAACTAAAAAAAAAAAAAAAAAAATTAAAAATTGGTGCGAATTTTTTTCTCTCATAAATTAGTGCCAGTTGTTTGTTAGGGATATCTTCCGGTGCGCACACGTTAACCCCCCAACTAAATGGGAAGTTGTGTGTCACTTCTCGTCCAGTATAAAGCAGGCATACTACGGGATGGGCAAACTACAACACAGACCAGAAGCGTGTATTCAGTACCTGTTGAATTATACTTATGTTGTAAAGTCTCAAAATGAATGAAAAAATACAGTTGCTAATAAAAAGTAATTCAAGTTTTAAACAATCACAGTGAAATACATGGAGTTCAATGTAAAACAGTTGACGTGACGTGTGCTCTAATTTTGATCAGGAGTTCAATAATAGAGGTAAAATGTAAAAAATATTCAAATAAATAAACATATTTTATTCAGGTAGTTCAATTCAATTTTATTAATGCAGAATGTTTCTTTGTCTGAGTCTCCCTGAAACAGTTATTTTGGTTTTTCTTTGGACAATTCGATATCATGTAGGACATTTTAGTAACTTTTCAGATTTTGTATGTCGGCCCGAGATTCGAACCTGGGACTTTTCGATTAACAAGCATGACTGTGTACTGAGAGGGTATTATTTCGAAAGCTGATAATAATTTTGCAGGCGTAAGATAAAATGCAATGTATTTATTTTGAAGGCGCAAATTGTTTATTAATTTGAAATGTTGGATTTCAAAATGGCCGCAGTATTGAGTGAAGTTATTTTGTTTACAAAATAAAAATTCAGTTCAATTCTGAGCACAGTTTGATAAGGTGCGCGGGTGAAAGTTTTTATCCAGTTATTTTTTAATGAAATTTTAATTTAATTTTCTGTCTTATCTGTTCTAGTGAAATTTTTCGTATTTTCTCCCTTTTCCGTTGGTTTCATCGGTAGAAAAATATCCTTTTTAACAATTATTTTACTTCCACGTTAATATTAATTAGTTCCAAAGTGTTTTTCAGATTTCCAACTGGGTAGGTGGTTTTTTTTTCTGCACATAAAAATTCAGGTGTTTTATGAATGTTTTATCTCTCTCGTTTCAGTACTGTTCCCGGTAATATCTTGGTTTTATTTTTCCTTGAAAACTGTAATTCAAATGTGTATCTACACATGGTTTTACAGGGTATTTAGGATATTTTTACCTGGATATTTCTAATATTTGTTTTATATAATCATGTGGAATAAATACATTATGTACCCTCCCATTGAAGTGTATCCCTACAGTGCACACTAAAAAGTTACTACTATTGCTGGTTATTTTACCATTGTTTCATTCAATTATTTTCAAAGGTGGTATCTGTGCCATTGTGAGTGTTGATTACGATGGATTCTGAAAGCACCTGTCTCCAGAATCTTAATAGAGTCTATGCCAGTTGAGATGACAGGTGTGTATCTTATATCATCAAACCATACACAGACTAGAAATCATCACTTGGCACTCTGTGAGGCTATTAAAATACATTTCCTCTCCTCTCTAAGAATTATAGTGCCGAGTTACAAAGTAGGAATTAGAACTAGTAAATCCATAACCTCTGCAGCTCACAGATATTTAGGCTTTATGTCAATTTTAAAGCAGTTTATCCGTAAATAAATGCCCTTGCCCAAATTGGATGTTTTTGGGGCTTATTATTATTATGTATTACATACACATAAAATTATATGGTTTCATGTACTCTTCTGTACTGTGAGTTATGACAAGATCAGATTGTTTCTTTACCATTCAGAGTTTCTATAGCTATGTGAACAGTTAGCACCTTTCTACAGTATGCAGATAGTTAGCTTTCTTCTGTAGCTACTGATAGATTTTTTCACCAATAAAAATTGGTAGGTACTGTCTCAGGCCTTGCAGATGAGGTTTAACAATGCCAACAAGGAGTAGGTTTGGGAAAAGGCAAAATGAAAGAAAAAGAACTGGTACCTGTGCATACTTATAACTTTTCTCCTACAATCAAAGAAAAAATCTCAAGCATCATTAAAAAAACTTGATGTCATATTTGTTCATAGATTTCTTACTATTCTTCAGCTTTGCCCTTTTAGTGAATGAGATCATGGCTTTAATGTACAGATACATCATGTTGTTTGAAGAAGCTGAAGACAAGTTGGGAATGTGTGTATTAAACATGAGTTAAACCTCATTAGTTTTTACTATCAGTTGTGTAAAAAATCTATTTTTATCTCTTATTCAAATGTGTGCATCAGAAGTTCATTTAATGTAGTCATAGTCATTTTGCAATCAACGTAAAAAAAATTTCTGCTTCATACAAATATTAGTTACATAGCTGAGAAATAAGTAGTCACTGTGGCCGAGTGAGTTAGCTTGCTAGGAATTGCACACATGGTGACCTGGGTTCGAACATCAGTGGTGCAGGAATTTTTCTGCTCTTTACTTGGATGTTTGGGGTCCACTCATAACTTGTGAGGAAAAATGAGTAGCTGCTTTGATGTGAAGCAGCGACCAGTGGGCATTTTTTATAAGAAAAAAAAAAAAAAAAAAAAAAAAAAATGTCAACACTTCATTGACCATTGGAATGAGCCAACATTTGTGATATCTTATATTTACCTTGGTGCCAAAGAAACAAAAATATAAGAAGATAAGTTATACCTTCCTAATTAATGCCTTGTTTAATGCTCACACCAATTAACTTGGAATTAAAACACATCTTCTCTAACCATGTGTAAAATTTCTTTACTAGTTTGATAGTAGTCAGATACCTACTCTGCTAGATTATGCATTAGCAGCTTTAGGTAGGTACACTGGTTATCACTAGTACATCTACGTGCCTAGCTACCTACCAAAGTTATTTATTCAGCACTAAAAAATCGTGTTTATCACTGGAGTAATTACATTACAAAACATTATCTCGTGTGGTAAGGCCTTACTTACCAGGAATTGAGGATTACTTAATCTTATTTCTCTCACTCACTCTACTCTCTCACCTACTGACTTTCGTTTTTAACTTCCTGGTAGATTCTGAGACCTGGTAGATTCCGAGACCTAGCGGTTTGCAAGATCAGGATATCCTATACATGCCTATGTCAGAAGGAGACCTATCCCCTACCACATATGTAGGTTTCCAGTTAGCCCAATGATCAAGGGTTCTGACCGTCTGACTGGTAATCCATTAAATGAATGTCACTGGGGACTATTACCAGAGTGAAAAAAAAAAAAACAATTTCGAAAAGTCAATGAGGCTTTTATTGATGCTGCGCTACCCACATTTTTTTTGACAATGTCTTATGCTTCACGACAAATAAGTCAAACTTATATTTATCGTTTGTTCCGGTAGCTCAGTAGTGAAGGCGTCGCGGTCGGTTTGGTAATTCAGAGGTCGCGGGTTCGAACCGGGACATGACAAGCTATCCTCATTAGGGATTTTCACCACATAATAATACGTTTTGGGCTTACTGTTGGCATAAAGGGACTTCTGAGACCTAATTGGGCAGTATAAAAAAGGCGATATTATTTGTATAATTATTATTACTCCTAGCATAGGTAGGTGTACTGCTAGTATGTTCAGTAGTCGATGTGGTTAAGGCCCTAGACTTCTAACCTAAACAATCAGACCTCAAGTTACACAGGGCACGCTACAAGACCACAAGCGTCTTCAGTGACTGCTGTGTCTTGGCTACGTAATAAACGAGATTAAATTTAAGATTATGCGAGACCCTCCCTCAAGTCGGAATTTCAACCAATAGCGCACTATAGCCCGACTTGAGGGACAGTCTGGTTTATCTTTAATTTAACAAAAGAAAATACATACGAACTCGGTTTAGCGTAAGTATAGCACGCTCGTTTTGTTTATCTTGGCGTTGCAAAACTAGCGTTTTGCTTGATCCTGTGTAATAATTCGGCCCTTAGAAGAAGCCAAGGGCCTTGTCAAAACAATGATTACGAACATCGATGTTTCCTAGGGTCAAGTGTCTAATACTAGACAGTTTCATTACCATCTTAAAGCTATAAAAATACCAAGCTTTAATGTTTATTCGTTGAATTCAAATACAATTACAGCGCTCGAGTTTGTTAAACACAAACTCTTCTAAATCCCTATTGTAAGATAAGATGGGAATTTCCTAAGAGTGGCAATAACTTCAATAAATAGTATGACAATAATGTGGCTCAATAATAAATGAACAATTAAAAGACCCTATGGGTTTGAACCATTAAAAACCCTCATAAAGCCAGTGTCGAAGGGTGACTTATTTAATGGTAACAATATTTTGGTACCAGCTTAGGTATTTGTAGAAAGCATTAATTAATGTTCACGTTTATTTTAGATAATAATTCAGGGCAGTTTATTAAAATTTACAGATAGAACATGGATGTCAATTATTCTGATGGTAATGCTCCCAATACGCTGGCAGTCATGTTTATTTTTGCTAATTTGTAGAAATATTTAAGGAAATATTGTTATGTTGTTTTGTTTTATTATAAAAATATACATACAATTTTCATTATTTAAGGAATACTTGTATGTCATGTCATAATTTTGACTTAAAGAATTGTAGAGAATGGCATCACCCTTACTGAAAACTTTATTTTCATTTCCTTGTATACATTTTGTGTTGGTGACGAATTCAGGCCTGAAACAATGTATGTACGGCAATGCCTCATTGTGTAGAGTAGGGTTAGGAAAAATAAATACACGGCCATGCCTCGGGTCAGAACTCGGGAGCAGCCCATATTCTGTCTGGTATTGAATTGTATTTCTTCTTCTTCTCTCACTTTGCCTTTTCCCAAACCTACTTAGGGTTGACTAAATGGGAAGTATTGTGTCACTTCTCGCCCATCAGAGGGGAGGCATACTACGTGATGGGCAGGCTACAACACAGACCACAAGCGTCCACAGTAGCTCCTGTTTCATGGCTACGAAATAAAAAGGGCTGTAAAACACTCATATTTTTTTTTAATAAATAAAAAAAACTAAAAAAAAAACAATTTTTTTTGGTTAAAATCCCATCGAAAGGTTGTAATGAAAATCCCAATAGGAAGGATAACTTGTCATGTCCTGGCTGTGTTTCGAACCCGCGAGTATGAGGGACATCACAATAACAAACAATATCTTAAAATTAAAAAAAACACTTAGTTACATTTTTTGAGTTTTTTCTATTAAATAATTTAATTTCACTTTCAGAAATAGGTAATATTAAAATCAAAAAAAAACACATCAAACACATTAATGAATAAAAATATTCAAATCAGTGGCGGGGCGTACGTTCGTTGATTGGGGAAGCAGTGCATTTTCTCGAACGCTCAAAAATGACGTCACGCCCCAACATACAGACGTTTCTGAACCACACGATTCAAATACGTCACGAGATCATGCGGTTCCAGAGTGTGCACCCCAACATCTACGCCATCTATGAGCTGCTGGAGGAACTACCCGAGTCAGTGGCGCAGAAAATACGGGACCATGTCGTCTGCATTGAAGGTAAGAAGTTGAACTTTTTCTTTTTGGGTGGGGCTTTCTTCTGTCTTCCTCTGCTCTTCTGCATACTGTGAAATTTATGATGTTCCTATTTAACATAGATCCATAATGTTCAAAGTTTCAGTGAACCCAAATATGGGTTTCACTCCACAATTTTGGCGATCAGATAATCACTGCCATCAGATTTCCTGACCAAGTTAATTACACATGTCTTCTCACTTTGAGATGTGTAGTAAAGACATGCGATTTAAAAAATAAATAAAATGGGCTCACGGCCTGTCTGAACATTGCCTGAATACGCGGCGTTGAACGTGTTAAAGAACTAAAAGAAATCACTCAAGAAACAAATTTCCTGATGTTATAAAAATATTTTAGAGCGTTTTACCCCTATTTCATTTATTATTGAAATATTTATCAACCTAATCTAATGGGCCACCCTGTATATAGTTGTACCGTACTAACCTGTGCTGTGTCTGAAATACAGGCAAGATACAACCCAGTATATCTTACTTACCTGTGACTTACTGAAATACAAGCTAGATGCTGTTAATTACCCGGATCTCTTGCTGTATCCTACTTTCCTACATCTTTAGCCATGTCTTAACCAAGACCATCAGCGATTCTCAACATGCGAACCACTGGCCCAAGTAAATCTGACTGAAGTTTTTTTTTGGCTTTCATTAAAGTGGCAGGGTTCTCACATGTGAGCACTTCCCCTCCACCACCTTGGTAGTCATTAGTCAAGTTGTTAAGGCGCTGGTCTGTTAACCTAGGTAGCGTAGTCTGTTAACCTAGATCCGTTGGTTCGCTTCTCACCCAATGCATGAATTTTTCCTCATGAGTATTAGACCACATGATAAAAATACTCTTTAGTGGAAGGTAACCAGCAGGCGAGGTTAATGCTCATAGATATTTCTACCACCTAACCCTCAGAGTCTTAATTATTATGTGGTCATAAACTCAAATAGGTGCACATAATAATAAGACACTGAGTGTTAGGTGGTGGAAAATGCTCTGAGCATTAACCTCCCCGGTTACCTTCCACTAAAGAGTATTATTATTATTATATTGGGCCTTATTCTAGAAAGTACTCTCATAATCCCCAAATTTCCAAAGTTTGAGTAGTTGTGATATCACGTAAGTGATAAATACAAAAATGATAACTTTTAAACGTTTTCGAATAGTCACATACTGCCAACAGTGAGGTATATTGTTTTAAGGTATCTATTTTATTCAAAAAGCCTTCATAATATGACTAGTTATACTGGAAACAATGGGCCCGTTCTGCGAGGAAATGTCTCATTTCATTGACTCCCTGGGAAGCTACCTTATAGCAAAGACCGGAGACTCCCAGGGAGCTTCGTTCCAAGGATCTCACAGGCAGCTAAAAGAGGAACGCCGCCACTGCGCTGGGCTCATTTCCTTCTACGGCAGCCTTTGAAGATGTTTATAACATTTGAAATATAAAAATTATAATAACGCTTGTCAAACTTAAAAACTCATCTGACAAGACTTTTTTGAGAAAAAAAAGAACTTGTGCCCCGGAACCGCTTTCGCATTAGTTCAGGTCACTTTACCTTTACATTCATGCCATTTCGGAAACGGAAAAACTCGGTTAGAATTTTCCGCTCCGGCCGGGATTCGAACCCGCAACCTCCGGGTCAGCAACCAATGCTCTGACGGGACTCTGAAGTGAGCACGACTCGAGACCTGTCTTGATGTTTGGAACCACTGTCCTGGCCAATGAATCAGTCCACAATTTCTGCTTGGATATGGCTATTAGCTTGAGCATGACTAGGAGTTTTTTTTCTTGCTGGGTTTAACGTCGCTTTCCACTGCATGATCATATCACGACGGGGACTTTACTCTCCATTCGCTGGAAACTTACAACCAGCTACTCAAATCAACCTCAACCAGCCTGAGTAGGGAGGAGCCTCTCCTTGATAACCATGCAAAATTTCAGCTCAATCCGATTTTTGGTTCTCGAGTTAAAGAAGATCAAACATACACACACACTAACAAATAATTTTATAATGTAAGATTATCTCTTTGTGCCTAGAACTGAAACTGCTATGGAGTCTATTCAGTCTAATAATTAATTTATAGCTGTTCCAGATCTAAAAACAGGGTGCCTCAAACAATCTGATGGTATCGGGCTAAACGAGAGCTACACACAGGAAAAAATCACTTATACAGGGTGGCACCTTGCTTGTACTATCCAGTAAGGTTTTCATATTTGTGTTAATCACATTCATGATATCACAACTACTCAAACTCGCTTTACTAAATCCACGCTGAAACCGGGACTTGAACCACCGACCTCCAGGTTACAAGTCCGCCGCCTTATCGATGAAGCTACTGAGGTCGGTTAGTCTGTACAGTCCAGTAAGTCACAGCACAGGTAGCCTTCACAGTATCTAATAGGTTCAACTACCAAATTATCCTCACTCAGCCTGGGTTGGGCCGGGAATTGCCAGCATCACGAAGGTACTCGTACAATACCTAAATGATCTAACAGAAATATTACTGTTAGAATTTAGGTACAACTACAATACTATCCTCACTCAGCCTGGGTTGGGCCGGGAATCCTTTTGGAACTAGTGTTTCCAATAATCAATCGGAGTTTTCTAGTGTATTCAACTTTTTTTTCAATTTGTGTTGAAACGTCGCTTTCAACTGCATGGTCATATACAGTATGTTTCAGAAAAGGTGGCCACCCCCTCGTAACTTTTGAACGCGACGGAATTTTTCAATTCTGTAAAGTTCTAAGTATAGGAAGTGCCCTATGGCCCACCCTGTGGTCATACTTATTTTAGTCCCCGTTCGGCCCTTCCGGCCTTTAGGCCATATTTTTTAATTTTTCTCGCGAATTTTAAATGGAATGCTATATTTTTTATTCGTGTCAATCAAAGTCCAAATCAGGCTGAGTATAATAAGCTTTTAAAATTTTCAAAAACCTTATCAGGGGCGGAGCTGGTAGGGTGCAAGGTTCAAAACTGTTACACCCTGTATTTGAGCGATAGTTAGATTTTTCAATACAATTATTATTTACAAAGGTTCAAAATATTGTTTTACACCATATGAAATCAAAAAATATTATTGTTTACATTTAATCAGGGCCGTAATTAAATTTTCGTAAAAGTACTTTTTTTCTCACGTCAATTTTTCCGAAAATTAATGGTGTTTTCCAAATTGGCATTTTTAGAGGTGAAAGTCTGCAGTGACATATGTTTTTTATGCTTAAAATCGAAAGAAAAACTTAATGGAGAAGCTATTAAGGTCATAAAAAAGGACATTTAACCTGCTAGTTTTTTCACAACAGTGTCCGGTAAAGTGGGTGAATTTCGAAATTATTGGATTTTTTGTTGTTGAGGAAACACAATTGGCATGGAAAATAAATAGTACCTAATAAGGGAATAATACTTCAAATAACATAACAAAATACGAAGTTAAATGAAAATTATTTCTTCTAAATCAGTGCCGGATTTTTTATTTCTCTCTCTCTCTCTTCTCTTTAAAATAATAATTGAATTGGTTTAAATTTTCACCCTCAAGTGTTTGGTACTTGACTTGGTATTTTTTTCTTAAATTTTGAGATTATTGGATTCTTTGTTGTTGTTGAGAAAACACAATTTTTCTTTGAAACAAAAGAAAACTAGTTTTTTCCATAAGAGTCCGGTGAAACGGGTAAATTAAAAAAGTTAAGTTATCATATTTCTGTTAATCACTTTCGTGTTAGCACAACTACTCAAACTCGCTTTACTAAATTTACGCTGAAACCGGGACTAGAAACACCGACCTCCAGGTTTCAAGTCCGCCGCCTTACCCATCAAGCTACTGAGGTCGGTGAAACGGATAAATTACGAAACAACTGGGGTTTTTTTTGGATACACCATTGTTATACAAAATAAGTAATACCTTATAAGAGAATTAATCTTCACTAAACATAAATACATACAAAATTATATGAAAAAAATCTTCTTTAAAAGAAAGAGTTTGGTACTTAACCTGGAAAATGGCCCTTTATTTAGAAACTGGTATTCATTACTAGAAACTCCAGTATGTTTTTTCTTAATTTGGGTTTAATATCGCTTTCAACTGCATGGTCATATGATCATATCACGACGGGTGTGTTACCCTCCATTCGCAGGAATCTCACCAACCTGCTAACCACATTTATCTCACCCAGCCTAGGTTAGACCGGAATGCCAGCATAACAAAGTCTTCACCTCGCTGGACGATGCTTAACTTCGGCGATCCTACAAGAATCGTTGCATACGACGCGCCATCGGACTGAACTTTGAAGAGTGAAAAAAAAGAGAGAGAAAAAAAAATCCGGCACTGATTTAGAAGAAATAATTTTCATCTAATTTCGTATTTTGTTATGTTATTTGAAGTATTATTCCCTTATTAGGTACTATTTATTTTCCATGCCAATTGTGTTTCCTCAACAACAAAAAATCCAATAATTTCGAAATTCACCCACTTTACCGGACACTGTTGTGAAAAAACTAGCAGGTTAAATGTCCTTTTTTATGACCTTAATAGCTTCTCCATTAAGTTTTCTTTCAATTTTAAGCATAAAAAACATATGTCACTGCAGACTTTCACCTCTAAAAATGCCAATTTGGAAAACACCATTAATTTTCGAAAAAAATTAATTTTCGGAAAAATTGACGTGAGAAAAAAAGTACTTTTACGAAAATTTAATTACGGCCCTGATTAAATGTAAACAATAATATTTTTTGATTTCATATGGTGTAAAACAATATTTTGAACCTTTGTAAATAATAATTGTATTGAAAAATCTAACTATCGCTCAAATACAGGGTGTAACAGTTTTGAACCTTGCACCCTACCAGCTCCGCCCCTGATAAGGTTTTTGAAAATTTTAAAAGCTTATTATACTCAGCCTGATTTGGACTTTGATTGACACGAATAAAAAATATAGCATTCCATTTAAAATTCGCGAGAAAAATTAAAAAATATGGCCTAAAGGCCGGAAGGGCCGAACGGGGACTAAAATAAGTATGACCACAGGGTGGGCCATAGGGCACTTCCTATACTTAGAACTTTACAGAATTGAAAAATTCCGTCGCGTTCAAAAGTTACGAGGGGGTGGCCACCTTTTCTGAAACATACTGTATATCAGGACGAGGGTACCCTCCATTCTCAGGAAACTTTCAAACCTGCTCTCCACATTAAACTCACCTAGGTTTGGTCGGAATGCCAGCATCACGAAGTTTTCACCTCGCTGGCCGTCGCTTAACTTTGGGTATCCTACGAGAACCGGTGTATTCAATGCTGGGTATCCTACGAGAACCCTTCCTTGGGTATCCTTCATTGCGCCATCGACGCAACGCTGGCGTGTATGCAACGTGCTCTCGATGAGACGCCACGCTGGCTAGATGGACAATAATTTATTATTTTACTCTGTATCTATCCATAGTTCACAGTAGGTACCCTACCTACATAGTAGGTAACTATTCTACAAACATATGTAACTACTGCCAGATACGGTCCATGAACCATTACTTATCCTGTTGCCATGGTTACTTCAAATTCCTAATTATCTTCGTGCTTGCTCGGAAAAAAACACGAACTGTTCCGTACCTTATAGAACTGAAGAACAAGAGCAATCTAATGTTTGTGGTTAGGTTGTACACCTACTTTCATCATGCACATATTTTGTAGGTACATACATAATTATGTACATTGTACATAGATATTTGTACAAGCCGACCTCCGTGGCTCAGTGATTGAGAGCATTGGTTGCTGACCTGGAGGTTGCGGGTTCGAATCCCAACCGGAGCGGAAAATTTCTGACCAAGTTTGTCCGTTTCTGGAATGGCATGGACGTAAAGATATACACAGTGACCAGAAGTAATACGAAAGCGGTTCCGGGGCACAACCACCTTTTAAAAAAAACCAAAAAAATAATAAATAAAAATGAAAAAGATATGTGTCTATCCCCGTAGCTCAGTGGTCAAGGCGTTGATCTAGTAATCCAAAGTCGTGGGTTCGAAACCCAGCCGGGACATGACAAGTTATACTTCCATTCGGGATTTTTATCACATAATAATACGTCTTGCTGCTGGAATAATGAGACTCGTTAATAGTCCTCATCGGGCAGTATAAATACGGGGATATTATTATTTTCAATGGCACTGCTATCGTCTCTTATTGCAGTTGGAATGACTGCACTGCATGCCACAACCTTGGATTCTATCTCATCTGTTGATAGCTGTGCTAATTGTGCGCTTCGCTATTCAAGTGTTCCAAGTACTGTTATGATGTTATGAAGTTGTAAAATAATACCATTATTATCTATTAAGCGAGCGTTGATGACGCGTTGAATGCACGGGTTCTCGTAAGATCATCGAAGTTAAGCAACGTCCAGAGCGAGGTGAAGACTTCGTGATAATTTCAGGCTGGGTGAGGTCAATGTGGCTAGCAGGTTTGTAAGTTTCCTGCGAATGAAGGGTAAATACCAAGATATAGGCTAGAATAGCCGTCTTCAGTTTAAAGAACGCGAAGAACTTGGTGCTCAATCAATAAATAAATAAATACACAATAAAATATTTGATTGATTGACTACTATGTATTTCTACTATCTATTAATGCTCAAATCCTCTGACCTCAGTAGCTTGATCAATAAGGCGGCGGACTTGTAACCTGGAGCTCGGTTGTTTGAGTCCCCAGTTAAGCATACATTTTTTAGTAAAGCGAGGTTGAGTAGTTTTTTTTTAGTTTGAAGCACAAAATACTTACTTATTCACTTTTTTTGCTTAACGTCTTGATTATACTTGAGAAGAAAAAGAAGGATTTATGCCCCGGAGTGAATTTTTATTCATTTTTCAAAGAATTGACCAAGATTTATTTTTTTTAAATGTTAGAATGTGTCTTGAAATTGACTCTGAAATTTTCTATAAAATAACTGTACCACCCTGTTTATTTACCTACTTATTTAGAAGCGGCAAGTGCCTGCAGTGCGGACGTTTACCGGAAAGTAATTGCTAATTACCTATCTCTGCAATTATAAGCGTGACAGATCTTTTTTTTTATCTCTTTTATCTTCAACGGTTAAATTATACAGGGTGTTTCTTTATCATCATCTGGTACCTGTTTTTACATCTATAATAATGATCACTATACAAATTCGCTCAAGTTTTACTTACAGTAAGACTATAATTTTTGTCGGCAGGGGGGTTCGAACACGGAACCTTCCGCATGTCAAGCTAGTGCTTAACCACTGAGCTATTCGTGCGCTCTAGATTCACGAAATCGAGTTGCTGACATTTTCCCATTTACAACAATGCACAATATCTAGCTAGACTCTAAAATAAGCTCAAGGAGATGAGATATAATAAAAACGTTCATTATTCCATTATTTTCAGCCTTGGTTTCTTCGTCAGTCTTTTAAGAGTTCTAGCTAAAACCCGACACTTTTTGCCCGTGGCTGGCGTCCTATTTGGAATCAAAAAAATCCTACGCACCTAAATATCAAAGGGAGAGACGCTGTGTCAAATAGGGAGTCGGTTGGTCCAGCCGTTTTGGAGTTATTTTGGATAATTCTCAATTAATGTTCCTTAAACAGTTTGGGCTCAAAAACAAATTGATTTTTATGAACAAGTGGGGAATAAATCTAATAAAAGAAACCCAAGACCCCGTGGCATGACGGTTGAGACTACTACCCGTAGTGCAGATATCCCGAGTTCGATCCCCGGTTGGGCCAGACTTTTCGAAGAAAATTCTGTTCCCTCCAAACACGTGAGGCTGGCATTTCCGGCCCTACCCAGGCTTGGTGAGGTTAATGTGGGTAGCTGGTGCGATTCCCAGCGAATGGAGGGTAAAACCCCCTTCCTGACTATCTATCTCAATCAGGACGTTAAAACCAAATAGAATCAACTGGTCACTATAGATCTAATTAGGTCCCAGTGTTAATTTTTTTTTTTTAATTTAATACCTACTTCAATTTATTCAAATTGTTTGTATGTTTTCTCTAAAACGATGCAACCAGGTTAGATAATAAAAGCCAAGTCTCCATTTCAAAACAATTCCTGATAGAAAGGATTTCACTGTCAATACACAGGGGGAACAGGGCCAGTAAGCACCCTACAAACACTTTCATCTTTTGATGAAATATTTTACTTGTAAAAATAAACATACAGCACACTTTGAAAAAAAAATGTACATAAAATGATTTTATATATTAAGATTTATGTAAATACATGCCCAATTTCTAAAATGATTTTAAGATCTGACTCAATCTGACTCATTGCGAGCTCAAGTAACATCATCTTCTACCGTGACCTCGCTTGACATTTCCCCTTGTATGTCAAGAAATTGTTCGAATTTTTGTTGTTTTTTCATTTCCTCTTTCAAAAATTCATTCATATCCTCCAAATTCATGCTCTTCAGTCTCTTCACATTCTTTCATATCCTCCATATTCAAGCTCATTCACATTCATTCATATCCTCCACATTCATGCTCTGCACAGTTCAAATGAAGCTGCCAGCCAGGCGTGGCCGGTGCTAAGGAGCTGCGGAACTGCAGCACCCCCAGACGAAAAAGAAATTCTCAAGTCCTAGGCTCCTAGCTCGTACACAATGAAAATTATCACACATTTCTTGAAAAAATAATGTATAAATTATTATGATTGGCATGGTAAATAAACTTAAACTCTTTAGATACTCTATAAATCCCATTTTAGTCCGGTTTATGTGGCAGCACCACCAAAATATTTGGTAGTCGTCAACTCGCTAATGAATTTTTCCTCATTAATTTCAGTTTGTGACCACATAACAATAAGACTCTGAGGGTTGGGAGGTAGAAAATGCTTTGAGCATTAACTTCGCCTGGTGGTTATACCTTCCACTAAAGATTGTTATATTAGGCTAGGACTATGAGTGTTACAGACCTCCCTTTAAAAAAATTAGTATTCATTAAAAAATTAGTGTTATTATTATGAATATTTCCCCCTCGCCCGCGCCTGGTGATCACAATAAAAGGAAAGAGCGCCACTTGACGTGGTTCATGTTACATTTCGAGTGTGGGTTGAGAGTACTCAGTTCTCTCCGAGATGCATTGAGTATCATGTGTATACATTATACATAAGTATACACATATATGTACATATTGTATGTTGGTGTTATGGTACGACGTTGGTGTAATGGTACTCGTAGTGAAGCATCAGCTTTTACAAACCCACAACAAGATGTTAGAGAATTGTGGCTCTCAGCCAAAACAAAAAAAAAGTCATGGTGAAAAGGAATGTTTGGAGATGTACTCAATTTTTGAAGATGTACTCAATGTTTCAAGATGTAATTAATTTTTGAGATGTATTTTAGGAGGTGTACTCAATTTTTGAAGATGTACTCAATATTTGAAGATGTACTTAATTTTTGAAGATGTACTCAATTTCTGAAGATGTACTTAATTTTTGAAGATGTACTCAATTTCTGAAGATGTACTTAATTTTTGAAGGTGTACTCAATTTCTGAAGATGTACTAAATTTTTGAAGATGTACTCAATTTCTGGAGATGTACTTAATTTTTGAAGATGTACTCAATGTTTGATGATGTACTCAATTTTTGAAGATGTACTCAATTTTTGATGATGATTTACTCAATTTTCGTTTAGCGAACAAATTTAGGTCTTGGTTTTATATTTCATTTCAATATATTTCAGACTTCAATGTCTGTAGTTCTGGTATGATTTCCTTTATTTGGAGCGATTAAGGAGCATTTTTTTGCTGGGGTTTTACAGTTGAACCTGGAAATAAAAGAATAATAATGATACTCTTTCGTGGAAGGTAACCACCAGGTGAAGTTATTGCTTAAAGCATTTTCTACCACCTAACCCTCAGAATCTTAATATTATGTGGATTTGAACCGGGATTTGAACCAATGGATTCCTAAGCTTCCTGGATTACCAAGCTAGCGCGTTAACCACTTGACTACCAGTGCAGAAAGGACGGGAAATTTTTTCTCTCATATCCATGTTTCTCTTATGAAGAGGTTATTTTCTCTTATAGAAGGTTAAATGCAGGGATTGGGAAAGCGTTCTTTTATATCCAGGTTCTACTGTATTATATTATTATTAATTTTGTTCTATATATTATCCGTAAACAAAACAGTCGTCATTTTGAGTTGCAGTACCATCAAGAAAGAAAAAAAAAAAAAAAACGCCGTTATGTCTTAAAGAGAAAATGTCAACAAAATTATAACTACCAACTGAGCTCATTAATCTTATAACCTATTATACTTATCAGAGATACACTTCAACAAAACAAACTACATGACTTTCTTTTCATTTTATAAATAAAACAATGCACTCATTTCTTCAGAAGGCAATGCTGACAACACACTGGCAGCATTGCCCCTCTGAATCGCCAAACTTATTTTCTCTGTTAAATAGCTCTTTGATCTTGGGTCTCCAGTTTTATCAATCATTTTCTTTCCAATTGTCCTTATCCATTCTTTTCCTTCCTTACACCAAACTCCCATCGTCTCAACAGCCATCACAACTAAATCAAACCCTCTTGCCTTTATGTCTGAATACTTTGTATGTTTTCTTTGGACAGCCATTTCTGCAGCGGCGCCAGCATCTTTCGCAGTTTGTTTCAAATAAGATGGTGCAAATGTATCACTGCAGGTGAAATCCCACACTAGGGATTTACCCATTTGCCAAGGAACAATCGTTGCACCATCTGGTCTTTTACCATCACTTCGGTTTAGACCAGTTGGTTCAAGCTGTGAGGGTACGTCTATACTACATAGAGATCTTTTCAAAATGTTATTTACTTCAGCATGTCTAAAATATCGACCTGAACTTTTCTCGCAAGACAATGGATGGAGTCCTTTCTCGTCAACTATTTGTCCACATTTGCAATTGAATTTTCTGCAGATAAAGCATCCTAATCTTTGACCAATACATATTTGAAAGCTTTGGTCAGGTATTAGGGTTCCAATGTTTCGGGACGGATAAACATTTAGCCATGCTCCTGATTCTTTGTTTTGCAAAGCTTTCATTCTTGCAATATCCACTAAATCTTCAAAGTCCAATTCTTCTTGTATTTTTTTCTTTAAAACAATGGCATCCCATAGACCCTGTTTTGTTTTATTTTCAGGTGTCTCATCATATTTTGTTCCCCACATTTGCATTCCTTCAGTCCAAGAGGTCAAGACCACATTGTCAACAGGTTTGTTGAGAATGGTGGAGACAAGTGGCAGCACTCCTGAACATGATGAAAGGAAAGTAGGGAGACTCAGATCAGAGAAACTTCGAATTCCAATGCCGCCTTGTATCACCGGAAGGCTTGCTTGCGACCATTGTGCATTTGTAAAATTCAAATTTAAAATTGTTTTTAGACTCATTTGAAGTGTTTTATCCATATCATCTAACATTTCAGGGCACAAGAAAGTGGGAACTGTTCTCAATGTGTACAGCATTTTTGGTATTCCTAAACAGTTCTTGAGAAGGAAGTAGGCTAGTTGTTTTGGTAACAGTTTTAACCTTTCTGTCATCAAATGCAAATCTTCAGATCTTTTTTCAAGTGGAGTTTGAAACCCTTCTTTATACAAGGGTGATCCTAGAAGGGAGAGATCAGATGATGATACGATTCGCACACCAGGCAAAATTCTTTCGAGTTGACATTTAACTTCGTGGTCAACATTCTTGGAAATAAAATGTAATTCGCACTTTCCTGGATTAATTATGAGACCAATTTTTTTAGATTCATTGATGAGAATGTTTATATCTTCCAGGACAGTTTGCGGGTCACCAGCTAGAGTACCATCATCCAAGTAGAACAATTTCAGTTTTGACTTTAGCATAAGAACTATGGAATGAATAGCCAAGCTGAAAGTAAGCGTACTACTTGGGTCACCCTGTTGGCATCCAACTTGCGAAGGAATTAATTTATTGCCAAAGAAAAGATTTGTTGGTAGAGCATAACATTGCCATAAGTATGGATACATTTCTGGTGTGTGTTCTTGGACCTCCTTCAATAGAACATCTCTTTCGACACAATTGAAAGCATTTTTATAATCAATTTTCAGTAGGATGAAATCTGAATTCTTGTTGTCATCTAGAAAAGTTCGAGTAGCATGAATGATTGCTTCACATCCTTGTTTAGTGCCAAAACCTAATTGATAGGGTTGGAAATAAGTTTTGCATTTTTCTTGATAAACTGAACAACAAATTTTAGAACAAAGTCTTCGGAATGTACATCCAACTGCTATTGGTCTTAAACCACCATCTTTTTTGACCAAAGCGCAAAGATTTGCTCCATAGAGGTAAGGAAGGATGTCTTGACAAACTTTGCCTTCTAACATGAAATTCATAAGCTTGGTTAAGTGTTTCAATAAGCTATCTCCATGTTCTCCAGCAGATTTTGATGTTAAATCTTTGAGGTGCTGTGGTGAGATACCGTCCAAACCAGCAGAGGAACCATTGGGAAAGGACATAATGGCTTTTGAAACCATTTTTTCTGTGAATTGGAGAGAGATAGAATCATTTGGACTATCAGGAAGCTCAATGATTCGTGAAGGTGCTGGATGCATTGAACATAACTTTTCATGGTTTTCGTCATTGACTGGAGCAATAGAGTCATTAGAAGTGATTATTCGTAAAGCTCCTTTGGTATCAAAGTTTTCAATCTTCTTCTCAACTCGTTGTTCCAGGGTCAATTCCTTCTTCTTTTTTATTTTGACATTTGGCAAGGTTTGACTTATCACGTTATCTTTTACTAGGTTTGTCAAAGATCTCGAACCTTGCTTCTCTGGTACCCTCAAACATTCATAAGAAAACAATAGCAACTTTTTCCATGCATCAAAAGAGTTTGAATGGACACAATTCAATATGCGATTTGACAGTTTTTCAGCAGTAACATTTCTTGCCCCTTTGGGAACACGTTTTAAAATTGGGATGTTTCTTTTGAGTTCAGAAATTTCATCTTCGAAATTCGAACAGTTGATAGATGATACATTGGAAGAACTAGGTAAGGTGGATATGGAATATTGTTCTTTATGAGCAGATCTGATGTGCTTTGTTAAACCTCTTCTTCTGTACTTATTCCCACAGTGAGGACAGTTAACGTCATCTTGACTTGACATTTTACAGGAACCATGTACAATTAGATATTTATATATAAAAACATATGTTAAAAAAACTAGTAAAAGAAAGTTTGAATCTCAAGATGTGAAATTAATAAAAATCAAAGTAAAATTTGGAACAGAATTTTCGAAAATTTTATAAAATTCGGGGAGCGAGAGCTTTAGATGTTAGGTATAAATACATGATATGCATAGTTATGTGACTTATGTATGTCAGTGATAATGACTTCAAAGAGTATTATATTGCGCACCGAAATTATTTACAATGCTCATGCACAAGCTGATTCTTGTTATTTAATTGACTTCTATTCTTATTCCTATTCTTCCAATTCTTATTACTATTCTTATTCTTCCAATACCTATTCTTCCTATTTCTATTCTTATTCTTCCAATCTTTATTCCTATTCTTCCAATTCCTATTTTTATTCTTATTCTTCCTATTCCTATTCTTATTCTTCCAATTCCTATTCTTATTTTTATTCTTCCTATTCCTATTATTATTCTTCCAATTCCTATTCCTATTCTTTTTCTTATTTTATCCATTATCCTCCATGAAACTGTTTGACGGTCTATCTATGTAACTGTATGCCATGTGATATACTTACTTGTAACTATTAAGTACTGTATTGTATACAGACTCTCGGACTGTTGTTTGTACGTAAATACAGGTGGCCAATTTAGCAAATTATAGAAGAATGACGATTGCCAGGTTCCGTTTACCAGAGCTTTCCAAACTGTGGTTCCCAGAATGTGGGATTTCCCAGTTCTCAGAGGCCTCTATTAAAAAAAAGAAGTTATCATATTTTTGTCATAATCACTTTCGTGATATCACAACTACTCAAACTCGCTTTGCAAAATCTACGCTGAAACCGGGACTTGAACCACCGATCTCCAGGTTACAAGTCCGCTGCCTTTTCGATCAAGCTATTAAGGTCTCAGCATACCAATTATTATTATTATTATTATAATAATATAAATCTTTATTTGGAGGAAAAAGTAATGTACAATATTTACAGTATAAAATTAAGAAAAAATAAATAATAAAATAGATTGGAAAAAAAATAAATAACAAAGAAAGAAAGAACACTAATGTCCTAACTAAGGGGCGGGGTTATTGCCTGCGACAATCTCTTCCACCCAACTCCAATCGGCGCGGCGGCGTCCATTTTAGATAACTCTCTTCAATCAATGGGACAATGAGACCTGCAAGGCTCCTGCCTGTTTGACTCCTTCGTCTATAGTTGTTTCATTGAGTGATGGCGTTTTTGTTTCGGGCCATGCAATCTAAGAGGGTTGGGTGGAAGAGATTGCCATAGGTAGTCAATTACCCCCTCCCTTAGCTAGGACATATGTTTATATATATTTTTCCATTCTTTTTCCTTTTTATTGTATATATTGTTTCCATTTTTTTATTGTTATAATAATTATTTGTATTTTGAATGACAAAGTTATCAAATCCTAGAATTTTTCTCATGTGTCACAGTTCATGGAAGGACCAGAAAACTTGGTTTACTAGAAGTAATTACCAAAGAGGAACTCAAAATCATCGCGTTGCAAAATCTCAATTTCCAGTATGTCATTTTTATTTTAGCAAATTTATCTAATGTTTCACGTCATCTCACAGCGATGCACACTGTAGGTATTGTTACTGGAGGCACACATATTTATCTCATCTGCTCGTATTGTTCTCAATGAATGGTTACCTAGGTACATCGTGTACAGACTGTACAGTTCAGATAGGCTGTCGGATTTTTTTTATAATTTGGTTTTAAAGTCGCTTTCAACTGCATGGTCATATCACGGCCATTCGCAGGAAACTCACAAACCTGCTACCCACATTAACCTCACCCAATCACTTTCGTGTCGTGATATCACAACTATTGCTTTAATAAATCTACGCTGAAACCGGGACTTGAACCACCGACCTCCAGGTTACAAGTCCGCCGCATTATAGATCAATCTAGTGAGGTCGGTTATTATAATTATAGACCTATCGATCAATCTACTAAGGTCGGTTATTTACAATTATAGACCTTAAGGTACAATAATATAGTCAAAATTGAGGAAACACACATAGAAGAAATATTAAAAAAAAAATCTGAATATTTCTGAATGTGGCGCTGTAAACATCAACTATGTTGTTGTTTTTGTAACCAGCTTGGCTACAGCTGGGGGGAGCAGTAGAACAATGATCTGATCTAGTAACTGTTGTGATGGCTATTGTCCTATTTCTATTGGTGGAGACGCCTGATGCTTTTGTTAAGCATTGCTATCACGTAAGATAGATTTTTGGCTCGAGTATTGATACGTTTGTTGGCAAATTCTAACAAGTGGAGTTGTTCAACTATGAAATGGAAGCACGGGAGATATTTCCAAAATATTGATCCTTTCCAACCTAAGTCTTGTTTTTTTAACATTTTATTTATTTGACATCAGGAGATGTCGAAACACGACGGCTGCTGTGTATTTTGTTTTGTTTTTATAATTTGTTACTAATTGTAATCTATCTGTACCTAATAGTATGTACCTAATTGTAGAATAAAATAATTACATAGTTTAAAATAAAACGTCAAGTGAAGACTACAAAATCAAGATCTTAAGTCATGACTTAAGCATTAGTTTCCCCCATTTAAAATAGTACGCAAAATCTAGACTTGGCGCCACAGAGTTATTACAAAAACGTCAATTAATTCCGCCCTAAGGGTCGGCATAGATTTACTAATCCTGTTTCATAATACGGCCCTGGGTGTCTCTACCCATTAAAGGGTTAGGTGGAAGAGATTGCCACAGGCAATAACCCCGCCCTTTAGGTAGGGCATTAGCTTCATTCTCTTTTTTGTTCTTGTTTCTTTCTTTATAAATTCTTTATATCTTGTTCAATCTTTATAATTTTTTTTCTTTATAGTTTCATTGTATTTTACTGTATATTTTTTTGTCTTACCTAAGAAATCATACTATAATAATAATAATACCCACCATTCCGTTTGGGTACCACTAGTTGTAGAGGGCAGTAGCCCAGTGCCTACTGTGGTCGTTACCATGAGGACATCCTGATTTGGCACATACGGTGCACTCCTTATTTAGGCACGCACGTCTAGATGATCTAGCACCTTGCAGCAATTGCTGCACCACTCACGCCCTCCTATTATTTATTATTATTCAACACTTTATTAGATATAAATGGACATATGTACAATACAAATGATTATTTTAACAATAAAAATGGAAACAAAAGAGTTATCATATTTGTGTTAATCACTTTCGTGATATCACAACTACTCGAACTCGCTTTACTAAATCTACGCTGAAACCGGGACTTGAACTACCGACCTCCAGGTTACAAGTCCGCCGCCTTATCGATCAAGCTACTGAGGTCGGTGGAAACAATATATACAATTAAAAATGAAAAAAGAATAGAAAAATATACCTATAGAAACATAATATGTCCTATCTAAAGGGCGGGGATATTGCCTATGGCAATCTCTTCCACCCAACCTATGGAATCTCGCTGAGTGCAACATTGTGCAACGTTTCGCAACTTTTTATGTTGAATGAAAAGTGTTGCAAAGCGGTGTGAACAATGATTCAGTCTGTGGGACGATCGATCTCAATAATGTTTCGGATAATTTTATTATTATTTCCGGTCCCAGTAGCTCTGTGGTAAAGGCGGCACTCTGTGAATCCAGAGATTCCAGAGGTCGTGGGTTCGAAACCCAGCCGGGACATGACAAGTTATCCTCCCATTTGGGATTTTTACCACATAATAATATGTCTTGGGCTTACTGCTGGAATAATGGGACTTTAATAGCCTTAATCGGGCAGTATAAATAAGGCGATATTATTATTATTATATTATGCTTTGTTAGGTAAGACAAAATATGTATAGTAAAATACAATGAAATTATAAAGAAAAAATAAATAGATTAAACAAAGAAACAAGAACAAAAAAGAGAATAAAGCTAATGTACTGCCTGTGGAAATCTCTTCCACCCAACCCTAGACATGACGAGGATAACTTGTCATGTCTCGGTTGGGTTTCGAACCCACGACCTCTGGATTCACAGAGTGCCGCCTTTACCTCTGAGCTACCGGGACAGACGCCTTTTGTCAATATTATTATTGACCATAAAGAGTTATTGTTATATTTTTATTACTATGAAAGCCATCGAGTAGGTCTTTCTTAAGGCGGAAGATATCAAGTGGTTTCATTGTGGATCTAAGTACGTGGTATATGGTGAGGCAGATCATTACCAGATAGCTATAAATATCGTACATTATACACACAATCTCATAATTTATCATTCCTGAGGTGCTATCAAGTCAAGGAGACATAATCTATTATCCTGTGTCTATCATTATCTAATGGCGATAGTTTCCTTATCACATGATTGAATAACCAACCTCGCTAGATGATGTTAAAGGATTGGACTTCATGCAAGTCAGATGTTTGGGGCCTGACTGACTCTTGTTAAAATATTTTGCACAATAGGTGGTATGTGCATGTTGTAGTTTGTCCATCCCGTAGTATGCCTTTTTTAAAGATGAGAGTTTTAAAGCTTTTTCTTTATTTCGTATCCATACAGGAGCTACTGTAGACACTTGTGGTCTGTGTTGTAGCCTGCCAATCCCGTAGTATGCCTCCCCTCTGATGGGCGAGAAGTGAAACAATACGCCCCATTTAGCTCATGGGTCAACACGAGCGTGCCGGAAGATGTATCGCTTACAATCAAATTATGAATACAATTTTTCGTCGTCTCTGGATATCTAACCTGTTGTTGTTGTTGTAATCAGCTTGGCTACTGCTGGAAGCAGTAATGGTCTCCAGCCAACTTAAGTGGAAAAGTTGGCCATTAAACCCTTGGGAACTGCAAGCTAGACGGGCTTTTTAGTGCGCGAACACAACGGAGGCCTATACCCTAGACCCTAGACCTTGGTACCACGTCAAATAATCTAACCAATGTTATTAAATGTAAGCGGCAACAAGGGAGTCCTGAAAATCGTATATCAAGCTGCAGGTACCAGGGTCTTTTTTTTTTTTTTTTTTTTGTAAGATCCCTTCATCCACCCCTGTTGGGCGATTGAAAGGGGGCACCTGCTGGCAATAGCCTCAATCCCCCGTTCAAACCTCCATACAGTCATCTTACTTTTTTTTTTCTTCAAATCATGTATTATAATATTAATAACAATAAGTTTAATAGATATAGAACAATAAAAAGTAAAGCACAAAATTTGGACCTCCGGCAAAGCCAGGAGTGATCATCACAAGAATAATCGCCCCTGCCTTTCTCGGCATACATATTTAATTCTAAAATTTGTTGATCTATCATACAAGAATTTAACACATATTGGCAGAGGGAGGAAGGCTCTGCCTGAGTCTCACTCCCTCTCTCAACATGTAGATGAATACATATTTTAGATGTAAAAGTAAAAGATAGATACTTAAAATAATATGCATAATTATAATATATAAATGATATTTTCTAATTAAAATAGAAGATATGTCTCCTGGCAAAGAAGCGGGGGTGCCACAAATTCCCCCTCTCCTTTCTCAGGAGTCAAATTACTGTGAAGAATAAAATTAGAAAGAAAGACAATCTTTTTATTTATTTATTATTATTAATTATTATTAATGGGTTAGCATCGCCATTCATTGAATTTATCAGCCAGATTAGGAAGCCCAAGAAGATTTTTCAGAATAGGTAACCCCACATGATGGTTGTTACTGCTAACATTTTGGAAAAGACTCAGTTGTTCCTCAATATAGAGAGGACATTTTTCTATTCTATGTACAGGTGTATCTATTTCACCACAGTTGCAGAGAGGTGAATCTCTCTTGCCTATCTTGTGCAAATGATATGCATATTCTCCATGACCAGTGAGGATTTCGATTACTCCTTTGAATAACTTTACATGTATATCGTTGCTATTTTCCCACTCTCTAATATTCTCAATCCATGCATGTGTCACTCTACCTTTTGTTGACGAGTTCCACTCTTCCTGCCATACATTCATCTCTTGTTCATACAGTCTCTCTTCATACTCCTCAATACTCACACCTTCATCCATTCTCAAATTACCTCTCTTTACAAGGGCTCTCATTCTCTTGATCATTATAACTTTATCAATGGGCATGCATGTCGCCAGGACAAAAGAGGCATCTAAACTTAAGGAACGATATGCACCAGTTATTGCAATGGCACATAACCTCTGTCCAGAGAGCATTATTTTTGCTTTCTGTTTAACTCTCATCACGTGTCCCCATACTTCACATGCATAAGTACATACAGGTATCACAGCTCCTTCATAGATTTTCTTCATACTACCTCTCACTTTTCCCCATTTCATTCTCCAGGGTCTGGGTCTGGGGTGTAGGGTATAGGCCAGGGTCCTCGTTGTGGCTGCCTACTTCTGTAGTTGGCTAGTCCGTCCTCTGTTGATGGTCCTCTAGCGAGACAATAAGTTATGCGAGCCTAACTGCTGACCTAGCACACCTGAGTCAGCATATCTCACGGTGCACTCGCTTGCATCGTAGCTAGTTAGTCAGTCTGAGCCAATTCCCGATCCATCGCAGATCTTGTGCGTATAATTATTGTTCTTCTGCATCGAGCAGAATATTACGTGTTTTTATTATTATTTCTCAAGTTATTTTTATTAATTTATTTCCTATCTGTTTAATTAATCAATCGTTGATTAAATTACTGTTAATCACGTATTTCATTTCACTATTTCAAATTATCAATTTTTATTGTGTTTTTATCATTTTTAATTGTTTTATTATTATTTTTAAGTTGTAATAAATTTTTGGGGAATTTTGAAATAAACATTTTTAAAAAAGACCTTCTCTATTTCTCTAAATATAACTGGCGCAGTCGAAAGTAGGATATTCTTCCGGAAAAGCGCATATTTTCCAAGATATCCTATCGAACCTATCCCCAAAATAATAAAAATTTAACTTTGAAAACCAAGTGTTTATTTAACATCAGAGACTTGAACAACTACCCTACAATTTCATCTGTCCCTGACTCATCTTGCGAATACTACAACCCACGGATCGAGACAAACACCGACAACCCCTGAATCGCTCAAGGATCCTGTCGCAACGCAATTGCTCATCCGGCTCTTCTCCAGATATCCAAATTCAATCAAGGATGCTGATTATCCTTCTTGTATTGTAAGATTTTAATATTATTTGAAGGTTTTACATTTTCCATTTTTATTTTATTTTAATTTATCTAGAATTATCTAGAATTACTTTTCAAAACGGCATCCTCTTCTGATTCCGACAGTATACGATCATTTCCGTCAGACGATCTATACTGCGGATACGATTATAACACAGACGATCATCTTCAAGACGATCTTATCAAACTATTTTCAAGTTTTAGTCTAAATTCAAGCCCAAAAATGCCTGAATTAAAAAATGACCACCTTCGAATGGTGCCAGAGTTCACTGGAGAAGTTGAACTCTTATCGGAATTTCTTTCCATTTCGGAAAGCCTTGTCAAGCATTTTTATAATGCCACGGACGTCAATGACTTCCAAAACATTTATCTTATGAACTCACTGAAGGCAAAGATAAAAGGTGATGCCAAAATAAATCTGAGTACATACAACATTACTACATGGGACGAACTAAAAACAGCATTGTTAAATACGTACGGGGACAAACGCGATTGTTATACCCTCACATTAGAACTGTGCAATATGCGACAGTTCAACGAAACAGCTTTCGAATTTCATCAAAAAATTCAACAGCATATTAATCTTCATTCGAGTTACATCAATACTCATGCGATTGAAGGCGCGGAACACGTGAAAAACTATGTGGCCAAAGTAGGGTTGAGGACGTTCCTCAAAGGTTTGAAAGAACCTCTCGGTTCTTTAATGAGAACAAGAGATCCCGCCGATCTCAACGCTGCACTAAATATACTGACAAACGACTTCCAGATAGACGCGACAAAAAGAAACTTAGGCCAACAATATACTAACCAACAAAACAACAAATACACATCACAATATCAACAAAATCAAAAAACAAATGGTAATAATAGTAACAACCGTTACATTCCCCCCATGAACCGATCCTTCCCTAACAATAACTCCAACAATCGGTTCAACAACCAATCAAACAATACTAATTCAAATCGCCCATTGCAACAATCTCCCAACCAATCAAGACCTAATAATACTTGGGGAAATAACAACAACAACAACTGGTCAAGACCAAACAACTCCTCTCAAAATGTGTGGAATTCAAAACCTACCAACTCACTACCCAAACCTGTCCCAATGAGCGCACAGACAACACGTAACAACACAAACTTCCACAACATCGAACAAGAACCAGAAAATGAAATTTATGATACTACTGAACAAACATGTGAACAGTACGACCCAGACATCACAAACAATGTAGATTATTACGAAAGCGATGCTGCGGATTTTCGCAACGAAGCCTCGGACACTCAGGAACTCTAATGAACCTGACTAATCACGAAAATAAATTACCATACTTAACATTACCCGAACACAACCTGAAAACTTTGATCGACACTGGAAGCACAAAATCCTTTATCAAACCAGAAATAGCTAAGAAGCTCTTCAACAAATACATACGACCAGATCCCTTCCAAATTTGTACAGCATACGGAGTAAGTAACGAAAAATACAGTATTAAAATTCCATCTCCTGAAATTTTCAAAATTAAAACTGACCTGAAATTCCATATTTTTAACTTTCATAGTTATTTTGATTGTCTACTAGGAATGGATACTCTAGAAAAACTTGGACTAACTGTAGACATACCTAATAATACACTCAAAAACAAGTATACAGAAATTCCAATGGAACTCCGCGATACTAATATCGAATTGAACACAATCCGTATTTTACCCGAAAGTGAACAAGTGATTCAATTAAACGTTTCAAATATAACTAATGGTGAAGCTTTCATTCCACAAACCAAATCAGAATCCGGTCACATGCTCATTCAAGAAGGGATTGCAACAGTAAAAGACGGCAAGGCCCTCTGCACCGTGATCAACCGTTCAAAACAGGAACAAGACATGAAATTGAAACCAAACCTAAGATTAAAACCATTCACAACATCAAACATTCCAGAATCTAATATGAACATCCTGTATGAAAATGCGAACCAATTCACCTTTGAACTAATCAGAAGCGACCACATGAACCCTGAAGAAAAGGAAAAAATTAAACTGCTACTGGACCAATACGCAGACATATTTCACATTGAAGGCAATGATCTAACATTTACTAATAAGATCAAACATTGTATTAGAACAAAAGATGAAGACCCTGTCTACACTAAATCATATCGATACCCGGAAGTACACAAAGAAGAGGTAAAAAATCAAGTGGAAAAAATGCTAGATCAAGGAATAATCCGGCACTCCTTTTCACCGTGGAATTCACCAATCTGGATCGTGCCAAAGAAGCAAGACGCATCCGGAAAACAAAAATGGCGTCTAGTCGTAGATTATAGACGACTAAATGAAAAAACTGTGAGTGACAGATATCCACTGCCAAATATTAATGATTTATTGGACAAACTAGGCAAGTGCCAATACTTCACGACACTTGACCTTGCATCAGGATTTCACCAAATTGAAATCGAACAGGATAGTATTGAAAAAACGGCGTTCAGCACCGAACTTGGACATCATGAATTCCTAAGAATGCCTTTTGGGTTAAAGAACGCACCGGCAACATTCCAAAGAGTAATGGACCAAATTCTAAGAGGACTCGTGAACACCATATGTCTCGTGTACCTCGATGACATTATCGTCTTTAGCGTCAGCCTACAAGATCACATTAACAACCTCAAACAAATATTCAACCGCCTTAGAGATGCTGGACTAAAAATCCAACTCGACAAGTCAGAATTCCTAAAAAGGGAAGTTGCATACTTAGGACACATTGTCACTCCCGAAGGAGTAAAACCGAATCCTGAAAAAATAAGAGCCATAAAAAAATACCCAATCCCTAAAACTACCAAAGAAATCAAAGGATTCCTTGGGTTACTTGGATACTACAGGAAATTTATAAAGGACTTTGCCAAAATTACAAAACCTCTCACAAAGTGCCTTAAGAAGAATGCACGAATTGACATAAATGATTTAGAATATAAAGAATGCTTCGAAATGTGCAAAAATCTCTTAGTGGATGAACCAATACTACAATATCCAGACTTTACAAAGGAGTTTATTCTCACCACTGACGCAAGTAACCTGGCCCTGGGAGCAATACTTTCTCAAGGAACTGTAGGACAAGATCGACCTATAGCATATGCCAGTAGAACGTTGAATCAATCTGAACAAAATTATAGTACGATAGAAAAGGAGCTACTCGGTATCGTATGGGCCACCAAATACTTTAGGCCTTACTTGTACGGACGCAAGTTTAAAATCATCACCGATCATAGACCATTACAGTGGATCTTCTCCCTAAAAGAACCCAGTTCGAAATTGGTAAGATGGCGCCTAAAGCTCGAAGAATACGATTACGAAATTATATATAAGAAAGGATGTCTCAATTCCAACGCAGACGCACTTTCTCGGATTGAATTAAATGCAAACGAGATAACAAACCAGAAGGAGTATAACGAACTAAATGCTATACAACGCTTTATTCACGACACGAGGCGAAAGATGAGCGAAGAACGAAACCAAAGGAACGATGACAATCTATCTACAGCCGCCCAACCCGATCTAGACCAACGTCTTGAAGACATAGAAGACTTGGACGACTTCGTGAACCAAACGTATGAAAGACTTACAGAAGATCCGGCAACCTTGTCACTTGCAGACAACGAGCTCGCAACAGATGCAGCCTCCTACTACACCGCCTTTGCTCAAGAACTTAATACAGAAATACCGAATGACAAACATGAGACTGAAGACACCCAAGTTGTTAATACCAACAAAACAGAAGAATCAATTGTAAATAATACCAGTGAAGATATAAACACCATTCACTCTAGCGACGAAAACCCAATTATTGGAATTCCTATCACGGAAGAAACACTAAACACAAATAGAAACCAAATAATTATAAGAGAAGTATCAACACCACCTAAACCTGTTAAAAAATTATTACTTCACAAAGACAAACAAAGACTCGTAGTTGAAGTGCCTAAAAATAATACTGAAAATCACCTCAAGGCTTTTCTTAAAACCTATATTGCACCAAAAATAAAATACTGCATTTATTTTGAATCACCACTGTATGAAGTCCTATCCAGAGTTCTGCAAACCAATTTCAAAGATTCCGAAATTAACCTTGTTAAATGTACAAAATTTCTCAAAGATATAACGAACGACAAACAAAAGGAAGACATAATCACTAGATATCATGAAGGAATAACGAATCATAGAGGCAGTAAAGAAGTATATGACCAACTCAAAGAACTACAGTATGTTTCAGAAAAGGTGGCCACCCCCTCGTAACTTTTGAACGCGACGGAATTTTTCAATTCTGTAAAGTCCTAGGTATAGGAAGTGCCCTATGGCCCATCCTGTGGTCATATTTATTTTTGGCCCCGGTCGGCCCTTCCGGCTTTTAGGCCATATTTTTTCATTTTTCTCGAGAATTTTAAATGGAATGCTATATTTTTTATTCCTGTTAATTAAAGTCCAAGTTAGGTTGAGTATAATGAGCTTTTAAAATTTTCAAAAACCTTATCAGGGGCGGAGCTAGTAGGGTGCAAGTTTAAAAATTGTTACACCCTGTATTTCAGCGTTAGTTAGATTTTTTAGTACTTTTTTTATGTTCATAGGTTCAAAATATTGTTTTACACCATATGAAATCAAAAAAATATTCTTGTTTACTTCTAATCAGGGTCATAGTAAGGTTTTTGTAAAAGTACTTTTTTTCTCACGTCAATTTTTCCGTAAATGAATGGTGTTCTCGAAATTGGCATTTTTAGAGGTGAAAGTCTGCAGAGACATATGTTTTTTATGCTTGAAATCGAAAGAAAACTTAACGGAGAAGCGATTAAAATCATAAAAAAAGCCATTTAACCTGCTAGTTTTTTCACGACAGTGTCCGGTAAAGTGGGTGAATTTCGTACTGGTTTTTTTTGTTGTTGAGGAAACACAATTGGCATAGAAAATAAATAATATCTAATAAGGGAATATTACTTCAATAAACATAACTAAATGCGAAATTAAATGAAAATTATTTCTTCTAAATCAGTGCCGGATATTTTTTTTCTCTTTCTCTCTCTCTCTCTCTCTCTTCACCTCTTTAAAATAATTGAAATGGTTTAATTTTGACCCTCAAGAGTTTGGTACTTGACCTGGTATTTTTTTCTCTTAAATTTCGAGATAATTAGATTTTTATTTAGAGACCTGGTATTCATTACTAGCAACACCAGTATGATTTTTTTTTTTTAATTTGGGTTTAATATCGCGTTTCAACTGCATGGTCATATCATAACGGGGGTGTTACATTCCATTCGCAAGAAACTCACCAACCTCCTAAACACATTTATCTCACCCAGCCTGGGTTAGGCCGGAATGCCAGCATCACGAAGTCTTCTCCTCGCTGGACGTTGCTTAACTTCGGTGATCCTACAAGAATCGTTGCATTCAAAGCGCCATCGGACTGACTCCAGAATTATTGACAATGTGTTTTCTACAGATTTTACCAACTTACCAACTAAAATTGTCTCAAGAGGGGACCCCTAGGCCGACTTTAGAAGCAGCATTATCCGATAATTATTTTTGATACAACTTGAACTTTGAAAATGGAAAAAAAGAGAGAGAGAAAAAAAAAATATCCGGCACTGATTTAGAAGAAATAATTTTCATTTAATTTCGCATTTAGTTATGTTTATTGAAGTAATATTCCCTTATTAGATATTATTTATTTTCTATGCCAATTGTGTTTCCTCAACAACAAAAAAAACCAGTACGAAATTCACCCACTTTACCGGACACTGTCGTGAAAAAACTAGCAGGTTAAATGGCTTTTTTTATGATTTTAATCGCTTCTCCGTTAAGTTTTCTTTCGATTTCAAGCATAAAAAACATATGTCTCTGCAGACTTTCACCTCTAAAAATGCCAATTTCGAGAACACCATTCATTTACGGAAAAATTGACGTGAGAAAAAAAGTACTTTTACAAAAACCTTACTATGACCCTGATTAGAAGTAAACAAGAATATTTTTTTGATTTCATATGGTGTAAAACAATATTTTGAACCTATGAACATAAAAAAAGTACTAAAAAATCTAACTAACGCTGAAATACAGGGTGTAACAATTTTTAAACTTGCACCCTACTAGCTCCGCCCCTGATAAGGTTTTTGAAAATTTTAAAAGCTCATTATACTCAACCTAACTTGGACTTTAATTAACAGGAATAAAAAATATAGCATTCCATTTAAAATTCTCGAGAAAAATGAAAAAATATGGCCTAAAAGCCGGAAGGGCCGACCGGGGCCAAAAATAAATATGACCACAGGATGGGCCATAGGGCACTTCCTATACCTAGGACTTTACAGAATTGAAAAATTCCGTCGCGTTCAAAAGTTACGAGGGGGTGGCCACCTTTTCTGAAACATACTGTATACTACTGGCCGAACATGCAACAAATGATACAGAAAATGATAAATAATTGCGAACCTTGTCAGGTAGCAAAATATGACAGAAAACCAATGAAATTATTTTTAAACAATACACCAACTGCCACCAAACCGTTCGAGATAATACACATGGACACTATAACTCTAGACGGCACCAAGTTCTTAACACTCGTGGACTCTTTCTCTAAATTTGCACAAGCATATGCAGTAACATCAACTCAAGCAATAGAAATAGCAGATAAACTTATTGAATATTTCTCTAACCACGGATTACCAACTCAAATAATTACGGACAACGGTGGAGAATTTAAAAATACAATTATTAAAGAACTTCTCTCCTTTCACCGAGTTAATGTCCACTTTAACTCATCTCAACACCCGGAATCCAATGGAATTGTTGAACGATTCCATTCGACCCTAATCGAGCACATTCGGATTTTCAACAATAGGAAGGAATTCGAAAATGAGTCAACCCGCACAAAAGTAAAATACGCTATCCTAGCGTACAATAATACAATACACTCAGTTACCAAGCTACGACCAATCCATGTCATCACTGGTCATTTTGAAACCAACGATCCTGTAGAAGCCGATGTTGATCGTCAGATGGCTACAAACTATGTGAATAACCACAAGGAAAAGATGAAAGTGCTATATGAAACCATCAATGAAACACTTCAAACGAACAAAGATAAGATCATCAAGAAAATAAACGAAAAAAGAGAACCCCTACCCGAGATCCCACAGAACGTTTTTGTGAAAAACAAACAAAAACAATCCAAAACAAAAAATAAATATAAAAAAGAAGAATTAGATAGTGTAAACAAAGAGCTAAAAACAGCAAACATAAAAACAACTCACCACAACACCTCCGAAAGAATCCACTTATCAAATATTAAAAGACCCAAACAATATGTTTCAGGTCCCTCCAAGGAGCCTGGGGAGCCAACCTCCGGAACTTAACGAAGAATTCCGGGATTCTACCCATCAATATGGGTACAGCAAGATTGCAGAAGAACACTCATACTATCACACACTATTACAACCTCAAACCAATAATAGAAGAACTACAAGATCTAGAAACTCAACATAATTTCTTACAGGACGTCATTGCCAATAAATCCTCATTCAAAAGAGATCTAGAAAATTACAACAAAATTATTTCCCATTTACAAACCTCTATTGAAGAAAAACTAACCAATATCATCCCAGAACGAGAACGATCTAAACGAGCCTTATTCAATGGTATAGGCTCAGTAATTAAATCAATCACAGGTAACTTAGATTCCACAGACGGTGAACATTTTGACAAAATACTAAATGACTTAACAACAAACTCTAATAATTTTCAAAAACAGCTTAACCTACAATATACATTCAACAAAGAATCTGTTAAGAGATTCGACGAAACAATAAAAAATATAGAACACAACGAACTACTACTAAAATCTAGAATAATGCAACTAACTAACATTGTAGAAAGAGAACTAGAAATTCCCAACATACTATATGCTAAAGACCTATGCAACCAACTAATACTATTGTACATATAACACAATACTTAGCGTCTTACAAGACATAGAAAACTCTATAACCTTTTGTCGCATAGGAACATACCACCCTAGCATTTTGAAACATAAAGAACTAGTGTCAATTTTAACACTCATTAACGAGAAATTTCAAATACCTCTGGACCCAAAAAACATTTCGGACCTCCAAAAACTCATGACCGTCAATTGTAAAGTAGAAGATAAGAAAATTGTTTACTTCCTCTCATTCCCTATAAACTATGACACCATATTTGACTTGTACTTTCTCTTGTCTATACCGTCACTCAATGACAATGGATTTTCTACAATTATTCCCCACACCAAATACTTTCTTAAATCACATTCCTCAGTAAAACCTTTAAATAATGCATGTATTTTAAGTAATCCCTTTCAATGCTTCCAAAAGGACCTTGATAATAATCTCAATAATTGCGAATCTGAAATTCTTTTACATGAAAATGCAAATAACTGCGAACAAACTCGCTTAGACATATCAGAAAATCATATCCAACTTATTCCTGAAATAAACCAATACTTAGCAGTTTTTCCCATTCAAGAAACATTAAAATTTGAATCCTCACATGGAGTTGAAATCAAAGAAATTAAAGGGATCTACTTAATAGAATTAGATAGAGATAACTTGGTTTTCCGAAACGAAAAGATCAATTTTAAACTGGAATCCTTCGGAAAACCAACTATTTTGAATAATGTTAATCTAGATATAAGTAAAATGAAAAACTTATCAAATACTAAGATTAAATTAAATAACCTTAAGATTAATGACATCAATCTCAATCAATTGATGCCAGAATCGAATGTATCACCGTCTCCTATTGAAAACTCTTCCCAATGGCAAATTCTAAACTGTATAACTTTGGTCCTAACATTATCCATTATTTTGTATATATTACTAAACAAAATTCGCTTCATTCCTTGTTTTAGGAATATTCCTACCTCTAATCAAACACTCTCTCATTCTCATTCTATTGATCAAAACTTAGCACCTATCCAACACAATCACAATGTTCAATCTAAGAACTTTTCTTCTGGCCAAACAGACCATAATGTAACACTTCCAGGGGGTGCCAAATTCTAATGAGGGAGGAGTTATGCGAGCCTAACTGCTGACCTAGCACACCTGAGTCAGCATATCTCACGGTGCACTCGCTTGCATCGTAGCTAGTTAGTCAGTCTGAGCCAATTCCCGATCCATCGCAGATCTTGTGCGTATAATTATTGTTCTTCTGCATCGAGCAGAATATTACGTGTTTTTATTATTATTTCTCAAGTTATTTTTATTAATTTATTTCCTATCTGTTTAATTAATCAATCGTTGATTAAATTACTGTTAATCACGTATTTCATTTCACTATTTCAAATTATCAATTTTTATTGTGTTTTTATCATTTTTAATTGTCTTATTATTATTTTTAAGTTGTAATAAATTTTTGGGGAATTTTGAAATAAACATTTTTAAAAAAGACCTTCTCTATTTCTCTAAATATAACTAATATTGTTACCAGAATGTTGACATTGTTGACAATAATATTGTTACCAGAATAACATAGCTCCTAGCAGATCTCAAGCAGGGAGAAGGTTATCAGTTGAATGTATTTGTCAGGCACCTCACTAGAGAAAGATTATGTACCTAGGTCCTGCGCTACAAGAGTTACTTTACCTATGTTAGGTCTGAGTGGAAAGTGACATGGAGATATGAAAAAGAATAACAACACTCTTTACTGGAAGGTAACCACGAGGCGAGGTTAATGCTCAAAGCATTTTCTACCACCTATACCATTTTCTTATGTACCTAGGTATCCCTCAGAAAAAATTCATACACTGGGCGAGATTCGAACCAACGGATCCCTACGCTACCTGGATTACCAAAATAGAGCTTTAGCCTCTTGACTACCAGTGCACGGTGATTATGTACCTAGGTCCTTATGTACCTAGGTCCTTATGTACTTAGGTCCTTATGTACCTAGGTCCTTATGTACTTAGGTCCTTATGTACCTAGGTCCTTATGTACCTAGGTCTGCGCCTGCGCTACAAGAGTTACGTTACCTATGATAGGTCTGAATGGAAAGTAACATGAAGAGACCAGGACCTGGAATGATAAGGAGTCACTCTAATACACTGTAGACCTACACCAGACATCAGTAGGATGTGGTTACGACGCTAGACTTGTAATGTAAACAATCCAACGTATATATGGATCCGTGATCTGTAACCACATAATAATAAGACCCTGAGGGTTAGGTGGTAGAAAATGCTTTCAGCATTAACCTCGCCAAGTGGTTACCTTCCACTAGAGAGTATTATTATTTTTATAACTGACCGAACTCTCAGTAGTTTGATCGATAAGGCGGCGGACTTCTAACCTTGAGGTCCATGGTTCAAGTCCCAATTTAAGCAAATATCAGGTGTTATTGTTATTCAATGATACCTATTAGGTGTTTCTATTATAAAATTTATCCTAGGCCTAAACTATGTAGGTATAAACTCAGGTAAAAATGTAAGCAACGGGAGAGAATTCTGTGTTGATAAAACCATGAGCGGGAGAGAACTCGTGGTATCTACCTGACCTTAATTTGGGTCGGGAGAGAACTCGGTATATAAATTATTGGGTAATTTTTAAGAATAGAATAAAAACTTATTATAAGTAACTGTCTAGGAATGAGAATTCTTAATTCCTAAAAACTTTCCCTTTCCTATGATTCAACCTGATGTGGTCGAATTCTTGTGGTTTCGTATTTTGGTGGCGACAATATTTGAATATTTTCGATAGTTCCAGTAGTGTTGAGAATGTTGTGGTTTTGTTGGGTTCATGTAAAATTTTAATGGAGAAATAAGTAGTTTTCGAAAGTTTTCAAGATAGAATTATCGTATTATGCAGTGGAACCTAGATTTAATGGACTCGGATATAATAGAAACCTTTTTATATTAGAGAAAATCTCAGGTCCCTGCGTCACCTGTTTATGTGTAATAGAGAAATATGTCTCATTGTAACCGATCTCAGTAGCTTAATCGATAAGGCGGCGGACTTGCAACCTGGAGATCGGTGGTTCAAGTCCCGGATTCAGCGTAAATTTAGTATATCCAGGTTTCTCTTATACCAAGTTATTTAATGTACAGATTTGACTGTGTACGACAGAGTATGTATGATCATAAAAAATTGAAATAGGACCAATTTTTTTTTTTTTAACGTACACAATACTCGTATTTTCCGATTTCTAATATTAGAAAATTATCGTATTTCTATTATTTTATTTTTTTGAGGTTGTAAGTATTTCCTTTTTCTTCAGAACTGATGACTTCAGCAGGAAGAGTGTTAAGTTTAGCAGGAAGAGTGTTAAGTTTAGCAGGAAGAGTGTTAATTTTAGCAGGAACAGTTTCGCCATGGAGTGACAAACCTCACCAGACGCAGTATCGTGTATTATCTGCTAATGGCCTTATGCTCGTGTGTGAGTATTCATAACTCATACATACACTGACTGGCAGAACTATCGGACCACTTGCTGGTTTTTCCATATTAGTCTGTGTATGATAATAATTCCGTGTCCATGAGATAGGCAAAGGTACGTGCATTATCACGGTGGTGAGAGGATTATATGGACGCCCAGATCCAGTGTCTAGGCTTCTTTCATGTCGTTGATTCTATTTGGTTTTAACGTCCTCTTTTTGAATCATCCAGAACTGGGGTTTTACCCTACACTCGTTGGGAATCGTAACAGCTACCCATATTACCCTCAACCGGCCTGGGTTGGGCCGGAAACGATAGCCTCACGTGTTTTTTTGCTTTGGAGGGAACAGAATAATTTGTGAGAAAATTCTACCCTGAACTCGGGATCTTCTTCCATTTTTTTAAAGATATAATGGTGCCGGTGAGTGTAGAGTAGAGCACATTCTGTTGAGCGGATAATTCTGCTGGTGAGTGTATAATAAAGCACATTCTGTCTGTCCCGGTAGCTCAGTGGTAAAGGCGGCACTCTGTGAATCCAAAGATTCCAGAGGTCGCGGGTTCGAAACCCAGCCGGGACATGATAAGTTATCCTCCCATTCTGGATTTCTACCACATAATAATATATCTTGGGCTTACTGCTGGAATAATGGAACTTTACTAGTCCTCATCGGACAGTATAAATAAGGCGATATTATTATTATTATGGTGAGCGGATAATTCTGCCGGTGAGTGTATAATAAAGCACATTACAGAGTTTTGCTTGTTTAATCAATCTGCACGGGTGATATCCTCCAGCTTATCTTCACTAGAGAGGAAGTGACGTTTGCACAGGGTGTCCCATAAAATTAGCGGATACTCGTATGTCAAACCAAGGTTTAGTTGTCGATGTGGCAACAGCGCGCGGTAGCACTACATATACTAAACAATCTCTGGACAATGGTTCAATTTCCTAAATTAATTTCCGAATCCAATTTCTGGTTCCTAAATCTATTAGACCGTTCATCAGCAGAACCAGTTCACAAGACATATATTATGGATTCGTAGGTACCTCTAGTTCTCTGGGGTAGTGGTTCGTTCTGAATCGAATATGGATTCGTATTCGTTCATGTGTACATCTTCTTCTTCTACTCTGTCTTATCCCGCACAAGCAGGGTCGACGTTGTTTTACGTCTGGATGCCCTTCCTAACGCCAACGATTCTATTTTTTTTTTTTTTTAAGATGAGTGTTTCACAGCCTTTTTTATTTCGTAGCCATGAAACAGGAGCTACTGTAGACGCTTGTGGTCTGTGTTGTAGCTTGTCCATCCCGTAGTATGCCTCCCCTCTGATGGGCGAGAAGTGACACAGTACTTCCCAGTTAGGTGCTGGGTCAACACGAGCGCACCGGAAGGTATCCCTTACAAACAACTGTAACCAAATTTTAGCCTTTAGAAACTGACCTAGCCACAAGCCTTTAGAAACTGATGATGATCATCAGTTTTTTTTTTATCGATCATCATCATAGGGTCACCCTATGATGATGATCCATCGTTCACGATGGTAGCCAGGCAGTAGAGGAATGACTGTGCATTTCTACCATTGTCTTTACAAGGAGGGTAATAACTGACAGGGGCCCCCAGAACCAAGCCAATGCTGGTCTACGCCCTGTTTATAGTCCCCCAGCGAGACTGCTTTTATCGATAGTGTATCCTTAATCTTTTTCTTCTTCAAAGTTTTAGCTGTTGAAACTCGGATGCGAGAGACATACGTAGAGAAAGTTTCTCGCTCGGAATTCCGCTCAGCTTGTAAGTTCTCGCCAAGTTCTTGCTACTCTGGTATCGACTGAAAAGCTGGAGCTACTCTCATCCCATGCTACACTGAACTGTCCTAACTTACTGGAGTTACTGGCGCAGCCAAGAACTGAAACACTCGAGCCAGGTGAACACTGGACGCGTCTTGTGAACTGCAGCTTGTTTTGGTGTACAGTTGAACCCGGATGCACATAAGAGAACTGGATATAAGAGAAACCTTGATATAGGTATGAACCTCAGTGGCTTGATCGATAAGGCAGCGGACTTGTAACCTGGAGGTCGGTGGTTCAAGTCCCGGTTGCAGCGTAAATTTAGTAAAAGCTAGTTTGAGTAGTTGTGATATCACGAAAGTGAATAACACAAATATGATAACTTTAAAACTTTAACTTTCATATAGGTATGAACTATTTCTGTCTGTCCCGGTAGCTCAGTGGTAAAGGCGGTACTCTGAGAATACAGAGATTCCAGAGGTCGTGGGTTCAAAACCCATCCGGGACATGACAAGTTATCATCTCATTTGGGATTTTTACCTCATAATATAATATGTCTTGGGTTTACTGCTGTAATAATGGGACTTTAATAGTCTTAATCGGGCAGTATAAATAAGGTGATATTATTATTATATTTCCAGGTCAAGTTTACCTCTCTATAATAAGGGCAAATAACGTATTTATAAGAGAAATCTTGATATAACTGAGAACGATTTCTAGGTCAATTTACCTCTAGAAGGGAAAATAACCTCTTTATAAGAGAAAACTGGACAAAAAAGAACGATTTCCAGGTCAATTCAATAATCATACTACAATAAACTATCAAAGGCCTTGCCTTATACTTTGGGAAAATGACCACTTTATAAGAGAAACCTGGACATAAAAGAACGATTTCCAGGTCAAGTCAATAATCATGCCAAAAGCCTGTAAGGTAACGGAAATCATAGTTCCCATGTTATTGCCATACGAAACACATTTGACTCATTTCTATGTCTTCATTTGAGTTATTAAGAACGGGGGTTTACGGTTTCTCACTCCAATCGCATCAGCTACCCACCTTACCCTCACTTAGCCTAGGTTGGGTCGGAAATGCCAACCTTTATCATCATCAAAATCAATAGTTCTTGTCAACTGTTGGACGAACACATCTGTCGTTTTCAATTGTTTTTTATTGCCAACGTTACGTGCTCTTTATTTCCGAGGGAACAGAAAAAATGATATAAAATTCCGCCCGACCCCGAGATCAAACTAGCCATCTCCGGACACTTGGGAGTAATCACAACCATTACTCACGGGGGCTGACCCAAGGAAATTTCTCGGAAGTAAAATGATTTAAAATTCCGCCCGACCCCGGGATCAAACTAGCCATCTCTGGACACCGGTCCGTAATCACAACCATTACACACGGGGTCTGACTTAAGGAAATTTCTCGGAAGTAAAATGGAGAATGTGGAGAAAATATGCTATTTGTGTTCTTTCATCATTAAAAAAAAAAAATGATTAAAATTCCAATCGACCCCGGGATCAAACTAGAGATCTCCGGACATTGGGGAGTAATCACAACCTATACACACGGGGGCTGACCCCAGGAAATTTCTCGGAAGTAAAATGATTTAAAATTCCGCCCGACCCCGGGATCAAACTAGGGATCTCCGGACACTGGGGAGTAATCACAACTATTACACACGGGGGCTGACCCAAGGAAATTTTTCGAAAGTAAAATGGAGAATGTGGAGAAGGTATGCTATTTGCGTTCTTCATCATTAAAAAAAAATGATTTAAAATTCCGCCCGACCCCGGGATCAAACCAGGGATCTCTGGACACCGGGCAGTAGTCACAACCGTTATACTGCGGGGGCTGACTTAAGGTCAATGACTTCCAGCGGAGACCACGGTTCGCCCGAATCCGCACATGCGCGCGGCATCGTTCAGAAAGTGGAACACTGGAACACTGTGCGACCTTCACTTTGACCTGAGCTGATGGCCAGAGCTTTGAACTCGGTCCGTGGCCTTGCCTTGCTGGTGCAGTGGTCTGAGGCTCTGCGCGGGAATCCGGTAGTGCGGGTAGCGTGCGTTCGAATCCCAGCAAAAAAAAAAAAAAAAAAAAATGAAAATAAAGTAAATCGGAGCAATTTTTTTCTTTTTTTTCAATGATATTTTTTTACAGAGGAGACTTAACAATCAGAGTTCTTGCTCCTTTTTTTTACGAAAACAATACTTCCGATTTCTAATAGTTTAGAAATTTCTTGGAAGTACAATCGAGAATTTTAGAACATCTAATCCTATCGTTCTAGACCAGCATTGCTTGGAGGCAGATATAGTGGGGGACTATAAGGCTCACCCCTGGCTGTAGCGCCTATTGGTATGATAACCCATCAGTCTATTTTTATATAAAAAAAATAATAATTTTTTATTTAGGAATTGTCTCTTGTATAACAAACAATACATCATGGTCAATTTACAAGAGATGGGTAAAGATTCATGAGGGGCAAAGATACATAGTCTGTGTCTTTTTAAACAGAAATTTGAGAAGATTCTATAGGTCAGTCGAGAAGACGGGATCCGTTGGTTCGAATCTCACCCAGTGCGTGAATTTTTCCTCATTAATTTGAGTAATATGACCACATAATAATAAGACTCTGAGGGTTAGGTGGTAGAAAATGCTTTGAGCACTAACCTCGCCTGGTGGTTACCTTCCAATAAAGAGTGTTATTATTATTATTATAAGATTCTAGTTCGTCTATAGGTTCTAGGTCATTTTCATTCAAGACGGCGCGGTGGCTTCACCCTCCATTTCCTGGAAACTCACAAACCATCTTCTCATCCAGCCTGAATGAGGCCGGGAATAGCCAGACGAGGGGTCGCATTTGATTGGTCACCCATCCAAGTCCTAACCTTGCTGGACGTTGTTTAACTCTAGTGACTTAACAAGAACTGGTGTATTCAAAGCAACAACGTCGCGGGCTATGGAGAAGTTTAGAAGCTGCTGAAAGCAAGTCTAGAAAAGAAAGTTATGTATGATATGCAGATCACCTGAGGCAAGTATTGATTGTCCAATAAAGTTCTTCTGGTATAGCTTACTTAAGCTGCCCATTACTGCCCAAGTATTTAAATCGATATTGAGTGGCGAACCATTCTGATTATTTATTATTATTATTATTATTATTATTTTACACTTTATTAGATATAAATGAACATAATGTACAGTGTAAATAATTATTTAAACAATGAAAAAAATGGAAACAATATATACAATAAAATGAAAGAAAAAAAAATAGAAAAATATATAAAAAACATACCTAACTAAAGGTCGGGGTTATTGCCTATGGCAATCTCTTCCACCCAACCCTTATATAATCTCTGATCAGCAGTAATCGATTTTTCTCATTTTACTTCCAACAATATCTGAAACACTTCCTTCCAATAATAAGGAAGAGATTGCCATTATAAAAAAACATCGTCTTTTAATAAGGACATCTGTATATTTTGTATTAATGTATTTTCCATTTTTTTTGTTTTTTTTTTTTTTTTTTCTTTGAAAGGAAAGTAATGGAGTCACCCAAAAAAATTCTCACGAAATATAAACGGACCCCGAACTTTCAAGTAACAGAGCAGAAAAATTCTTGCCCCGCTGGGGATCGAACCCAGGTCACCATGTGTGTCATGCCGGTCATGCGGGACATGCCTAGGGCGCTAACTCACTTGGCCACGGTGACTATTTAACACCATGTATCAAATAGCGACCACCAAAGAACAAAGTATAATACACCACCAGCATCCTAGGCCGCACTTTAAAAAAATCGACTCAAGAATAATTTCAAAGTTCTGGGCCCGGGGGCATTCTGTATTAAAATTCAGTCACTGATGTTATCGTTGGATCCGAGATAAATACCACTTTCTAGATGTACCATTATCTATACATGTGAGCAATTGAAAGTGACTTATTGCTTTCAATTGGCTTTGATTTATGATCTGCCCATGCACGAGAGAACTTAACCCATTGGTGACTAGGGGACTTTTTTTTAACGTTGCTTTCAACTGCATGGCCTGGAACTCACGACGGGGTTTTAACCTCCACTCCCTGGAAACTCACAAACTCAAATTAACCTCACCCAGCCTGAGTGGGGCCAAGAATAGCCAGCATCACAAGGGTTTGACTTTATATGGTCACCCTTCCGTGTCCTAAGTGGACTTTTTTTTAAGCTTTAGGAGGTCAAAGTACAATAGTATAACAATAAAAAATTAAGAAAAGGAAAGAAAAAAAAAAAAACAAATAACAAAATAAATAAGTAAAAAAGAAAATAACAATAATGTCCTACCTAAAGGGCGGTGTTATTGCCTGTGGCAATCTCTTCCACCCAACCCTTTGGGTCTGAATGAGAACTGGTGTACTCAATGTGCCATCGACGCTGGCAAGGGTTAAGTTTGATAAATAATCAATGATAAATTGTGTTTCATGGCTCCATGATTTTTTATTTATGACAGAGGGCACTGAGCATCCACACCAACGCCAAATAATAAATCCTCTTCAGCTGGGTGGCAGAGGGTGACCCTAAGTAGGCGGACACAACGAGGACCCTGGGCCTACACCCTGGACCCCAGACCCTAGACCCCAGACCCCAGACCCTGGTACATACAGATTGATAGACGATTTTTAGTACTCCGTTGTAGCCGCCTACTTTTATTAAAAACGTCAGCAGCACCTAAAGGGAAAATATTGTGTCACTTCTCGCCCATCAGAGGGGAGGCATACTACGGGATGGGCAAGCTACAACACAGACAACAATCGTCTACAGTAGCTCTTGTTTCATGGCTACGAAATTAAAAAGGCTGTGAAACATTCTATAAGCAAATACTCCCCTATATAAGCAAACTTTCCTTTGCTACAATTATAACTCACAGCCTTTGAAGGTGCTCTACATGATGACTTGTGCCTCAAAGAAAATTATTTATATCTACGTAGATAAAATATATATAACAATATTTACATTCGTATTTACATGTGGGTCAAGCGTTCTTGCGTGTTAGCTGTGTTCTAGAAAGAGAAAAAGGCTGTGAAAGCACTTATCTTTATTATTTCCTTTTCAGCTGGCATGTTTTTCCAAGCATGTCAGCTATCTAAAAAATGCTATCTAGGGCAGCTGAACTCTTTCCTTAGACGTCAAGAATATGTCAGAAGAGATTCCTGTTTGGAGCTAGAATATTCTTCTTCTTTGGAGCTAGAATATTCCTCATTGGAGCTAGTTGAGTGTATGAGAAAAGAAAATTCGGTGTGGTATATTTATTCGATGTTCGGTCGGTTGGACACTGATGTATTTATGTTCCTGTGGATGGGGAGGGAGGAGAGAAGGGGTGCAGGTGAAATGAAGAGGAAAACGACAAAATATGTGAGAGGAGCTGAAGGATGGGAGGGAGAGAGAAGGAGAGATAGAGGGAGTAGAGAGATGATAAGAGATAGTTATGGAATTATAAAAAAAAAAGATGGAGAGGGGGTGGGGTACCAAGAGAAAGAGAGAGGGAAGTATAATATGAAAAGAGGGAGAAACAGAGAAATATCAAAGAGAAGAGAGAGAGAGAGAGAGAGAGAGAGAGAGAAGACGAGAGTGAAAGAGGAGTTGGCAAATATTTCAAGTCTGATAGTTCCATAATCTGTATGGATGGATGGATGAGGTAACTTGATATAAGATACTTTTACCTTAGTACTCTAGGTAGCAGGCGCAGTCGGTAGGAAAATGTTTTGGGGGTGCTTCAACATAAACCAGACTGAAATGGGATTTAAAGAGTCGCTCTTTTTTTTTTTTTTTTTTTTTTTTTTTTTTTTTTTTTTTAGTGGGGTTTAACATCGCTTTCAACTGCCATGGTCATATCACGACGGGGGTTTTACACTCCATTCGCAGGAAACTCACAAACCTGCTACTCACATTGACCTCACCCAGCCTGAGTGGGGCCGGGAAAATTATTACACATTATTACGCCGTCACGAGAATTATTACCTAATAAGATTTAGTATGTTTACCAGACCACTCATAATAATAATAAATCAATTAATTATGCAAGAAATGTGTAATGATTTTCACTGTGTACGAGCTAGGACATTAAAAAAAACCGTTTTTTCTTTTCAGTCTGTGGGGGTGCTGCAGTTCCGCAGCTCCTTAGCACCGGCCACGCCTGTTAGCTAGTCCCGCGTGACTTACGTTATCTCTGGTGGTCAAATCTGTAGCCTTTGACCACCAATCTCTAGTAACACGTGACTCACTGGAACTCTAGGAGCCACTCATAGTTCAGTGGTCAAGGCGTCTGACTGCTAATCGCGCAGGGTTCGAAACCCAGCCAGAACATGTCAAGTTGACCACATAATAATACGTCTTGGGTTTACTGCTGAAATAATGGGACTGCTTTGTCCTAGTCGGGCAATATGAATAAGGCGATATTATTATTATCATATGGAACCGACCTCAGTAGTTTGATCGATAAGGCGGCGGACTTTTAACCTGAAGATCGGTGGTTCAAGTCCCGGTTCCAGAGTAAATTTAGTAAAGGGAGTTTGATTAGTTGTGATATCACGAAAATGATTAACACAAATATGATAACTTGAATTATTATTATCATATGTTGCCAAAGAATCCTAGTTGTTCACTATCAGTCACCACCAGACCGTATTTCATTAACGTGTTATTATGCTTGCGGCGACTTGGCAATTGGCATATTAATGTTCAATTGTCGTAATGTATGCTGGCAATTGAGTAAGAAAGACATTCGTTAGCGTACTGACTTGAGAAGTACTGACGCATGATGATAACCCCCCACCAAGTCTCAAGAAACCCCTGAAAAGTATGCAATCTGCAAAGTAATATAGCTTATCAAGCCGAACCCCCCCCCCCCCCCCGAAATTAGGATGAAGCTATGCCCTATCCTCAGTATAATAGTAATAGTCTTTATTCAGGGTGAGTCAGTAATATTCTTACTGGCCTCGCCCTACCCCCAGTATCTCGAGAACCACTGAATTGTCACCCAGCCTAAACGATCAGCCGCAGCCAAAGCTTTTTGGTTCCAAATTTTATCGTATGTCGATATCTTGAGTGGTTCTCGAGATACAAGGGATGGGGTGAGACTTTTTGCTTACCCTGTATATCATCAGTATCGTTATTACCAATATGTGTATCATTATTATTTAATTATTTATTAATAGTACATAATTATAAAAATTAAAATACAAAATTAAAAAAAAAAAAATATAAACAAGAAATAAAGATAAACATTAAACATAGATAAAACAAGCGGGCTGTCGCCCGCTTTGCTGGCCGAGGCATGGCCGTGAAAGCAAAAAATCCTTTTTCGCCAGTGGCAGGTGTTGTAGTGGGAATTTCGAAAAATCCCGTCTTATTGCACATCTAGACTATAAGACAAAGCTACCTACCAAATTTCAGCTTCCTAGGACTTACGGTTTGGGCTGTAGAGCGATGATCAGTCAGTGGTCAGTCAGTGACTTTGACATTTATACAGGGTGAACCAAAAAAACGTTTACACCCGTTAATGATAGATTACTGACGAAATTTCCAGGCCGGATCTGCAATCCATTTTTTCGGATTCACCTTCGTAACTGCACAAAGTGATTTTTTGCAACTTTCCGAAAAAGTCCGACTTGGGCTTATTCTTCAGGTCAGTACTTTTTTCCTGTTTAAGATGAGTTGATTCTGAACAATTTTGCAGAAAGCCAACAAAATTTTGATGTTTCTAGCTACACTACTTTGTTTTTTACGATTTGGTTTGTTATATTTTTTTACAACTGAACAGAAAAAAACACCCAAAAAAACTTTTTTACTAAATAAAACACTCGACATTTGTCCGAACAAATTTTGGCACAGACATGGGCAAATTTGATAAAAGTTGGCGGCCGCCCCGAGGATGCTAAAAAATAATTTTACGATTTTTTATCACGTGATCTTCTGGGAAAAATTATTAGATGTTTGCCAAAAACTCTTCAAAAATCCTAAGAGTGTTCTAGCTGTAGACTGTGTAAGGGCGTCTTGTATTGTTTACAAAAATTGTTTACATTGCTTTTTTTGAATACCGCGGTCTCACATGCCTTCATCAGCCAGTTTAGGAAAATTCAAATGATATTTTTTGTGCTTCTCAGATTGTCAGTGGTGTTAGCTAGATGTGGTAGTGCTAAGAGTGTTAGTCGCATGACCGAGGTTCAATTCTCGTCGGTCAATATTATTTTAATTATCAAAAAAATCTGATGGAATATTTTATTCATACCTGTATCTGACCTGTTGTAACACCAACAACTTACGGTTTTTTTGGGGGGTAATACCATCTGTAAATTGAGTTATATCAGATACTATTGGTATCACAATACACATAATTATTATTCATGTAAGCCCCTGAGAGACTGCCTTGATAATGTAAGGATGGTTTTTCTTATGCTTCCCCACGAGAGAAAAAAAAACTAGCGAATTTTCCAAACGAAAATAGAGTTTATGAAATATATCCAGGTAAATATGTAGGTAGTTTCTTCTATCATAAACAATACTAATTAAATAACAAATATTTACCGATTGCCAACTCTCATAGCCCAGGCAAATTAGTGCTAAAATGGGGTCTAGCGGCAAAAAATTGCTCAATAGCTGGAAATCGTTTTTAAACCCTTAAAGGGGTCCTGAATAATGGGTATATGAGTTTGCGACGGATTTTAGGTTGTGCTTCCGAGTTTAGGGCCTAAATAGTGCAAATTTTTTGCACTTTTTTTTAAAATTGCGCTTATAACTCAAAATGTATTTATTCTACAGAAAATTTTACTCAGTTCTTATCTAAGGAGTATAAAATTATGCGTCTAATGACGTTTGAATCATTAAAATAAATTAAGCCGTTCAGCCACAATCGCTCCTCAAAGATGGGTGGTTTTTTCAAACACAGCTCAAATTTTGAAAATTCTCAACTTTTAACGCCTGTAAGTCAAAAACGACTGCACCAATTGAAAAATTTAATAGAATCGAACTTGTAGAAAATGTAATTTTAAGTAAAATACTGTTTGAAATTTGCTCACTCCAGTGCTGAGATATGGATTTTAAACCGGAAGAGTTCCTAGCGCCAAATTTTCGCTAAGGCAGTGCAACGCAAAAAACTTCGTCTGAACTCTAAAATTATCACATTCTTACAACTTTTCAAACAAAACTGAACGTTATCTACTGAATTCAGTCGAATAGGTAGTTTAAAATATTGAGAAACTTGCACTGAATTTTACTAAGATCTGTTTACTGAACATGTGATTTCAAGACAGTAGGCACACTATGGAGGATGTAACTTGTTTTATATGCGGGAAAATTGTGCAAGAAGGAGCGGATAGAGGAATATTAAAGGAAAAGTCACTTCGAACGTTTATTGAGGCCAGCAGGAGGAGGAATGATGGGCATCACACGTGGTTACAGACTCAGAAATCTGTTATACTTCACGAGAAGTGTCGCAAAGGTGTCTACACGAAGGAGTCAAACATTGTAAAGGCCGAAAAAGAAGCAGGAAACGGAAGCCGTGTGACAAGAGGCCGTGAGGAAATACCAAAATTCAACTTTAAGGAGCTCTGCTTCTACTGTGGAAAAGATGCCTCTGAAAGCTTCAAGGCTAAACAGAAAAAGCTTCCTCTTCATAGACGTGAAATTCAGACACAAGAAATAATGCAAAAAATTAAAGGTTCTGCAATTGCCAGAGGAGATGAAATGGAGGCGGTGGTATTGCGTTGGATGGCAATTGAATCAGACCTCGTAGCTGCTGAAGGCAAGTACGATTCTTGTCGTGGTATGTTCTTTAATTCACGCCCATCTATGGATCCTGATGCAGCTCAAGGTATATCTGGACGAGGGGAGTGAATTAATGTAGTAACTGAGGCTTTGAAGCCGAAAGACCTAAGTTTCCCAGTTACTGGGGTTTAACGAAGAAAAGGCCGCTGGTTCAATAACGCTACTACGAAAGGTGTAGGTATTAAAGAGTATTAAATTTACACGGAAAGATAAAAGGAAGAAATAAACTACTACTATGAAATGAGATTGGATGATCTTACCTTGAGTACTTGTACCAAGTACTTACGCCTTTAGAAGGGGATCAAAGGTGGTAGATCGAGGAAGGAGAGAAGACGTACCTTGACCACTGGTTGTTACAATCTGAACGAGGCATCGTCGTTCCCAATCTATCGTACCGAATCTCTGGCTTTCTTTGTAAGATCATATGATATGCCTATCATCTGATATCTAACAGTTAGGGGCGTAGAGATCGAGTGATATGCGCGGGGTAAGTTTGGAGTCAATTCAAACTGGAGTCACATGGCGTGAACAGGGAGAGTTCGCTCATACTGGTCACTAGTGGGATTGATTTCACCTTCAGTATGGAGGTTCTAGGTACTAACGACTTCTTAGGAGTGAAGCACTAAATACCCCCCCATAGCATGGAACGTATCATGGCCTTATCATCACTAAAAATTCATAACTCAATTCGTATATGACAACGCCGATATAAACATGGATACCATTGATGGCCATGATACGTTCTATGCCATGGGGGGGGGGGGGTAGAATAGAATAGAAATTACCTTGTTTATACTGCCGAGGTGAGACTAAAAAGTGGTTCACTCCTAAGAAGTCGTTAGTACCCAGAACCTCCATATCTTTTCCACAGTAGAAGCAGAGCTCCTTGAAGTTGAATTTTGGTATTTCCTCACGGCCTCTTGTCACACGGCTTCCGTTTCTTGCTTCTTTTTCGGCATTTACAGTGTTTGACTTTTTCGTGTGGACACCTTTGCGACACTTCTCGTGAAGTATAACAGATCTCTGAGTCTGTAACCACGTGTGATGCACATCATTTCTCCTGCTGCTGTCCTCAATGAACATTCGAAGTGACTTTTCCTTTAATATTCCTCTATCTTTGCCTTTAATATGTTGTAGTCACTGTAGCCGAGTGAGTTAGCGCGCTAGGCATTGCACGCATGGTGACCTGGGTTCAATTCCCAGCGGTATGGGATTTTTTCTGCTCTGTACTTCGATGTTCGGGGTCCACTCATTCTTCGTGAGTCATGAGGAAAAAAGAGTAGCTGCTTTGATATGAAGCATCGACCAGTGGCTGAATCATAGGCACACAAATAATACAAGATATTGTAAATTAAACTGGCAAAGTTCTATGATTCTGCGCTACCCACTAAAATTGTGACATAACAACACAAAGAAAATGCATTTTTATTATTATATTATTAATATTCCTTCTTGCACAATGTTCCCGCATATAAAACAAGTTACATCCTCCATAGTGTGCCTGCTGTCTTGAAATCACAACATGTTCAGTAAAGATCTTAGTAAAATTCAGTGCAAGTTTCTCAAAATTTTAAACTACCTATTCGACTGAATTCAGTAGATAACGTTCAGTTTTGCTTGAAAAGTTGTAAGAATGTGATAATTTTAGAGTTCAGACGAAGTTTTTTGCGTTGCACTGCCTTAGCGAAAATTTGGCGCTAGGAACTCTTCCGGTTTAAAATTCATATCTCAGCACTGGAGTGAGCAAATTTCAAATTTCAAACAGTATTTTACTTAAAATTACATTTTCTACAAGTTCGATTCTATTAAATTTTTCAATTGGTGCAGTCGTTTTTGACTTACAGGCGTTAAAAGTTGAGAATTTTCAAAATTTGAGCTATGTTTGAAAAAACCACCCATCTTTGAGGAGCGATTGTGGCTGAACGGCTTAATTTATTTTAATGATTCAAACGTCATTAGACGCATAATTTTATACTCCTTAGATAAGAACTGAGTAAAATTTTCTGTAGAATAAATACATTTTGAGTTATAAGCGCAATTTTAAAAAAAGTGCAAAAAATTTGCACTATTTAGGCCCTAAACTCGGAAGCACAACCTAAAATCCGTCGCAAACTCATATACCCATTATTCAGGACCCCTTTAAGGGTTTAAAACGATTTCCAGCTATTGAGCAATTTTTTGCCGCTAGAGCACTAATTTGCCTGGGCTATCAATAGAAGTCTTGAAAAAAACAAGATCATATTTTGTAAAATTAATAAACTTTTGCAGTCTTTATTATGTTTTATACTATTTTGATATAAACAAAAAGGTATTTAAAAAAACATTTTGTGTTAGTATGTTCAATGAGAAACGATTAGACGCGCACGATTAGCTCAGTGGTAAGCTAGTCCACCCGGTCCGAACGTCAGAGCCAGCAAAAAATTCATGACTACAAAATAAAAAAGACTGTTGCCATTTTTTATTTAGCCATAGTACACACTATTAATTCTCCTCACACAAATTTTTGAAACCAATGGTGACTTTAGTACCTTAGTTCTAACTCAGAACTGTCCCTCTACCTTCTTGCCTTTCTCCCTCTCTCTCTCTTTCGCTCTCTGCCCCCTCTCTCTCTCTCTCTCTCTCTCTCTCTCTCTCTCTCTCTCTCTCTCTCTCTCTCACTCTCTCTCTCCCTTCTCAATTCTCTTAGAGGAACTGTTGGAAGTGGCGTCCACCTTCCTGGATGCAACGGTTGAACCTCTTCATCATGTTCCGTCGAATGTCGCGGAAGATTCCAGGTTTTTCTGTCAGGTCATCGAATGCCAACAGGATTCTTGCTACCAGATTTCGTATACTATGTTTTTCACGTGATCCCAAATGTTCCTGTTGGCAACTCCATATGCTAAATGCGTATCTGCCATGTCAGCATCCGAATTATAATAATGTAACTTGTACTAAAAAAACTCAAGAAGTTTAAAGATAATATTTCATAGAATGCAGAAAAATATGCTTGAAAACTATCATCGAAAAAAGAAACAATCATTCATTTGACTGGCCTTTAATTAATTCCAAGGAAAATAATTATCAGACATAAATAGCTAATTACTCTTTGAGTACAAGACGACCCTACACGGTCAACACTTTTAAGATTTTGAACATCATTTTTTGAGACTTACCTGGTTTGTTTACCCAGAAGATCACGTGATAAAAAATCGTAAAATTATTTTTTAGCATCCTTGGGTTGGCCGCCAACTTTTATCAAACTTGCCCATGTCTGTGCCAAAATTTGCTCGGGCAAATCTTGAGTGTTTCAAAGTATAAAAAATTTACATGAGAATTTTTTTTCTATTCAGGTGTCAAAAAAGAGGGCAAACCAAACCGTAAAAAAACAAAGTAGTGTAGCTACAAACATCGAAATTTTGTTGGCTTTCTGCAGAAATGTTCAGAATCAACTCATCTTTAACAGGAAAAAAGTTCTGACCTGAAGAATAAGCCAAAGTCGGACTTTTTCAGAAAGTTGCAAAAAATCACTTTGTGCAGTTATAAAGGCGAATCCGAAAAAACGGATTGCAGATCCGGCCTGGAAATGTCGTCAGTAATCTACCATTAACGGGTGTAAACGTTTTTTTGGTCCACCCTGTATATTAAGATAAATAGATATGTTCTAACTAAAGGGCGGGGTTATTGCCTATGTTTTAATGAAACATCATCAAACATATGGCATAATTACCACCTCGATGATTGTCATAATTATTAATTGAGAGACAAGGACAACCACTTGACGCCTGGGTGCTCTCTCTCTCTCTCTCTTATTCCTTCTTTCTTTCCTTCTATCTCTCTCTCTTATTCCTTCTTTCTTTCCTTCTATCTCTCTCTCTTTCTCTCTCTCTCTCTCCCTCTCTCTCTCCCTGTCGCACTCTCCTCTCTCTATCTCTCTCTCCTCTCTATCTCTCTCACTCTCTCTCTCTCTCTATTCATATCTCTATCTTGCTCTCTCTCCATTTATATATCTATCTTTCGCTCTCTCTCGTTCCCCCCCCTCCCCCTGTTTCCTGGAGAGAGGATTCGTGTGTTTCATAGAAACAATATATTAGGATTCCTGCAGTATGAGTATGCACATCGGAGTATGCTGTATGCAGGTTTCAGAATGCTATAATACATCGTACACTTCATGTCACATACCACAAGATTTTTCGCTTCACAACGACTTCCTCCGCCTGATACTTGAAAGAATTTTAGCGCCTCCAATACAGGGTTCAATGGGAGTCAAGCATGCAATTCGTCTCTATAGGGTGTTACGGAAACCATTGATTGTATGTGATCGATGAAGTTAATATTGCTATCGTTGAGGGTGCATTTCCCGGAATTCATGTTGTCAACAATCACTTGAATCCTACAGCATTGATTAGTACTTCGATATGCAGGTTTCTCTTATAAATATAAAAGTTTATTTTCCCTTATATGTAGAGATAAATTGGACCTGGAAATTGTTCTTTTATATCCAGGTTTCTCTTATAAATATAAAAGGTTACTTTCCCTTATAGAAAGGTAAATTGGACCTAGAAATTGTTCTCTTATATCCTGGTTTTTCTTATATTCAGTTCTCTTATATTTCCCAAGATGGTACAACAGAGAATAACATACAAACAGGGGGAGGGGAATGGACGACATTATGTCTAGTTGAATTACGTATGAGAGGGGGGAGGGTGGGGGGGATGACTTTCAGGGTCACCGGCGATATCGATTTAATATAGTTATGAGAATGTAGGTCAGTCGAGGGATAGAAGAGAAGTGGTGTGCGCTATGGGAGATAATTGGAGAGGCAGAGAGAGAGCGGAACTAGTGTGCACTATGAGAGGAAGAGGGAGAGAGAGAGAGAGAGAGAGAGGAGAGAGAGAGAGAGAGAGAGAGAGAGAGAGAGAGAGAGAGAGAGAGAGAGAGAGAGAGAGAGAGAGAGAGAGAGAGAGAGAGAGAAAGTTTTGTGCACTATGGAAGAGAGGGAGAGTGAGGAAGTGGTGTGCACTATGGGAGATAGGTGGGAGAGAGAGAGAGAGAGAGATGAGGAAGTGATGTGTACTATGGGAGATAGGTGAGAGAGGGTGAGAGAGAGCGGAACTTTTGTGTACAATGGGAGGAAGAGAGGGAGAGAGAGAGAGGGGGGGAGAAAGAGGAAGTTGTGTGTACTATGGGAGATAGGTGAGAGAGAGCGGAACTTTTGTGTACAATGGGAGGAAGAGGGGGAGAGAGAGAGAGAGAGAGAGATAGGGGAAGTGGTGTGCACTATGGGAGGAATATGGTAAAAATATTTTTTTATCAGTTTTAAATTTGAGAAGGAAAGGGTTAAAAGAGAAAGAAGAGAACTCAAGTGGTTGGGTTTCTGTCGTTTCTAAGTGTCTTCGGGAGTCAGGTTTCTTGAAGGGGATGACTGCATATCAGACAACTTCCCCTCAGTACAACTTTCAGTTGAAGTATCACCGTTCCCATTAGTAACGTAAAATACTGCCGTGTTAATACTAACTGTTTATGCAATGTGGAGGACTGTGAAGAGGCCATAGCACTGCTTATGCAAAATGACACATAGGTGACTTTTATCAGTGCACATTGCATAACTAGTAAGATTACGGGCGTTAATATAGTTATGGTAATCTTGGCCCTCCCTGTACACTAGATCCAGCATAAAGTTTTACATCCGGTCACACTCAGGTTGGGTGATGTTAATTTGAGTAGCTAGGTTTTTTTTTTGTCTAACTAATAAGATGTATTTATTCACAACCGTTATTCGTAGTCTATCAATAAGTTTATAAAAAAATCAGGGAATAATACAATTTTACTAATGCAACAACAACAATAAAAAATAAGACAATTTGGTAAAAAAAAATCCCGTCATAGAAATTTTAACTTTCTATTTGCTGTAGATATAGGTAGTATTATTCTTTTAGCTTTTGTTAACAATTTGTCCATTTTTGTTTTTCTTGTTACAGGTAAGAGAGAGTAATCTTGTACAAGTGGCGGACCCAACATGTCCAACCAACTCCGTTTCATACGGGTATGTAATCTGAAGAGTTTCCAATGCAGTTAAATTAATAGGTGTCTAGTCACCGTGGCCGAGTGAGTTAGCGCGCTAGGCATAGCACCCATGGTGACCTGGGTTCGATCCCCAGCGGGGAAGGATTTTTTCTTTTCTGTACTATAATGTTCGGGGTCCACTCATAGCTCGTGAGGTAAAATAAGTAGTTACTTGTATGCGTAACGACCAGTGGCGGCATTACCAGAGTATTAAGAAATTAATGTAATAGAATTCGGAAAGTGTAGGAGAGTCTTACTAATGCTGCGCTACCCACAAAAATCGTGAAGAGGCCTTGTGCTTCATTTTTTGTGCTAATCACGATGTGATATACTCGAACTGGCTTTACTAAATGTGTGCTGAACTTGGGACTCGAACCACCCATCTCCGGTTACAAGTCCGGTGAGAGAGCTTCAAACCCCGCTACATTTTTTTTAGGCTACATCACTTTAGAACCACAAAGGTTCACGTGTAAAAAAGAAAAGAAAAAGGAATGGCACAAGCCATGATTTTTAGAAATTAAGAATACCATATTTGTCTTTATTCATTATTTTTCTTTTCTTCTTTATGACGTAAAAAGAGAATAGTACTGCATATAAATCAGCATTGCCGTAAGTAACTGTAGATTTATAAGGCGAGACAAATTTGGATATAGCAAAGAATTAAATAGTACAGGGGGGTGCAATGAAATGAAAAAAATACCATAGGTACCGAATAAGAGAAAAAAAATCTCTCTACAAATCACCGATTCTTGAAATCCAAATTTATGTATTTTTGATAACGCTATGAAATTAATGATATAGCATGGCGAGCTATAAACCAATCCCCGGATTGGTAAATCATAATAATATGATGACGGTGTTGATGAAATACATGTAAAAGCGAAAGCGACTTAACCCATTGTTCTCCGTAAAAATCGTCACATGTATGTCATGTATGTGTCTTTACATTTAAAGAAAAGTTCAAAAAATCTGGTGTAAACATCACACGACTTTCCTTATCATATTAGGAATGGGAACAGGACCAAAAGCCACTAGTGACTCAAAGGTAACAGTGTAACAGTGAGCTAAAAATCAAAGCCAAATTCGTAATCAGCACCTCAAAATCATTGGATTTGATATGTCACAATCCCCATCTAGGATGAAAAATAAAAAAGTTAGTCTGAGCGGGTCCCCCCCAAAATACCGGTAAATTGGGGCCGAGGTCCAAAAAGTTCAAGATATCAAAAAAATGATAAGAGGAGACCCCTATTTTTTTTTTCATCTAAGAAAATGTTGTTCTGTAACTTTTTTTGTATCTTTAACCAATTCATAGAAGCGGCGCTTGCGGCCAATATTTGCGGCCCTGCGGCCGCATTTTGCGGCCGATTTCAAACAAAAGTTTCGTGGTTCGTCTGGTGTATAAAATTGATTTGCATACCAAATTTCAAGTCTCTAGCTCTTACCGTTCTTGAGATATCCTGTTCACAGACAGACAGACAGACGCACGGACCAATGGCTGAAAACAACTTTTTTGGTATCCTGAGGCTATGATTCGTCCAGAAATGTGAAAAACTGGGTAGGTCAAATTTTCGACGAATACAATACTTTCCTTATTATAGGATAAGGAAAGTAAAAAAACCTCAAAAAACTACAAAATGAATCTATCCGTTGTTACAGTTTTTCGGACTATGGTAAAATCTAACAATAGACATATGGGATAATAGCATTAGCATCTCGCCCTCTCTAGTACAGTTAGTTAGGAGTCTAACTAGACCAAGTCCACTGGAGGAGAAATACTGTGGTTGAGTGGAAGAGCTCACATGTGAGAACCCTGCCACTTTAAGAAAGCCAAATAAAATATATATACAAAGACACATATACGTATATCTATACATAGGGTAGATAATCGGACTAAGCCAATCCTGCCAAGTTTCCGCTCTGGTGAATTTTCCTTTTTCTCTCAGAAACAGAAAACCTAGAGATATGTTTGCACAATAGTTCCCGCAGATTTCCAATTGCAGATAATAGTGCGATAATCAGGGAATCGAAATAATTGAAGAAGAAATAATCCAAATAATTGAGACGTCTCCTTACTCTCGGCTTTCCATTGTTACGCTTCCAGAGCTGAGCGCGTCCTAATTATTTGATTCAATACAGAAATGATTGGATAAGAGATGGCTTTGAAGGATAATTTATGATTCCACCGGAATAAGATGTTGGAAAAGCCTCTGTTAATTCGAGTGGATACCAACCAAACCAAAAGAAAGAAAGCGGTCATTTATAATAATTAAAATATTTTGAGTTTCGCAAAATCGCACTCTTTTGTTGTGCACATTTTTTGCACCTTTTTTTCTGGTGATTTGGGTTTGTACGTCGCTTTCAACTGCTTCATTTGCACCTTTAGCAGAATCATTAAGGGTTTTCAGCTTTTGAATGTATGACCATTAGAGGCGGCCATTATTATTCTGGCTCAGGATGCGAAAGCGACGGAATTTCGCCGTCCAATGTGACCTTATTTTCTGCTCGGATGAATACGAAAGTGGTTCATAATGAGCTCTGATGATGGCTAATCCGCCAAGTTTGAATGGAGATTAAGAGAGCGAAGATTGTTCGCTTTTGTCAATACTCAAGAATATGAATGATCATCATCGTAGGGTGGCGTCATCGTGAACGATGGTAGCCAGACAGTGGAGGAATGACTCAGCACTTCTACCATTGTCTTTACAAGTGATAATTGAATAGGGGCCCCAGAACCAAGCCAATGCTGGTCTACTCCCTGTTTATAGTTCCCCTGTTTATACTAAGTGTAGACCAGCAGTCTGGCTGGGAGACTATAAACAGGGAGTAGACCAGCAGTCTGTCTTTACAAGGAGGCTAATAATTGACAAGGGCCCCCAGAACCAAGCCAATGCTGGTCTACTCCCTGTTTATAGTCCCCCAGCCAGACTATATGAATGATAGATGTTCAAAAAGAAATCGAATTCTGTGAGATATTGTCCAAGACATAATAATATGTCTTGGGCTTACTGCTGGAATAATGGGACTTTAATTAGTCTTAATCGGGCAGTATAAATAAGGCGATATTATTATTATTATACCATGGACTTTTCACTGCAATTCTACAAGGGCAGTAATTTTGCAACCCCGCACCCATGCAAGAAGCATAAAGGTCGCAGTTTTGAATTTATATTTGCAAAATATTCTTTCACCGTATCAAATGAGCGAATCGCTTGCAGTAGAAAAACCTTTGCAATTTTTATTTCTCTCTCGCAATCTCTGATAAGTCGGAGCGGATGTGCGCGAATAATATTTTTGCATTTGCCAATTTCACGCGTTGTCAAATTGTTTGATAATTAACATTCCAGTGAACCCGGGGGGGGGGATTAGTGGTTCCTGTGTGAAATCAGTGCGTTGGTTGGTTTGAATGCGTTGAATGGAGGATGGTATATTTCGACAGCTGAGTGCGTACAAGAAAAACTTTGGTTTTTTAGGGTTCTTTTCATAAGTATATGCAGAAAAAATCCTATTGGTTAGCAGTAGTTCTCGTAATGTTACCGACCTCAGTAGCTTGATCGATGAAGCGGCGGACTTGTAGCCTGGAGGTCGGTGGTTCAAGTCCCAAGTGCAGCAAAGATTTAGTAAAGTGAGTTTGAGTAGTTGTCACATCGCGAAAGTGATTAACACAAATATGAAAAAAAAAGTAGCTCTCGTAATGTCGATGCTACCCACAAAAAAAATGTGAAATAATAACACAAATGTCTAGCTCTCTTTATCTTTTTTTTATCATTCTACATAGGTACATAAACAGAAATGAAAACCAATGGAATAATGAAAATTTACCTTAACAATTGAAAAACTACGCTTCTATAAATAGACAACGGAAATGTCAGGCTGACAATTTCATTTCTATTTTCATTAGCAGTCAAGAAAGAAAGCGCTCTGGAAATTGAATTATTTTAATTTTGTATTTTTTCTCTCAAGGCTTCCAGAAACAAAGGTCACAATTTCTAGTTTTAATTCGAATAATCGAATTTCTTGAACTTCACTATGATGTGTTTTCTACTACCAACCATTATTAATACATATTTCTATATTGCCTGTGGCAATCTCTTCCACCCAACCATTATCTTTGTTCGTTTCGGTGTAACGTCGCTTTCATCTTCATGATCATGTCACGACGGCGGTTTTAACCGACCATTCGCTGGGCAAACAATCCAGCTTCTCGATTATTTTTTAACTTTTCAAAATAACCCATCATCTCAGACTGATTGATGGGGCCGGGAATAGCCAGCAGAACGTGTATTTCCATACCGTGGATGGATTCGAAAAAAGAACCGTCACCAATCTATGTCCTCGCCACGCAGGACGTTGCTTAACTTCACTGATCCGATGAGAACTTGTTGTGTGTATTCAACGTACTATGGTAGTCACCGTGGCAGCGTGAGTTAGCGCGCTAGGCATTGCACACACGGTGACCTGGGTTCGATCCCCAGCGGGGCAGGATTTTTTCTGCTCTGTACTTGGGTGTTCGGGGTCCACTCATACCTCGTGAGGAAAAATGAGTAGTTACTTGTATGAGTAACGACCAGTGGCGGCATTACCAGAGTAAAAAGAAATTAATGTAGTTGAATAATTCGAAATGTGAAGGAGGCTCTTAGTAATGCTGCGCTACCCACAAAAATTGTGAAGAGGCCTTGTGCTTCACCACAAATAAAATAATACATACATACATACATACATACTAAGAAGTCACCGTGGCTGAATGAGTTAGCGTGCTAGGCATTGCACGCACGGTGACCTGGATTCGATCCCCAGCGGTGCAGGATTTTTTCTGCTCTGTTCCTGGGTGTTCGGGGTCCACTCATACCTCGTGAGGAAAAATGAGTAGCTGCTTTAATGTGAGCAGCGACCAGTGGCGGAATTATAGGCAAAAATAAGATATTAGGACATTAAAAGATATGGAAAAGTCCTATAATTCTGCGCTACCCACTAAAAATTGTGATATAATGATAAAAAGAAACACATTTTTTTTTCTTTTCTTTTTTCAACGTGCTATCGATGGACGCTAGGTTCTGCTGAAATTTAAATGAGACTGAAATTATGCAAATTTGACTGTAATGCATGGGAGCCGCAGGAGTTAATTGAAATGCTTTCCAAGACGGCATCAGGGAAAGCTTCAGGTGGGTAATTGAGAATGATTGATGAGGTCGCAAAGGTCGCGGGGGGGGGGGGGGGGGGGGGGGGGGGGGGTCTTACTGTGGCCCTCGAGTGTTTCTTCTCAAATGCCTAATTACTTTTGACCTTTTTCCCGTATATTTTCTGTTGACTTACCTGTATATACTTATTTATGTATGTACAATAGTTATACATATCTTTTTCCTTTGATATTTATTTAAGACAAACTGTTGTCAGTCTGACTATTCTTCCTAATGAATTTAAATACCTATATGTACATATTTTTTTAATGTACATACCCTTAAAATACATATTATTATTTTTAATTTTTATGTATATTTTACTTCTTCTTCTTGAGTTTAAAAAATTTAAGGACCATAACATAGGAGCTATGATGACTCTCTTCGAATGCTAATTCATTTATTCAGTTTTTCCAATTAAAATTTATATTTTACCTCCGAGAAATTTCTAATTTTAGAAATCGGAAGTATTGTGTTCGATTTTGTAAAATAAAATAAAATATTTTTTTGCTCTGATTTCAATTTTTCTTATATGTATTTCTTTACGTTTCATAACCTCCTGAGCAACTTTGGTTTTGTGTCGGTCTGTTAAAAGTATATATCCATTTTACTTCTTCTCCTTGAGTTTAAATAATTTAATTACCATAACATAGGAGCTATGATGACTCTCAGCAAATGCTAATTAATTCATTCGTTCCGTTTTTCCAATTAAAATTTATATTTTTCTCAATTGTTTTTTTATTCAGTGTGCTTTTCCTTTTTGATCAGGTTTTTCTTCTATTTTAATTCGTTCTTCTTATTTATTTTGTCATTATATTCTCATCCATCTTCTCAAGTTCAGTTTTCAGACCGTCTAAATCTGAAAGCAGTCTGGTGTTCCTAAAACGTTGAAACAAAGAAAATTGTAAAAAGAATAATAATTTTATCCCTCCAATAGTTTTTACTCCTTTTGTTATTGAAAAATAATAATAAATAATATTAAATATTATAATAATAATAATAAAAAGATAAATTTTCTCAAGAAATATACCTAATTTTTTTCTTTCTTTTTTATTACTGGCAGTGTTTTGTAATTTTAGACGAAGCGTATGAAACGGGTTTATCTTTTGTTTACACCACCAGAATAGATATTATTAATAACTTTATCTTTATATAAATACAAAATCTAGGAAGTAACAAAAAAATGGCTTGGTATTTTCCTGTAATATTTGATTGCTTCTCACTTTTTATTATTATATTTTTATTCGATTGGCTTAAGATTATTTGCGGGGACAAATCAAAGTGGAATTACGCAATGTTTTGAAAAACGCAGTTGGTATATTAAAAGTAGATTTGTTAAAATTCAAAATTGGTTTAAAAATCGACATTTCCACTCAATTCTATTCTATTGCTGCGTGTATGGACTGTCGATATTAACTGATAAACTTCAATCAAAATTATGAATAACAAAACATTTTGATATATTATTAAAATTAGATTTGTAAAAATTGGTTTCAAAAAATGGATATTTCATTCATTTCTATTACCTTTGTATGGTAAGTATAGTGGATCTCAACTGATAAACTTCAATCAAAATTAGTTCCATCAAATTGCAATTATATGTTTGACAGAATATGATCGGGACCGTGTCGAATTGTTATTTTTTAATGAAAATTGAAGATATAAATCTATCAATCTTTAATTTCGCTGAAGATCTTTCTTTGTTGGTACCTACCACCCAAGAGATCTGAAATTTTGTGAATGGGAAATTGAATAGGTACACAGTAATGTCGTCTTGTACTTGAAGAGCATGGACAATAGTGACCCCAACTAAATTTGGGAAAAGTCAAATTGAAAGAAGAAGAACTTCGTCTTGCACTTACCAATCAACCAATTCAATTATTTCAGTTTAGGGAACTGTTTGAAATTATTGTGTGCACACCTAAGAGGAGTCTAGGATCTAGGATACAGCTGCATTTTTTCTTACCAGATATCTGAAGTGGTGGAACCCCATTTTTTTTGTCACTCCGAGGAACACTGTGGCTGTCACAAGACAAACCTTTGTGATCTATATGCTCTGTAATATTTGCTTTGTGAAATACCTGCGTCGGTTTTGTTTCTTTTTTGACATTTGTGACGCGGCGTTCTTGTTATTTTTTTTATGAAATGTTTGACAGATCTGAAAGCAAATATGGAATTTGTTTACTTAGCGCACAACATATGAGGTGCTTTCTCGTTTTTTTTTTTTTACAATTTGTTATTACGTTCATATTAGAAATCTAAAGTAATGTTATTAGGTATATGTATCTAATATTTTATATAAAACTAGGTGAGTGAAAATTTAAAGAATCCTAGTTTTATATAAAATATTACATATAGGTACCTAACTTTTTTTACAATGGTGAAAAACGCAATTTGACATTTTCTGGAATGACTGGAAGACAAATGCAATTATCAACACTGTGTCCTTTTTTATACTGACTGTTCGAACCGACCTCAGTAGCTTGATCGATAAGGCGGCAGACTTGTAACCCGGAGGTCGGTGGTTCAAGTCCCGGATTCAGCGTAGATTTAGTAGAGCGAGTTTGAGTAGTTGTGATATCACGAAAGTGATTAACACCAAATATGCTAACTTAAAAGCGTAAATATCACAATTACTCAAGCCCTCTTTCCTCAGTTCTTGCTGAAATTTGGACTTTATCAAACTAGCTTTACTCGCTGAAACCTCTACGCTGAAACCGGGACTTGAACCACCGAACTCCGGGTTACAAGTCCGCGCCGTCTTATCGAACGTGCTCCTGAGGTCGGTGAAATTGATACGTTGTGTCCACCACATCAGGAGTAAGCGGTGTGCGGTTCTCATCTGATTTGCTCGCGGAGCTTTCATAAATTGAAAAAATTAAAAAACAACATTCGGTTTTGATCTACAATCTTACAATCCCCCCCTCTCTCTTCTCTTAGGTCCAAGCAACAGAAAGCAGGTAACAGGAGAACCCGCGAGGAGGATCGTTACAATTTAAAATGCATTATTGTCTCATTTAAATTAACCTTAGCTTAGTTTTAATAGAATAACAATCAAATGACAGCAGGAATTGTAATGAAATACAAACGACGACCTTTCTCCGAGAGGAGACCTTAACCTAACCTTTTGTTTTAGAAGCGATTAATCTTTTGATTCTCACCCGAATCTTTGAAACGATCAAACGAATTGTGTTTCTGAATTGTTTCTTGATGTGTTATTTATTGTTTTAGCTTTCCATCCATGGAAGTCCCGGTGGCTTTCTGGTTGGAATTGTAAGTAGGTCAAAGGAAATGAAATGGAGGTTATTCCGGACTCATTAAATCATTTCTGTATCCTTTGTTTTTTATCGTTTGAGATCTGAACCCGGAGTGGATTACAAGATGCTTAATCTTACAAGATGCTTTATCTTGCCACCTGGATCTATGTTGACATATTTAGATAAAGACTGCACTTCTCTTAATTAATGATACTTGCGTGCTTTTTGCTGCCCCTATAGGAAATCGAGACGGATTTGTAAATTATTCATGTTTTTAAAATATTCTTCAATATTTTTAATGGCATTGCTTTGTTTTTTAAAACTATTGTGAATATGATTAATATAAAAAAGATCTCATTTCACGAAAACTCCTTTTTCTTAATGATACCTACCTGCGCGCTTTTTGCTTCCCGCGCGTATAGGAAATTAAGACGGATTTGTAAATTATTCACGTTTTGCTGAAATATTGTTATATTTAATGGCATTGCTCTGTTTGAACTAATGTGAATAAGATATTAAACTATAGCCTTTTTCTTAAATATTATTCAATATATTTAATGACATTGTATTGTTTAAACTAAAGAGTAAAGTGAGATATTAATGTTTAAAAGATCTTATTTCACGAAAAGCAAAAGTTTGTTACACTGTGGGATGTGTAACAAACTTTTGCTTGTTAGCTATTCAGAACTATCTTGGTTATGTAATTTTACACGATATAAATATTACTTCCAAGAAATTTCTAATATTAGAAATCGGAAGTATTATGTTCGTTTTTGTAAAAAATATAATACTTTTTTGCTACGATTTGAGTTTTTTTCATATTTCTGTACGTTTTTTTTATGTGTTCTGTATGTGTTGTTTACGATATCAGCCTCCAGTATTACTCTAATATTTTACTCATACATACATATATCTTTGTGTCTTTTTCTAAGTTTTTTACAAATCAATAAATCCTAGATAGACAGAAATTATTTAGATTTATTTATTGTTTATATTTCGGTGCTTCTATACCCTGGCAATTTTCCATCCAGAAGAGTAGAACCCACTGCAGTTTCACATAAAATACATCACCAGTTTAAATAAAATATAACCTGTGGGCATACAACTGTAACCGTACCAACAGCATTAGGAACTGTCACAATCCTTATTAAATCATTGGAGAGGGAGATTTATTCGATGCTTTGATTTATATCTGTGTTTTGAATCGGAAGAAAATGGCGAGGTTTTTTTCGCAAACCATGATTTCCTAAGAACTCGTTAGTGTGAAAGGTGAAATGGTTAATCTCGTTTACCCACATGTTACACGCAATATTTGTGTTGCCTTCCGTAACCACCGTTTTGGCAATATTTTAGCAATAAATAACCGAGTTCAGAAATTGCAAAGGTCACCGTTGATTATTAAATCATAAGCCAGTACAATTTTTGTGTGAAAAAACATGTTTATTTCCTGCTTTTTTTGTAACTCTTTTGGATGGTCGATTTTTTGCGCTAAAATTATATTCGCTTTACCGCTATTCATTATTTCATTTCTTAGAGTATTTTAATGCGTAACGGTTGTGACTACTGCCCGTAGTCCGTACGTAGTCCAGAGATCCTGAGTTCGATTCCCGGTTGGAGCAGACTTTTCGCACAGAAAATTCTGTTCCCTCCGAACATGTGAGGCTGGCGATTCTGGCCCTACCCAGAGTGGGTGAGGTTAATGTGGGTAGCTGGTACGTTACCTATCTCACGGACACGGAATTATTATTAGAGTAGTTTAATAGATTGAATTTTGTCCTTTTGTCGGGCAATTCAAACAACCTATTTTGAGAACAAATGACCATCCATGATGGAAGGTTCTTCTACTGTGACGGTTGAAAGCCAGATTTGGGGATTATGATAGTGCTATCTGGACCGAGGGCTTGATGTCTCTACTCAATAATAGTTAACTAACCAACCAACTAAGTAGCTCAGTTGATATGGCGGCGGGCGCGGACTTGTAATCGGAGGTCGGTGGTTCGAGTCCCAAGTTCAGCAAAGATTTAGTAAAGTGAGATTGAGTAATTGTGCCATCCACATTGTGATTAACACAAATATGATAACTTTAACTTAGTTAACTAACAATCGGATTGTCGTGAAGATAGCAAAATTACATCATTGTTGCGCCCAAGGCAATAAGATTATGTACATAATTATGTAAATATGTATAGATGTACTACAATGATGAATTAGATATGTAATGTATGTGGTAAAACTGTTAGCGTAATGGAGCCCTGTCTCGAGCCGACATCGACAGTCTAAATAAAGCACTATACTATACTGTAGGTATATGATAGGTATATGATGATTGAGGCCTAGGGCCCATTGTTGAGATCTATCCCTTTTCGACATCATGTCACAAAGATATGTTGTGACATACAGCAAATCTCCTTGTAACATGACATAATGTAATTATATGCCCAGATTACAATTGTGAAACACGAATCACTACATATGGGATTACCACAAGGTGACATACTCTCACCGAAAATGAATGATGCAAATGTACACAGCCCGGAGTTATACAAACCCCTTTTACATCTGTGATTCTTGTCCGCGGGACAATAATTGTCACCGGAACATAATAAATGATCTATTTACCTTGCAACAGAGACGACAATACTGCGTGGCTATGTCTCATTGGGACACATACATACTGGGTGTCCTGTAGAATATCGGTGAGCTGATGAAATCCGAAGGTCAGCTTAATACTGCGTGGCTATGTCTCATTGGGCCATATACATACTGGGTGTCCTGTAGAATATCGGTAAGCTGATAAAATCCGAGGGTCGGTTTAATACTGTGTGGCTATGTCTCATTGGGACATATACGTACTGGCTGTCCTGTAGAATATCGGTAAGTTGATAAAATCCTAGGGTCGGCTTCGATTTACTAATCCTGTCACATAAAACGGCCCTAAGTGGACATTATCCCTTAACTCTGGCCATAGTGCGCTGTGATTGTTGGAAACTTGAAGGCCTGTCTGGCTTAGCTTAATCCTGTTTCATAATGTGGCCCTTAGTTTCATAATGTGGCCCTTAGTTTCTTAATGTGGCCTTTAGACACTCGACCACCAATGCCTAGTAAAAACAAGTAAAACAGTAAATCAATTTTTTTTTTAAAGATATATTCTGAGGCGGATCAAAGTACTGAAGGTCTGGTGAGCACCTTCTTTTTTACTGACCAGGCTGAGAAACTTGAGCTATCACTCGGTCAAGTCTAGTCCACCGTGTATAAATATAATAAAATAGCCTTTATTGAATAATTCACATACGTAATATATCAAACAATTTACTGTACAAAATAGAAATTTGGATTCTCCTGAACTGTTCTTCTTGGATTTTTGGATTCTTCTTAGCTATAAAATTGTTTTTTTTTTTTACTAATAGGAACAGGAAATTTTTATTTAGTAGTTATTTCTTGAATTAACACATTTTTTCCTCCTGATGTTTCATTCTGGCTGAAACACCCTGTATACGTGCTGTAATTGTAACTTTAGACTCGTAACTCAGGTACAATCAAAACACTGGAACCGAACTGAGCGGTAATGAATGGAGAATGAGTTGTATGAAAAGTGATAAAAAAATAGGCTTGGCCTTTGTTCGAACCACACAACCGATTTGTGATTTATGTCTTTCCGAGTGGTTTTACTTCCGAGAAATTTCTAATATTAGAAATCGGAAGTATTGTGTTCGTTTTTGTAAAAAAAAATATTTTTTTGCTCCGATTTCAATTTTTTTCATATTTCTGGACGTTTCATAACCTACTGAGTAAATTTGGTTTTGTGTCCGTCTGTCGGTCTGTCGGTCTGTCGATCCGTCGATCCGTCGGTCTGTTAAAACGATTCCTTGTAACGCGCAAATCTCGGAAACTACTAGACCGATTTTGTTGAAATTTTGCGCACATCTAGGAGACATTCTGTAGATGGTCCCATTTTAAATTCATCGAATTCATACTAGCGGTTCTGGGTGAAAGAGACCATGCGCCTGACCACTAACTTTTTACTTAAACGCTTATATCTCGTGAACGTTACACCCGATTTTGATGAAATTTTGTAAGAACATGCAAATTACTGTTTTACTTAAGTTATTTATATTTATTTTTAAATTAATTATAATTTGACTTTGATATTTAAGAAAATCCAAAATTTTGGACAAAAAAGTAAAAAAATAAGGACCACGACTTGCCGATACAGAATTTTTTGTAGAATCTAGAATGTAGAAAAAACGGTTTTCTATCATATAAAACAAATTTGAAGAAAATCGGTTCATCCGTTTTGGAGATACAAGTAATTTAGTATAAAAACTCAAAATTCGCACGTGTAAACAATGTGAAACAATCACGAGGAAGTATTGTGTCCATAATTGGCAGTGTTTTTTTTATTATTTCTTTTCAAAACCGCAAAAATGTAAAGTGATACTTTAACGTTGATAAAAAATGAACATTTGAAATCGGAGAAAATGTTGTCGAGAAATTCTCAAGACAGAAAAAAATTAATTGAGAAATAATGATCAAATGATGACAATTCCGATCCGCGATAAAAAAACATGGTTACGAACCAGGTTGATTGCAATGTTTATCTAGATCTAGATATCTAGAGTTTCATGACATGGGTGATGGGTGTTTTGTAACGGTCGTTCTCATTTGGACTCATAGGGCTTTGGAAAGACATGGGCCGAATTATACTGCCAGACCATCTGCCAAGTCGCTCCGCGCTTTTTTGTAAGTTTTAATCCTATTCATTAACGTAGACCTTTGAGCGAAATCTAGAAAAAAATAAAGAAGAATAAATAAATGTGTTTCTATGTGTTATTTTATCACAATTTAGGTGATAAAATTTCAGGTAGTGCAGAACTATAGGACTCTTCCGTATCTTTATAATCCTACATCGTATTTTGCCCATAATTCCGGCACTGGTCGCTGCTCACATTAAAGTAATATTAATAATACTAACACTCTTTAGTGGAAAGTAACCACCAGGCGAGGCTAACACTCAGAGTCTTACTATGTGGTCACAATTGTCACAAACTCAAATAAATGAGGAAAAACTCATGCACTTATAGCAGCTATACTAATTTTTCCATACGAGTTATGAGTGGACCCCGAACATCCAAGTACAGAGAGCATAAGAAAACCTGCCCTAGTCGGAATTGAACCAAGGCAAAAAAGGAGACTTCAGCTCTGAAACTCTGAGTTCACTCTCAAGACAATTGACGGATAACTTAAGAACCTTCACAGTTATACCTCTCAGTCCTCCCATCCTCCCACTCTAAATGTCTGGACACACCCTCAGCTTGCTGCCCATCACCCCCCGCCCCCCTTGATATAGTAATAATAATAATAAATAATAATAATAATATCGCCTTATTTTTACTGCCCGATAAAGACTATTAAAGTCCCATTAATTCAGCAGTAAGCCCAAGACGTATTATTATGTGGTAAAAATTCCAAATGGGAGGATAACTTGTCATGTCCCGGCTGGGTTTCGAACCCACGACCTCTGGAACTTCTGGATTCACAGAGTGCCGCCTTTACCACTGAGCTACCGGGAATACACGCTAGTGGTTGTGGGCGGGGCCGGCAGTCGCAATCAGCATGTCACACTCGCGGCATCAGCTGCCGCCCCCCGCCCCTGATGCAATCTGAATAATATGATTAATATGCATTCCATTATTTCATGATCCCTTCGTCGTATGAGGGTTGAGGAAAGGCTGGGAGGGATATATTGAGGGATAAGGAGAGGGAGATTGAAACTTTTGTTTCTCAATTAGATATTTACTTATGCTCTTAAGTAGATGCTTACTTACTTTTTTTTTTCTTCTTTTTTTTACAAATTTACGGGTTCAACCCATGTGTATTTATTAATAGTTATACATAGAGATTACATTATTCAATATTGTAAAATACACCCGAGTCGGTATTTAGCCGTCACATTTTCGCCTCCATCTGATTCGGTCAATTCCGTTTTCTTCTGATATTATAGTCACCCAGCCAAACTGCTGGTTTACTCCCTGTAAAAATCCCCCAACACAGCAATACAGCACAGAATTATTGTCAGCAATTATTGAAGATGGAGCAGGAGTAGACTATATAATATGTCAATAAATAAATATAAATATCCTTCAAAAAAAAAAAAAAAATACAGCACAGAATTTACTAGTGAGAAAATCATCACGAAAAACAGGGAGATATATTTTTGGACAGCTCTGAGCTCTGATTCGTTCTCATCTAGAGTATGTAGCCGACACTGGAGGGTTGTTCCTATAGAGTGGCAGTTATGTTATGTGCGCTCACATTTGAATATTTTGCACAGGGGTGGTAGGTTTGCATTCATGAAACTAATATACAAGTATGGTCTAGTTTTACATTGAACTAATATACAAGTATGGTCTAGTTTTACATTTTTATATTATGTATTGTACATCTGTACGAGTATAATATGTATAGTATATAGATCCAATAGAAGTAGGATAAAGGACAAACTTATATGGTCTAGTGATCTAGTTTTCTGGGAATGTAGATTAAAATAATACTCTAGGAGAAAGTAACCACCAGGCGAGGTTAATCCTCAAAGCATTTTCTACCACCTAATCCTCAGAGTCTTTAGTATTATTTGGTCACGAACTCAAATTAACGAGGAAAAATTCATGCACTGGGTGGGATTCGAACCAACGGATCCCTACGCTATCTCGATTACCAGACTTAGCGCGTTAACCACTTGACTACCAGTGCACATAAACTACATTTTTATTGTTACACTAAATATGTACGAGTACATGTATTTAGCCAGTGGAAATCACAACAATAACAAATTAATTTTTTTTTTAAAATACTTTTTGAAAGTAAAAAAAGGTAGCCATATTGGATAGTTTGTTATGAGACAGATTTATTGTCTATTATTATTATATTATGCTTTATTAGGTAAGACAAAAAAAAATAAAATAGATTGAAAAACAGAAAAGAGAATAGTATAGTATAGTTGCTTTTATTTAGACTGTCGGCTCGAGACAAGAAGTCCCATTACGCTAACAGTTTAATATAGCTAATGTCCTACCTTAAAGGCGGGGTTATTGCCTCTGGCAATCGCCTGTTTACTCCATGCTGCCAAGACACATGTATGATTTTCAGTAACATGAGACACATTTTTCCAGATGAGGTGGCACATACTTATTTCTTCGGTTCCTTGCTCACCGAAACTTTAGACCACAAAGACAACTCTGATTTGTCTTCTCATCTCGCTAGGTATGTTCCATGCTCTGGTTCAACTTCCTCGCTCTGGTTGCCACAGGATCCTCGTGCTTCTCCATGCAAGAGATGGCTGACTTTTTACTTCCGAGTCTTAACGAGGAAACTTTCATTTTTTTTTTTTTTTTCAACGTCTCTTTCAACTGCATGCTCATTTCACGACGGGGGTTATAGCCTTCATTCGCTGGAAACTAACAAACTAGCTGCTCAAATTAACCTCACCCAGCCTGAGTGGGTCCGGAAATAGAGCCAGCATCACGAGGGTTCAAATTTCAATGGTCAGCACTCACGGCGGCTTGCACGCAAGGTGATATAGTTTCGATTCCCAGCGGAGTAAGAATTTCTGAATGTTACGGGGTCTTCTCATACTTAGTGAGAAAAAAGAGCAGCTGCTTTGATGTGAGAAATTGGTGGAATCATGGGCAAAAAAAAAATAAAAAAAATAGCATATTCAAGAAAATGGAAATAAATCCTATAATCCTGCCGAAATTCTGTAATATAATAACACAAAAAACACATTTATTTATTCATAGATTTTTATTATTTTTCATTCAATTATTTTCGACGTTTCCAGTTTTTGAATTCCCCCTGGCGAGGAAGCAATGCGTCACTCATCGCCGCCAAGTTCTTCCGTGTGTGACAAAAGTCATAACCATAGAAATCACTGTACCCAAATGTTTTTTTCCATGTTAAAACAGCATTACTTACCTATCTGTTATATTAGACTTGTACTATTAAACTTAATTTTTGCATTGGTAGTCAAGTGGTTAACGCGCTAGTCTGGTAATCCAGGTAGCGTAGCGATCCGTTCGTTCGAATCCCATCCACTGCATAATTTTTTCATCATTAGTTTGAGTTTGTGACCTCATAATAACTTTAACCACCAGGCGAGTTTAATGCTCAAAGCATCATTATCTACTACCTAACCCTCAGAGTCTTATTATTATGTGGTCACAGACTGGAATTCGAAATTACGGATCCCCCTACCTACCTACGCTACCTGGATTACCAGACTAGCGCGTTGACCACTTGACTATTGACTACCAATACACGCTTTACACTTGTCGCTTTTTTCGGCACCTAGTATGGATATTGAAATTATTCTAAAAACGACTTTATATTAGTTGAAAGTTTGACATGAATTTGAAATAAAACTTTATTTATTGAATATATTTTAAATTTACAATTAATATAACACCTCCTAACCTAATTTGAACCCCGAAACCTGAATTAAATCATTTAATATCTTAATTTGGAAGGCTGTCAGTTTTTCATAACTCCCTGAACAACACATAAGAATTATAATAAAACCTTATTCATTGTTTATTTCACTGATACGACCACGCCTTCAAAATTTTCGAGTTCCCTAAAATATTATTTAATTTTTGACAACTCATCGTCCGTTAAAATAAAGCACCCCAGGTGACCTGGCTCCACAAAAGAAGGAAACGCGAATCATTTTTCATTTAAAAAATTGAATAAGTTTGAAAAAAGTAGTAGTGGCCCGTAAAAATATGAATATATAATGAAGTACATTCATACGTTCTATTGTTTATTCGATTCCCATCGTCGGAAATCATTTCATAAAATAAATAGCTCCCGTGCAACATAATTAATGGTTTTGTAAACATATAACTGGTGCAATATATTAATAAACTTATTGACTCCCTTATTGTATAATGAAGAATAATCTAGTATATAAGATTAATATAATCAAAGAATTAAGGTAATTCGATAAAGTATTATTGGATTATCAAGTTGTATTTCGGACTATTGAAATAAAATTAATTTTGTTGAATGCGAGTAACTCACTCCCTATAATTTACTTATTAATGGAAGTATGGCAATATGCTAATCAAATAATTAAGGTAACTTGATAATGTATTATTTAACCATGAACTTCATTCATAAGTGCGCAAGCACAAATAAGACCTAGACCCTAGGGTAGCCTCGGTACCAGGCAGAATAATCTAACCATGTTATTAAATGTAAGCAGCCTCAACGGAGTCCCGTCTATATTATCTAGGTGGATTAGTGTCTAGGTTTTAGGTCCAGGGATGAGGATGCGGTTGAAATATAGTGACTAAATGAGATCTGGCGTATTCAACGTGCCATCAACGTGGCAGTGTAAATAAAAGTAATGTATTTAATTTTACTATTACTATTTTCATTTTTTTTTTTTTTTTTTTTTTTTTTTTGAGGTGATTGTACATGTTCTCAACTTTTTATTTCTTTTTTGTTTTCAAATATAGATCAAATTATAGCACCATCTTCCGTTATATGTTGATTTTTTTTTCTTGTACCTCGTAGTCTCGTTCCAACTGCTCTAATTATTGAGAATTGGGTTTGGGTTGAAAGCCAATTTTTCACTCTCGAAAATGATTTTTGTTGTAAAATGCGGTTGAAATATTCACTGGATTAGCAAATAATATTCAGGATCCCAGTCTTCTTTTCTCTGTCTTGTTATTAAACATATTGGAAGCGAATGCCGTTGGCAATTCTCTGTCTGTCTTATGAGAGTACAATTCATTTCAGGACTTTAGGAGAGCCAGCCTTCCTGGTGTAAGTAGGCGGCCACAACGAGACCTGCCTATACCCAGACCCAGACCGGTACCTCACCAAATATAGACGATTTCGGGACTCCGTTGTGGCCGTTTGCATTAATAACTGGTTAGATTATTTTATTTACTGCTTATCCGGTTGTTGATTCTCTAACGTTTTAACATCTGAATTGCCCTGTGCCCTATTGGCATCCCTACCACTCTCTCTCTTAAGGATAAAAGACGTATTGACTTCTAAGTTACCTAAGAATTCATTTATTTAGAAAGATCTAAACTTGGAAACGGTGCGAATGACCATCGATGCGTTAAAGCATCATTATTAAAAAAAAGCCGAAAATTCTGTATAATCCAGGCCTTGCCTTGTGTTACTCAGAGCTATGACTGGAACAGTTGGAGCACACTTCACACTTGCTAGAGGAAATCATAGAACTGTTGAACACAGTAAAATATTGTATAACTTGTTAGCGTTGTTTATCTTGTAACTCTAGACAAGATCTTGTAATCCTAGATCCTACAGGATTACGAGTGAGTAACCTCTAAGTTTAAAGCTAAATAACATAATATGAATACCGCCTTATTTTACTTTTTGTGATTAAGCCATATGATAATAAAATAAGTCCTATTATTCCAGCAGTAAGCCCCAAGACGTAATATAGTAAAAATGAAAAATTGTTATCAATTTTTGAGCACCTACATTTTTACTTCGTTTCGGTTTTGTAAAAAAAAAATATTTGTTTGCTCCGATATCAATTTTTTTTCATATTTCTGGATGTTTCATAACCTCCTGAGCAACTTTTTTTTCCTATCTACTCGTGGATTCGAACCCGCAACCCGCAACTTTCTAATGATAAGCTTTTACCACAAGTTAATCGTGCGCTCAGTGGTAAGTTTATGAATTTCCATCTATTTCAACAACAACAAAATCCCTGGAACTACAGTCTTTGTTGTTCTTATTCTTGTTCCTCTTTTATTTTTTGGAATGAATGAATATGATACTCAAAATGTCACTTTCTAAAATAGCTAAATGGCTCCCTTTTTTAGGAAGAAACTGTGTTTGAGTATATTAGATTATTAAATGAAAATGACCTTTGTCTGAACGCAACGTCCTGGGTATCCTACAGAAGAGAGACACCTCACATTACATTAAATATCTGAGTTATCAAATCAAAATGTCGTTAACATAAACCGTAAAAATCTACATTTATTAGGCCATTAAATCATATTGAAAGTCTTAGACAGTACACATCTGAAGGACGCTTGTTATACAATCATTATCTTGGTTCTATTATAACCAAAAAGTCTTTAACTTGGACCGCGAGAATTTTCTTATCTGGATATTAAATCAAAAGGAATAGACAATATATCCTCTCTATCTTCATATCAAAAGAACATACCTCATGGACTGGAAAAATCATATAAAGCATACTTAGACAATACATCCTGAAAGACATACCTCATAACTGGGTCATTAAATCAAAAAGTGCTTAACTTGGACCGCAAGAATTTAATATTTTGTGTATAAAAAAAAATAAATAAAATTTTCATATCTGGGACATTAAATCACAAAGAAATAGACAATACATCCTGAAGAAGACATACATACCTCATATAGACTTATAACTGGGTCATTAAATCAAGTCTTCTGTCTTAGAACGTTAGATAATTCATGAAAGATATACTACCCTCTTATACCTGGTTGACGTGAACTATGTTTAATTGACTAAAAGGAAAAGTCGCAAAGGTCAGTCGTACAAAAGGTCAGATTTCTTCTGCCTATTGTTCTGACGGAGAGAGAAAAAGAAAATTTGAAAGTAGGTTTCATGGTGGGAATTTAAAAAGTCATTTTTCTAAATAAACCTCTACAGGGTGTGGCAGTAAAAATAATACCGACTTATTTATACTGCCCGATTAAGACTAATAAGTCCCTTTATTCCGGCAGATAGCCCAAGACGTATTTTTATGTGGTCGTAATCCCAAATGGGAGGATAACTTGTCATGGTCCCGCTGGGTTTCGAACCCGCGACATCTGGATTACCATCAGTCAGACGCCTTGACCACTGAGCTAACGGGACAGACAGTAGAGTGTAGGACTGTTGTTTTGTTGTAAATCATTTTAAAAAAAAATCAATTTTTTTTTAATTAAAGTTATTAATCCCAGCAAAAAATAAATATTAGAACACGATTATTTTTGGCAAAATAATGAAAATGATGTTTTTTAGCTTCTGAGTTGCTCTTCCTTTTGTTTGTTGCTAAATAAAATTATATCTCTGTATATAATTAATTTTTTACATACATATATGTATATTATAAGCAGACCTATGAGAATAAACATTTACCATCGCATCGCGAAATCTGCAATAACAGAATAACTTGTTTTTTTTACGTTAAATATGCTCACGAGTTTAATAAAATTATCTTCTAGTACATAAAGTAAAATTGTACATATTCATGAGAAATGTTTCCAGTTGACCCAGTATATAGTTCTTTCAAAGGCTACATAAGAGGGGTTTATTTGAATACTATTGATTGTCATCATTACAGTAAGACCTATGTCCATTGATGTTCCTATAGTTCCTATTCGTATATCTGAATAATATATTTATGATTGTTACTACCAGAAATCCAATGCCCAAGGTGTTCTGTATTAGCTGCAGAATACACGATAGTAATTATGACTTACATTATGTCAACTCCTCTCTACATTGGACATAAATTACATGATTTACACGTCCCTGTCATGCATCTAGTAAAACTTGAATCAGTAACCATATTCTTGTCCTCTATGTTAGGTTTTCAACAACGAGTTTGCTAAACTAATTTGTTCTGGATGACCAAAAGTCGGGGATTTATGTTTTTTTTTTGTCGTAAATTAACACAAGAATTGTTTAATTTTATTTATTATTATGATTTATGTCTGAGCTATGTTGATCTTTGTTAACTATTTTTGTAGTCACTAACCGAGCTCAGTAGCTTGATAGATAAGGTGGCGGACTTGTAACCCGGAGTTACAAGTCCGCCGCCTGAATTACGTGACGAGCGCGTTAGTCGGAGTTTCAACCATTCACAGCGATCTGTGTACCAAGTTGAGGGATAGTCTGGCTTATCTTAAAGTTATTCGTGTGTAATTCGGCCATTCGACTGTTTGGAGCAATTCATAGCTAAAATAATCATTAGTCCGGATGAATTTTTTCTTACAAATTCAAAAATTGAAAGGATTTAGTATGCAATATGTAATAGTCTTAATAAATCATAAATATAAAAGACCAGTTAAGTGTTTATCATACAGCCTTATGGTTTTCATCCATCCTAATGTACTCATAAATAAAATTATTTACTGAAAGATTCTTTCCTTCGAATCATTGACAGTGATTCTTTTCTTCAATAATCTGATTGAAAACACTCTCTTTCCATATTAATGTAAATATGAGAAGAAAAAGGCACATCATATCTCAATCATAGCAAAGGGCACATTTGATCCCCGATGATTCAACAGCGGGGGTCCCACTCATGTTTTGATTTTTGAGAAGTCATTGATTTTGATTTGTTTGCGCTGAAATGATCTCTGATTTTGATTTAATAAATAAAACATGAAAGCTATCTCGGTGAAGAATGAGCAGATTCACTGAACTGATGATGGTCTAATTAATGATCTTGATTCTATTCATCAAGTCCATTCTTTTCAGCAATCGCTCAAGTCCATTCTTCTCAACAATAACAAAAAAATCGCTCAAGTCCATTCTTCTCAACAATGCTCAAGTCCATTCTAGAAGACGTACGCCCTAATGGTATTTCTTAATGTTCATGTGATGACAGAATTATGCGCATTGTGCAGGGCTTCACTAAGACTCATGATATTGATCGAATGTGAAGTTTCGCAGAGAAATATGAATTTGATGAGAAATGAGATGGGCTATTTTTGAACGCTTTTCTTTGTGTCATGATACTCATGATGATGCTTTTGAGAGGATTTATAATGTATTCTTTTACTGAGATATCGATGTAGTTTATGGATGGAACTCATTCAACGGTCTCTTAACACAACATTCGTTTTTCTCAAAGTAATTTGAGAAAAATGCATTTCTCTTCAGCATTTGTATTTGTTAAAAGAAATTTCCGTTATTTCGTCTGCAGTTGAAAAATCTGTTTAAACTAAAGAAATCACAGAGCATAATATCTTTTCAGGTTCAACATTTTCTTGAAAATTCGTTATAAAGCCATAGGTCTTTCCACTTTTGAAATTGCTCTGTCCAGCATAACTTCTAAATGACTGCGACCTGATTCTCAAATTACTTATTGACAAAAATGGAAAAATATTTTTTTAAACAACAAAAGTTACTCAATACTCTGTATGGCTGTTCATTAAAAAAGTCAACGGAAGAATCCTTCTTTGTGTGAAAAAACATTCGGTGACTCAGCAAATTTTATCTATTTTTTTCCATGAAAAATTGCTAATGTACGAGAGAAAAAAATGCAGGCACAAAACCAAAGACGTGTATTTTTTCTTTCGAATTTCTTTGTGAAATATTTTGTTTTCTTAAAATTACTAAGTCACTCCTGATGTCATTTTCAAGTTTCATGAAAATTGCTAATGTAAGAAAAAAATGCTACAAAATGCAGGCACAAAACCAAAAGACTTGTAATTTTTCTTTCGAATTTCTTTGTGAAAATATTTTGTTTTCTTAAAATTACATAGATTTATTCTTCTTGTGTGAGCTGACCTGGAACTCTGTGGTCTAATTAGTGTGCATTGTTTGTTTAGGATTAGGGTGTTCAGTATTTTTCATGAAACCCCGTTTTTTATGAAACCCATTCAGATAGCCACGGACTTTGGACGTTAAATTTTCTTTTCAGTCCATTAGTCTTTCTTCCTAAGTAAACAAAACCTCGAATTAGAGGGGGTTTCTCTTGTGGTTAAAGGATTTGACCACAAAAGACGTCTATCTTTTTCTTTTGTTGTCCGTCATTCAAGTCCGGTTTTGTGGAATTTGTGACAACACCCGGCGGTAAACTGCTGTCTAGGATGAAGAAACTTTGAAGCAGACACGAAACGTTACTTCTTGTACTAGGTTAGTTCTTGTACTTTCCGTATTTTTAATTTTTTTTTTTTACATTTTAATTGTTTCTATAAAACAATCAACAATGAATAATTAACAACAACAAAAAACTTAAAAATATTTACAAAATAAAACATAGAAGGACATTATTTAAATTTATATTTACAATTGTCTTGTAATCCGGGGCGAAGTTAATGCCTAAAAGCATTCTTTGCCACTGAACATTCCGTCACATTGCATCAAAAAAGTTCCATTTCCTTAAATTCTTCATGTATCTGGATCTTATTCGTGTATCTGGATTTTATTATTTGATTTTATTATCTTCTGATCATCTGATTGAAATGTTTCATTTGTAATAGTGTACTTGTTATCTTCTTTTAAATGTTGCATTAAAAAATAAAAATCTTCTGAATTAATTGAATTGTCACCTAGATATTCTGTATAGATTTCATGCACCGACCTAAGTACCTTGATCGATAAGGCGGCGGACTTGTAACTTGTAACCTGGAGGTCGGTGGTTCAAGTCTCGATTTCACCGTAGATTTAGTAAAGCGAGTTTGAGTAGTTGTGATAATGTGATTAACACAAATACGATGAAATTTTATTTATTTTATGCAAAGTAGAAACACGACATGCTCAGCGCTGCACTCATCTGCCCATTCAGCCGAAAGTCTTGATCCTTTTTTTATGACTTTTCATAATGACTTCTCTAACAAAAGGACTTAATAGATCGCCGTCCACCCTCTCTGGACACTTGCTCATTAAGCTCTCCATACGTCATCACCCTTTCATATCGCACGAATAATGCATTTTCTCCTTATCATTATTACTATTGCCATCAGTACGACCAGGCGTGGCCGGTGAGAAAATGTTTTGGGGTGCTGCCACATATACCGGACTAAAATGGCATTTATACAGACGCCTTTTAGTACCTAAAGAGTTTGAGTTTGTTTACCATTCCAATCATAATATTTATGCATGAATTATTTTAGAAATAATAATAATATCGCCTTATTTATACTGTCCGATTAGGACTATTAAGTCCCATTATTCCAGCAGTAAGCCCAAGGCGTATTATTATGTGATAAAAATCCCAAATGGGAGGATAACTTGTCTTGTCCCGGCTGGGTTTCGAACCCGCGACCTCTGGAATATCTGGATTCACACAGTGCCACCTTTACCAGTGAGCTACCGGGACGGACAGAAATGTGTGATGATTTTCATTGTGTACAAGCTAGGCCTTGAGAAAATCCTCCCTTTATTTTTCGTCTTGGGGTGCTGCAGCTCCTTAGCACCGGCCGAGCCTGCCATTATACAAAAGCTTTTCCCCGCGCAACGCGTTTGTTGAAGATTTTTAATGGCCGTATGGCAGCTTTGGGCTGTATATTAATTTCGAGGGGCAAGTTCAACGAGAGGGTGCAAAAGAAAGGAGGGTGGTCGTGGGCTGGGGGTGTAGTGGGAGCTCTGCAGTTATAGTGGGACTCATTTGTCTCGAGATTCTGCACTCTGGGGATCTATCTCTCCACCGTTCTCAATGTTGACTTGCAAGTTTCGTTTCTTTCTGAATAGGTCTTCAAAAAATAGAGGATAGTGTTTTTCGCCATTTTGTTATGTTGATCCTGAAAAGTTTCTTCCTCTGCCATGTCTTGAGAACGTCCATCTTTTAGAACCTATGATATATGTGTTAATCACTTTCGTGATATCACAACTACTCAAACTAGCTTTACTATTAGTGTAATAAAATAACTGTTAGCGTAGTGGGACTTCTTGTCTCGAGCTCAAACTCAAATTAATGAAGAAAGAATCATGCACTGGTTGGGATTTGAACCAACGGATCCCTACGCTACACGAAATACTATAGACTAGGGCGTTAACCATTTGACTACCAGTGCACATAGCTTTGTTATAAATAAACTCACTACAAACACTCCTTTATAGTGTCCTGTTTTCTACGTGTTATACGAACAATTCACTTATACAAACAAAATTCTATCTAAAATATCTAAATTATTCATATGTCTTTTTAATGTTTGAAAAACTCTCTGCCTTTGAATGTCACTATGAAAATATTTAAATAAATACCTAACTGATGTCTTTAATACTCTTTAATAACAAAAAACTCACCTTTTTCTTTTCACCCGTAATCTGAAGGGTCAAAAGACGCCGAAATGTCTCAACAGAACCATCACACTGAGGCGTCATCTCGCCGTTTCAACGTCATTCCCAATCACGGTGACATCGCTTTCTGGGTCACTGGACACAAACCCTCGGAAACTCTCTTGATTCTTGACACCTCGAAAGAAGATAATGGGCGAGAAGCTTTTGTCCCAATAAAGATTCACTCGAAGGAATCCTGAACATCCTTGACACCCTCTGCTGTCGTTTCCTATTATGATGCAACCCTTATTTATGACATTTTGTCAACAACTTTTCTGACACTTTTCAATGTCATAAACTAGGAGAGTTTACGGGAAGTCTATTCAATATTTATACAAGGTGGTCAATTTTTTTGTTCTTGTTGAAAATTTCCGGCTGGAGGATTATAAACAAGCAGTAGACCAGCTGTCTGGCTGGGGGACTATAAACAGGGAGTAGATCAGCAGTCTGGCTGGGAGACTATAAAGAGGGAGTAGACCAGCAGTTTGGCTGGGAGACTATAAACAGCGAGTAGACCAGCAATGGCTTGGTTCCTGGGGCCCTTGTCAATTATTAGCCTCCTTGTAAAGACAGTGGTAGAAATGCTGAGTCATTCCTCCACTGTCTGGCTACCATCGTTCACGATGACGCCACCCTATGATGATGATGATGATGTTGAAAATTTCAGAATTGACTCCAGATAAATCCCTGGAAAAAAGTTTAAACCTGATGAATGACTTTTAGTTTTTGATTCTTTAGTTAATTTCCTAAGTAAATTCATAATACCTAACATTTTGTACCTACGAGTATTTGCGTTCAAAAGTGAGTTATTATTTTGTTCGTATCTACGTTCGACGGCATTTTTCGAAAAATGATCTGAGATTTGTTTAGTCTTAGCATGTTCCCTAGAATCTGAATTTTCCTTTAAAAAAACCGGATACCCTGTATAAGTATGTATTTTAAATATATCGCGCCAGCTCCCGGGTGTATCATAACTTCCTGTGACTTCTTCTATCTGTGCGAAAAGTTTCTTTTTTTTCGATTTAGATTCGCTTGACGGCTTGTCGACTTTATTTATGACGACATAATGTTTTTTCTTTGTTACTTTTAAGGAGTATTAAGGACCTACCAAATCGATAAGCAGTCTGTTCAGTTCTGAAATCGCCCATTCTAAATGTGTGTGAGTGTTTTTTTATATCGGCTTTTGTTAAATTTAAAATAAATGTTCTGAAATTGGCCATTCGAAATGTGTCTTTTTTATACTGGCTTTTGTTAAATTTAAAATAAATGGCTTCACGATGGCTTTAGTTTTTGATTTTATCCACCGCACGTGTAGGGTGCTTAATATAATGTTGAAAGTGATTTAGTGAGAATTTGAATAGCGGCGTGGCGTTTGGTTAACAAATTTTACATGGGTCCCGTGATTGTAAAGCCAAAGAGCGTGCCCTAAGATATATATATTTCAGGTCTTGTTAAGATTCCTTGCATTTTGTTACTTATTTAGTTCTTTACAAACTATTTTGCTTCTAATTTAGTTCTTTACAATCTGTTTTGTTACTAATTTTTGCATTGATCGTCGCGCGTCGGTTGATGATCTTTGTCCTAAACCCGAAATTGCTGAGCAGATGTCTTTATGCCGGGAGGTTGGGACTTTTTTTATTTATTGTCTTGATTTTTTGATAGCACCAACGCGAATTTTACATTTGTTTCCCAAATTTGAAACAGGAGCTACTGTAGCCATGAAACAGTAGACGTGTGTGGTCAGTGTTGTAGCTTGCCCATCCCGTAGTAGCCCTCTGATGGTCGAGAAGTGACATTTAATTTTTGTATTATTTTCTTGCATGGTTCACTTTGATAAGTAATATGGGTACTTGCACAAGAACCTAAATAATGTTAAATTCCAAATGCGTGGAAGAATTGTAAATGAAAATCACAAGTGGAGCAACGGAAACAACTTCAATTACTCTACCCTCTCTTTATTCTTCAATAAAAAAACCTTTCTATTATAGTTTCGAACATAGAGATTTTTTTCTAAAGAGAAGGCACTCAAAAGATAATTTGACGTTTTCTTTATGTCGCTTACAATATGGTGGAATGGTGAACAGAAAGGGTTAGAGGGTATCTTCATCTGATGATAAGGGTTATCGTCTTGCAATCTTGCTATCGAGATCAATGGGCTGCAAAAGCGACCTTTGACTACGATCGGGTCGCAGTGCTGATACTCTTGCGGAACATTTTGATACTGTTAAATATCATACGAAAAGCGATCCGACCCGATGTTGAACGATTTGACGCGATTTTGAACGACCTAACACGATGTTCAGATTTCACCGATGTGACACAACCTCGAGCGTTTTAACGTGACTTCGAGGGATCTAACCAAATGTTAAGCAACTAATACATTATAAACAAACAATCCATAAGTCATTAAGACCGCACCGAATTTGTACATGACCTTTTTTAAGCCACACCGAATTCGTACATACAAAAAGTGAGGGAGTAATCATCGCACCGAACTCACCTTTAGTCGTTAAGCGATCTGACCCTATGTCACGCGTTTTGACCGATTTTCGAGAGTTTTAATCGTTGACGTGTGCTAAAAATTTAATAAAAAACAAACAGTCTCGAATAGACGTGCCTTCCTACTTGAGTTTAGTCCAGTATTCTCTGTACGAGGTGTCTATTGTATTCGTTAGCCTCCTTAATATTAGTTATTCCACACCTGATAATAGTTCAATGTGAGTTTCAATATTATGCAATTTTTCTATTAAAGTGAATTAATGAATTTTTTGACGGGTGGAGCATTTCATGCGGGATGTACCTGGCAATGAAGCATCGACCGTAAACACAGTACTCAACATAGCCTCCTAAGAATAGTCAAGTAAACTAGTAAAAAAAAAAAAAAAAACATTAAAATAATTGCCACCAATTGATACCACCAATCGGAGATCCAAAAAGTGAAAGGTTTATTTTGTAGAAAAATTGATCCATTTGTTAAAGTATTTCTTGGTAGTTAAAAGGTCGATGAAGGTTTGTTTCACACATCGGAAGGGTTGTTGGTTCTGATCTTGTTTATATCCTTTCTTCCCAATTTTTTTCTTAACCGAAATATGGCAACCACCTTGACTGTGGGACACATGTTGGTGGCAATAACTTTGAACGAACCGTCTAAAGGTTATCGAACGCCTATATCTCATTTCTGGTGCTTGCTGAAGTTATGCTGAGCGCCAAACTTACTAAACAGCGCGGTGTTCGCAGACTTAGTAGTCTTTACATATTGCAAAGGAACCATACTCCATCTGAGGTATTAATTATTAACCCGGTTAGAGACCATCACATCCCCCTCGGCGTGGCTTTTGCCGCTACAACAAAACATATTATTTACCTTCAGTGGAAGGTTCTACCACTCATTTTCTACCACCCTCAGAGTCTTAATACTATGTGGTCACAAACTCAAATTATTAAGGAAAAAAGTATGCACTGAGTGGGATTCGAACAAACGGATCCCGACGATAGCTGGATTACCAAACTAGCGCCTTAACCACTTGACTACTAGTGCATATTCATCGTTTGCCTAGGAAGTGCTAGGTGAGTTAACAGATTTTTGGACACATGTAACTTCACCTACCGCCCACACGATAATGGGACTTTGGAGGGTTCATTTTATCCTACCATTAAATTTATTTCATAAACGAGGTCCTATAATTACCGGAAGGGTGCCGTCACCCTATTCCAAGAACCTTTGCACCCCAGACTGCGTAGCTCGGTTATGTTACATCATGTTGATGAATGGGGAAGGGTTGACATTTTTATTAGTGGGCCAATTTGATTTCGGAATTTATGAGACTGAAAACAAAAAAATCGGAAATCTGTTTTCTTTTTGTATCGCAGAATTTTGAACCAAACCGAAGGTGATGAAAAGCCTTTGCGATGGTCTTTTGAGAAAAATCAAGAAGAACTAGGTCGTGAAATTGGTTTTAAAATTAGTTCGATCTAAATTACACGCTTCGTCATATCCCAAATTAGATGGTAGAAATCCACTTGGTTTTCGGTCGTAAATTAGTTTTCAAGGAAGGTTTGGACACTCAAAATAATACCTTTACAGTTTGTGAAGTATAATTGCTCCAAATATTTTGTTATGACACTAATGGGAGCCATTGCGAAATTTTCAAAACTCGTTTAGGCATTCTCAGATTCACACACATGTGTGGCACAGTTTTCAGTAGGTTGCAATTGTGATAGGTTAGATCTACTAAGAACCTAAGTTAAACTATAAACACTTAAAACGTCATGTAATAAATTTGGACAGATACCCTGTTTTCAAGTTGATTTCTACTTGTTCCCGTTGATATGTGTGATTAGAAACTTCATATGCAACTACTGATTATACAAGAACTGCTCATGTTTTTTTATGAAAAATATTTGTGAGTTCTGAGTTTCGAACCAGAGAGCCTCCGTCGCTATTTACCACAAAATCTTTCCTCACACCAATAAATGAGACTTTGTTCAGACGGTGAGCTTAAAGATACTCTTTAGTCTCACTCTTGTATGATATACAGAGTATTGTTTTGCAATTACGTTTCAAGTTGCCCAACATAAGGAATCCTTTGACGTTTTCTTCTTCTCCTTTCACTTTGCCTTTTCCCAAACCAACTTGGGGTCAGCATTGTTCAACCTCATGGTTGAGGTTAGTTGGCTGTGACACATTTTTTACGGCTGGATGCCTTCCTAACACCAACGATTCTATTTGATTTACCGTTCTGATTAAGACGGGGATTTTACCCTCCATTTTACAATCCTCTGACTTGAGTCACCAAAACCTCTAGTTTTCATTCCTCTGAAGAGCCCATCTTGTTTTCTTCAACAGCCTTTGAGCTTTCAGAAAAATGATGTTTTGTTTCACTCAACGTTTCTGACGTGAATGAAAACAAAGCCTGCAGGCTAAAGTTTGGAGCCCATCAGGCGCGGCCGGTGGGAAAATGTTTTGGGGGTGCTGCCACATAAACCGGACTAACATGGGATTTATGAATACCACAGGTGCGGACGATGGTAAAATGTTTTGGGGGTGCTGCCACATAAATCGGACTAACATTGGATTTATGGTCTCTCTTTTAGTATCTAAAGAGTTTTTTTTATGTATACACAGTAATACTATTGCATTTACGTGTATGAGCTTGAGTTTGTTTACCATGTCATTCATAATAACTAGGACTTGAGAAAATCCTTTTTTTTTGAGAAAATCCGGTTCCTTCGCTCCTGGAACCCATTCAGGGTAGACTGGAGAAAACCTCCAGACTTCTTCCTTGCAGTCTTCTTCCTTTGCACAGAGAAGGAGAAAGTTGTGTCTTAAAATTCCATTAAGAAACAAGCCTCAGGCCGACTTAAATACCAATTTAGCTTCAGCTGTGTCATTAGGAAGTCACGTGGTAGGCATAATTTGCTGTAATTCCAATCATCTTACGAGGTAATCTTGCAAATCTCAAGCTTTGAACGTCTTTAAACTTTTCTCCGTCGATGTCAGCGCGTCGAAGAAATAAATTGTTTCTGCTGATTGCGAAAGAGAAATAATAATAGCAGCAGAAATTCGGATTTGCAAACTGTGCTGGATGAAAGTTTCCGATGAGTCACATATTATTAGGTTGGGGATTCTCACATCAGGGATACGTATTTTCCGCATCAGCGAAATGGATTCAGGAAGTGGGATTTGGGAAGGGGGGTAGTATTGGTCAAAGAGGAAGGGGGGGGGGGGAGGGAGGGTGTTTGAGTCAGCAGACAGAGACAGCCAATGGGAGAGGTAGGGGATTCTCTTCATCAAAGTCTCAAAGAGGAGGGGGGGGGGGGGGGGGTTGTCTGCAGAGTGAGATAGAGAAGGAGGAGAGAGACATATAATTGGAAAGAGAAAGGAAGTCAGCACAGTGAGAGATGGTGGAGGAAGGGAGAGAGGGAGAAAGAGAGAGTTGAGGCAGAAACTTGAGTCAGAGCAATGCGATAAAGCAAGGCTTCCTTCCGGCGCTGCTTTAATGAGTTTTCATAGCAGAAAGACTTAAAATTTATGAATCACTCTGAGGACAGTTGTTTACACAAACGGGAACGTATTATTCTGAAAGCTGATTAAGATCTGCTGCTGATCCAATAAGATATAGGGCCGAATTATAAAACAGGAATAGGTAATCTCAGTGGACACTTTAACTTTCACCTTGACAACAACTGTAGAGGTCGCTTTACATAAAATCTTCTTCATGGGTCGCACTCGAAGCAAGGAGCAAACACACACAGATTTCTGATTATTTTAGTTTTAACTCTTTGGATGTTGACTAACGTCACCTCATCCATCGTAAAAACAATTCCAACCGCCAAAATCCAACTCAAAGTTTATGACCCGTGAAATATTAGTGACGACAAATTCGAACGCATTCTGTTCGGATTTCGAAGAAAAAATAAAATTTATGATTTCAAAAAACCAAAGATTCATAAGTAAAAAATAATGACAGTACCTATTTAAGGTGTCGAAAAAAAAGTCAATGTTAGCTATGGTTGTGACATTTTTTATGGTCTGTTGTACATAGTGAATGCCTGGGGGTAAGGGTCTCTTGTTTTTAACGATCTGAAGATAGGATTCTTTTTTTTTATGCCGCAAGAAGACGCATGTAAGCGTTGAGAAGAAGGGTTAAGGAGCGACGGATTATGTAATTTATATGTTTAATTTATTTATATGTTTAGTTTAAACATATTATTCCGTCAGAGAATCGTTTATTTTATTTCCGAATGTAAATGAGATGAATAGCCCCCTCATTTATGGAGAACACTTGCACCCTTCTGGAGATATCTGATGAAACTCTCAACCACGTTCAGAATATCTTTACTTACTGATGAGGAAGCAATTAATAATTAAATTTCGGAACATCTCTTTGCTTTCTTCTCTTTTGAGTTCCGCAGCCTCTCCCACAGGACTTTGTGTGCGGAGTGAGTTATGCTCTCTCTATTGCCTTTGCTCTCTAGGGAATATGATGGGCGACGTAAAAAAACATTTCGTGCTGCATAAACTCTTCGAAATATTTTTTTATGACTCTTCTGTATTTTTTTAAACAAAATACCTACATTTTTACTTTCCTTATCCTGTAATAGGGAAAGTATTGTATACGTCAAAAATTTGACCTACCCAGATTTTCACATTTCTGGGCGAATCATAACCTCGCAAGATATAAAAGAAAAAAAAATCAGTCAATTTACCGGTATTTTAGAAGATCCCACTTGTACTAACTTTGTTAGTACAAAACTTAGGGTTTTGACACGCAAATCCAATGATTATGACGTGCTGATTACGAATTTGACATTGATTTTTAGCTAACTGTTTTTAAGTGGCGGAATTTGACTTCTTTTCGAGTGATATGGAAAGTCGTGTGGTGTCATACCAGTTTATTTTTTTACCCAAAGAATTTAAAGACACATACAAGTAGGTTATACCTCTAGGCAGCGCCGATGGCGCGTTGGATGCACCGGTTCTCATAGGATAATCGATGTTAAGCATCCTCCAGCGCAGCGTAGTGAAGACTTCGTGATGCTGTGGCCTAACCCAGGCTGGGTGAGGTTAATGAGGGTAGCAGGTTCATTAGATTCTAGCGAATGGAGAGTAACACCCTCGTCGTGATATGACCATGCCGTTGAAAGCGACGTTAAACCCAGATTTAAAAAAAAAATCTTCTCTAAAATAGTAGTTGCACTAGATATTGTTATACTTTTCGGGATTCAAAACTAGACGGGATTTAAACTGTATTAAATCTATTTCAGAAACCCTGGAAAAAATGTCATTAAATCAATGTCTTTCATGGAAAAATGTCTTTAATTCAAAATACGAAAAACTGAAACAAAAACCTCTTCCTGGCGTTTTGCCACACGACTCTCTCTTATCATCCTACATTTAGCTCTAAATTAACATAATTTTTCACCGTAACAAATTTACAGGCCATAAATCCTACCTTTTTCCACCAGGAAAATATACAAGTGCGGTATGGGCGAAATGTTCAACATGTGTAAATAAACGTTTGATATTCATGCCGTAGCACTCGAATTTAACTTGGTTTTTCAAATAAAGGCAGAAATAATGTAGATTATGTACAACTAGTGCCTACCTAAGGGTGTATTTCATTGTTACTCTGTTTGGAAATTTGAATTCATCCATTAAACTAGCTAATTTTTAGTATATAATTTTCTCTGGTTACAATATCATTCGTTTTTCAACTGATGCACGGATAACGGTCATATACGGGGGTGCTTCTTTCCATTCACAGGAAACGCACAAACCTGCTACCCACATTAACCTCACCCAGCATATGTGGGACCGGGAATCACGAAGGTTCGAATTAGATTGATCACCCATCCAAGTCCTAACCTCGCTGGCCGTTGCTTAACTCCATTGAATGAATGAGAACTGGTGTATTCAACGTGCCATCAATGATGGTTTTTTGGGTGTTTGTTACTGGCGTCCAGCCGTGATGTACGGCAATGTCTCGGTTTTCGAAATTAGAAAAAATACAAACCGGGCCATGCCTTCTGACCGTAATGAGTATACAGCCATACTTGTTATGTATTTTCATTTTCTCAAAATTGAATTTATTATGAAACCTTAGTCGAAATTTTCTTTTGAAGTTTGTGTACTATGAGAGGAATTGTAATCGAATTTTCTTCGTACTAAGGTTTCTGATTCGTACGTATTACAGTCTGTCCCGGTAGCTCAGTGGTAAAGGCGGCACTCAGTGAATCCAGAGATTCCAGAAGTTGCGGGTTCGAAACCCAGCCGGGACATGACAAGTTATCCTCCCACATTTGGGATTTTTAACACATAATAATACGTCTTGGGCTTACTGTTGGAATAATGGGACTTTAATGGTCCTAAACAAGCAGTATAGGCTTAATAGTCCTAATCGGGCAGTATAAATAAGGCGATATTATATTATTATATTTTCTTGAAGCTTGTTTATTTCTTTTGTGTTTCACAACCACTTTTTTATTATGAACTGGAACTTGGACGGAAAGTATAATTATTTCCTTTAGTTAGCAAATGACCTTTGATCTAGACGTCCATGGGACTCTAACAGATTCGTAGCCTTCATACACAAAATCCTCTTTCCTACTTAAAATTCGAACAAGTAAAACCCTACTTTTCCAACAAAACTATGTAATCCTCTCAGGGAAGCAGTGTTATTACTTTTTGTGAAAATTTCTTATCTTCAAAATCTATCCAGATAATCCTTAACCTTTTTTAGCTAGTCCCGTTAGTGGCTTGCCTGTGAATACCTCAGCCAAAACATGTGTTATATGCTATGTGTTCATATTTATGTGCAGGGTGGTTCTGAATACCCCGTTTTCGACTTATTGCAATGTTTCACAAATTCAGAACCTATCTGTATAGAAAGTAAACATTTCATTTACATGCTTTTGCCGGAAAATCCATCTTTTTGCTTACCTTGCCCATTTTTTTTTTTTTTTTTTCTTTTGTAGGGCCAATTATTGTGAAACGGGTTGGATCCCGTAGATATTCTATTTAATGAAAAAAATATTGGAACACTGCAGTGCTACAGGCCAAGTTCTGACTTATCGACGCTGTGTACCCAGGAACCACTGACCCAAGTTATACTATATAGTATACCTAAATTACTTATTTAATCAAACTGATTAGGAGATCAGTTCCGAATTTACTTGAGGAAGGAACCCTATATAAAAAGGCTACAAAAAAGGCTTTATCTTAGTGTTCCGATACAAAAAGAGCCTTTGGTGACCCGATAATCCCGATATGGCCTAAAAAAGTTTGGAGTAAATTTCAAGGATATATCAAATACATGTATACCTTGCAAATTACAACTATTTTTTTCTTTTACAAAAGCAAATTGAACAAGTTTTCCTTCCTGTACAATTCAAAATCAGGGCTTGAAATCATTATTTCTTAGTCTATAGCACTGATCATATTATTATTATCAGTGTAATATTATTAATTTAATATAACATATTATTATCAATTTATGTATTTAATATCAAAAGTAATTATTTTTTCCGACCCTCACGCCAAAACCCATCAGGTACAACCAATTTTTTTTTTTTTTTTTTTTTTTTTTTTTTTTACGAGTACAAAAAACTCGTTACACGCATTGGTTAGAATATCGACAAGGGATTGGTGTGTTCGAGAGTCATATCTCATTTTAATATCTTTCTCAAGTATTGGGACGGTCAAAAGAAGGCCGCGATCGAAAGCGCTCAAGCGGACATTTATGTGAAAAGGTTAAACCTGGAAAAAATCTAGAGCAACCTTTCCGTAGCCTTTGTGAAATGTAAGGAATGAGCTACCTCTGTACCTGCCTTATATACTTATGTATTTAGTAAATAATAATAAAATACACTGCCAATTATGGACACGATACTTCCTCGTGAATGGTAATCAAAAATTTCAACTTTAACTTTTGTTATGACAGACAGACAGAAAACCAAAATTTCTCAGGAGGTTATGAAATGTCTAGATATATGAAAAAAAAAAAATGAAATTGGAGCAAACATTTTTTTTTACTAAAACGAACACAATATTTCCAATTTCTAATATTAGAAATTTCTCGGAAGTAAAAAAAAAAATCTATGTACATTATTTTATGTATTTACTAAATAACAATAATAAAAAAAAATCTTTAAGAAAAGGGTAAGACTGAAATTCGGGTCTCAATAGAGGTTCATTGAGCTGGAAATATCACAAGGATATAGCTTCTTTGTCTAGACTTAGCCTAGACACGTTGTAATGCCGTCGATAGCATTTGAGATCTACTTCGACGTGTGATTTATTATTTATTTTAGTCACTTGCTGTCTTGCTGTCGATGCATTCGGATTAATTCAGGGAGCTGGAAATTTAAATATTTTTAATGCCAATAAATTGATCGTATCTCTATTTATTTCATTAAAAATACATTGTGTTTTATTTATGTAAATAGGTCAAAAAAATTTGTTCTTTCATTGTAGATACATTGTATCTATGTAAATAGGCCATCAAAATTTGTTCTTCCATTGTCGATACATTGTATCTATGTAAATACCCCATGAAATTTTCTAATTTATAGGTCTTTCTAAAATTACAAAAAAAAAATATTGCTTGGTTAAAGAATAGAGAAATTAATAAGATGTAGTGGAAGGTTAAGATGTTATCGATTATATTTTAATGTTCAATATTAATTAATTTTTTTTATTATAATATGTTTCAGGTAATTTAAGTTCTGCATCTCATTATATGTACTCGACAAGGCACTAAGAAATCCAGCAGGTAAGTAACCTTACTTACTTTCGGTTGACTCTTGAATTCCATTGCTGATAATAAATAAAAAAATCAGTGGTCAAGCCGTCGGTCTTGTAATCCAGAGGTCGCGAGTTCGAAACCCAGCCTGGAGTTGTAACAGGCCCTTGGTACAGAAGAAGATGCAAACATCAAATTTAATTTGTTATACTTATTTTTAATAAAAAACAAAACCATCAATAAATTAATTACCAAAAAAAAATATACCTATAATTTTTTTTATGAGAGAACAATTTTTTTATTGTTTATATTTTTAATTGTTTCGTAATCCGAGGCAAAGTTAATGCCCCAAGCATTCTCTGCCACTTAACCATCATCAGTGTGGTTGCAAGTGACGTCACAGCCCTACAGGACGACACACGCAGAAGTATAAGAGTCAGCACAATACTAGGTCAGTAATCTCTTCCTATCATCCCTGCATCTGAAGAGTGGCTGCTGACTCACCCCGGCTGCAACCCCCAGTGCATCCTCTACTCTCTGATGCAGCATATTCTGCTGAGTGCATACAAATGCACTTTTCCTCCCTGTCTCTTTCGCTCTCCATTTCTCTCTTTTTCACCCACCCTGAAACTTTTTACGTCTACAAGAAAATTTCTCTCTCTCCTTTGTTGGCTATGTTTGTATATTTTACCGTTGTACATGATATATCTCACAATAGACACCATCGAAGTATATGAATACGACTGTACACATAGCAGGGGAAAATAATATGGCTGGATTAATGTACTTTAATTTCCCCTTCCTCTCTCCGCCAGCTCCCCTCTTGATCTTATCAGCATAATAAGTAATGTGAGGAGAGAGAGAGAGAGAGAGAGAGAGAGAGAGAGAGAGAGAGAGAGAGAGAGAGAGAGAGAGACTCAAAGGGTATTAGGGGTGGGGGAAAGTATGAGTCATCCGCGGCGCGTGAAAGGATTTCCCAAACTTCCCCTACTCCTCCCCCCCATCCCCAAGTTGTTCAACTCTTTTCATACCCTGTAGATTGGTGCTTATTTCATGCCGACCTTAGTAGCTTGATCGATAAGGCGGCGGACTTGTAACTTGGAGGTCGGTGGTTCAAGTCCAGGTTTCAGCGTAGATTTAATAAAGCGAGTTTGAGTAGTTGTGATATCTCGAAAGTGATTAACACAAATATGATAACTTTTTAACTTCATTTTATTATTTGTCTGGTTGATGTACGGTAGATAGATACGGTACAAACTTCGTCGTATCCAATGATGGTCATATAACGACGCGACGCCGACTAGCGAAATCTGAGAGCTTTGTTTACTAACAGTATTTTGTGTTTTAATATTTGCAGTTTCACACGAAAATTGCTTATTAGCCTAACCTTCACTCCATTGACGTAACAGGTTCACATACGTATAACAAAACAGAGTTTATACATGTGAATATACATAAATTTATCTACTACACTTGTTGTGCAAATACAATTTCACGGGAGTACTTTATACTCATTTTCCCCCACTATATTACCCATATTTCCCACTATCCTCATTTTCCCCCATTATAAACATTTTCCTCCATTATATGCATTTTCCCTCACTATATCCACTACACCCAGCAGCCTCCGTGGCGTAATGGTTGTGACTACTGCCCGTAGTCCAGAGTTACCGAGTTCAACTCCCGGCTGGGGCAGACTTTTCGAAGAAAATTCTGTTCCATCCAAACACGTGAGGCTGCCATTTCCGACCCTACCCAGGCTGGGTGAGGTTAATGTGGGTAGCTGGTACGATTCCCAGCGAATGGAGGGTAAAACCCCCGTCCTAAACCAGGACGTTAAATCAAGTAGAATCGTTGGCGTTAGGAAGGGCATCCAGCCATAAAAAACGTGCTCCACCCTACCAACCTCAACCATGAGGTTGAACAATGCCGACCCCAAAAGCAATATAAGCTAATATGGGATAAAGGCAAGGGAGATATATATATCCACTACACCCCCATCAGACCCCTTTGAACTACATATTTATGTATATTGAACCACATATTTTGTATGTAATACATGTTCCACAATATTATGCACAACTTGTTAATTTACGCAACGAAATTCTAACATTTATTTCAGTAGTAATGATGGTGTGACCTAAATCTCACAGGTAAACTCTAAACATCCAGTAAATCACGTTACACCTGTCATTGTTTCGGTTGAAAATCTGCTAATGTGGCATATTAATGAGGAGTACTTCTTACAGTTGCATAATGTCAACAAGACGTAACCAGGTAGCTAATTGCCACCAGATACCCAAGACTGACCCGTACCTCACAATTATATTAAATAATAATAATATCGCCTCATTTATTCTGCCAAATTACGACTAATGAGTCCCATTTTTCCAGCAGTAAGCCCAAGACGTATTGTTGTGTTTGGAAAAAAAAAAACATGTATGTGTTAAAAATTCCAAATGGAAAGAAAACTTGTCATGTTAAAAAAAAACCTAGAAGAAATAAATGAAAAGAAAAGAAATCTACATGAAGAAGGGAGATGAAGATTGAAAATGAATGAAATGAAGTTCCCGAAAAGTACACTAGTACTTCATAGGAACATAAAACTATATATTTTTTTATTGAAAAAAATAATAAAGATCATTTTATTCTATTTCGGCTGGGTTTCGAACCAGCGACCTCTGGATTACCAGTCAGACGCCTTGACCATTGACCTACCGGGACAGACAATCATAATCGTGATGTAACTATACTCAAAACACCTTACTAAGTTTTACCATGCCCGGAACTCGAACCCGGAACCACTGACCATACCTTTCTATTCTTTTTTTCAATAGTTTTTTGAGAAAGGTTTCCAGCTCAAGTTTACCTCTCTAATAGAGAAAATAACCTCTTTCTAGGAGAAACCTGGTTATAAAAGAAATTCCGGTCCCATGAGTTTTCTTATATTCAGGATAAAAAAATCGAACTGCAGTTGTACAGGAGGCACTTGGCTAATAATCAAGATACTACTCTTCAGATAAATTTCTTGAGATATATCCAGGTTGAACGTACATAAAGTGACCGCTTTCTCTGGACTAGAAAAATCCTCCCACGCAGAGTTCTAGTATTCTTAAGCTCATTCGTCTCATTACACCACTCAACTGAAATAGACCAGGCAAATCTTACATAATCCAGTTTAAAGTACAAGAAGTTCCTGAACATCATAATCAGAAGTTTACTTTCAGTGTAATAATTCTATTAATTAATTATAGTTACTTATTACTGGTGGATTCTTTAAATCATAGCTAAAATATTTACTCATGTGTTAATAAGAAGAACACAAACACAATACTTCAGATATCTCATAAGACACTCTCTCGAGTAAAACTAAAGTAAACTTTCATTTCTGGACCACAGGGAGGCATAGTACGTGATGGGCAAGCTACAACATCGACCACAAGGGTCTACAGTAGCTCCTCTTTCATGGCTACAAAATAAAAAAGGCTGTGACACAACCTTTTTTTTCTATAAATAAAAAAGTATCAGAAATTGCATGAACATGATCTCACCCACAACACCGGTATTATAAAGGTATACATCTACATCACATTAACACATTTCAATTAGAATAGAATGCACTTACAGGAGTGCACTTCACACCTGTGCACACACTGCAGTGGGTGCATTACTGGAGGTCACGTGGGGTGCGCACGTGGCCCAAGATTTGCAGGAAGTATCGATGAAGGTGTGAGAAGGGTGGGTGGTGCTGTAGAAAGGGGTGTTCCAGTTAATTATCAAGATGTCAGTGTGCTTATAGCTCACGATCCAATGATACACAAACCGTGGTGTGGTAGTCAAGGGGTTAACGCGCTAGTCTGGTAATCCAGGTAGCGTAGGGATCCGTTGGTTCGAATCCCACTTAGTGCATGTTTTTTGTGTCATGAATTCGAGTTTGTGACCACATAATAATAAGACTCTGAGGGTTAGGTGGTAGAAAATGAGCTAAGCATATCTTACCTTCCACTAAAGAGTATTATTATTTTTTTTCGAATCTCACCCAGTGTATGAATTTTTTCTCATTAATTCGAGTTGTGACCATATAATAATAAGCCTTTGAGGGTTAGGTGGTAGAAAATGCTTTAATCATTAATCTTGCCTGGTGGTTACCTTCCACTAAAGAGTGTTATTATTACGTTGAAGTTATTTTACCCCAGAGTGATATTGATATGTAGCTGTGTAATCTGAGTACTAGTGGTGTACTATTTCTAGGAATTATCCACATCAGTGAAGCCGTTGCATAGAGGGGGGTTGACTTGTGATGGGGGGGGGGGGGGGGGTGATGGTGATTCAGTACCGAGGGGGGTCAAAAGGCAGGGACAGAGTCAATTCTTTAATTAGCTGAAAGTCCTGTTTGTTTTAGTTTGTTATGTAGATGTGACTTTTATCATACACATGAAGCCCCCTACACAGTATAAGTCCGTATTATTTTTATACATGAAAAACGGTTATGACTACTGCCCGTAGTCCAGAGTTACCGAGTTCGATCCCTGGTTGGAGCAGAATTTCGAAGAAAATTCTGTTCACTCCAAACACCTGAGTCTGGCATATCCGGCCCTAATCAGGCTTTGTGAGGTTAATGTGGGTACGTAGTACGATTCTCACAAATTAACATGCGTAATAATGTAATAAATATACATATATTTATTTTAGTTTTTTTTACAATTTTTGTGGCTCTCTCCCTAAGGAATACTTCTAAGGTGTTACACTGTAAATATCTAGTATGGTTTAGCAATATCATCATTGTTTATGCATTTTTCTTACGTACACATGAGCCACCCCTGGCTAAATATCATCATTGTTTGTGCATTTTCCTTACGTACACATGAGCCGCCCCCGGCTAAATATCATCATTGTTTGTGCATTTTCCTTTCGCTCACACTTTTCCCTGCCCGTTTTTTATTTCAATTGAAAGTTTTCCCGTCCTCCTCTTGTCTGCTTTTACTTGTGTAGTAAACTTGTGAAACCCTGGAACCCTGCCCGAGTGTCGTGTCTCTCCCTACCTACCCCTCTGAATCAACTCATTCAATAGTCCGGGAATCGTTTATTCCGATTCACGATTCAATGCTCAGTTCACTCAGAGCACCCGCCTGTTAGAGTCTCGTCGGTTTAATTCCCACTTCTGTAATCCGAGTGACGAGAGTTCGAAAAAAAATCGAGACAGATTTTTTTTTATTTATTAACTATCGGCAAGAACTTTTTTTTCCAATTTGTTTATTCCCCAATCGTTGGAAATTATTCATACATTATCGTTCAATTGATACCAAAATTTGTGCTTTTTTTTAGTGTACAGTTTGCATTGGAATTACCAGTCTAAATTTAGACTTTTTTTTGTTAATACACTTATGTAGAATATACTATGACGTAAGATTTGTTCTGAATTTAAAGTTCAATTTTTTGTGCATCAGTTCGTCTCTTTTTAGCATAAAGAACTAACACACTGTTACCTGACTTTGTTTAAATAATATTGAAAAAATAAGTTTATTATTTGTTCGTTTGACGTTTCGATGTGAAGTAGAGAGTGCATCTTTATCATATTAAATTAAAGTAATAATTAAAATATATATATATAATTTTAGTGACACAATCAACATTACAGCAATCAGCCAGGAATCATTTGTTAATGAGTTTACAATAAAATCATTAATCATTTACGCCAAATAAGATTTTAATAAATAATTTCCAAATTTTAATAAAATAATAATATTAAACTCTGCCATTATAATTTATGTGACAACTTATTGAACCTATAAATTAAGATATTTTTAATATTTCGAAATATGATATTCCGGTTTATTTTCAATCAGTGTTAATTATCGAAGTTCTAATTAATAACGATCACAAGTGAAATGCGTTGTTATAAAAATCGATAAATCCGATCTCTTATCACTGCTAACTGTGTCTGTATTGTGACATTCTAAACAGTTAATTGTTCAACTGTGCACGGTAATGACTCGTGTGAGAATGTTTCGAAATAAAGCTAGTAAATATTGACATGCTCAAATTATTGCAAATTAGTATTCAGGCCGATTCTAAATTAGAAAAGAAACCAAATACATAGATAGTAGACTGTTTACCTTTCGTTCTACGTGTAAAATATAACGGTTCCAGCACGAAATTCAGCTACAATTTATCTATCTATCAGGAAAAGATACATTTCTCAGACTTTCCGTTTGTCATATATTCAATGGCAAATCAGTGAATGTAAGAATCCAACAGGAAAAGTATCTCCTTTTTCCAAATTATTTAGATTTCAAATTTAAATCCACCTTTTTGAGTGTTCGACACAGTAGTGAATCAAATAGCGTCGCGCTTAGTTTCGGCAGCTTTCATTTCCACACCCGGCCCGGCTCCTACGCCGGTGTCATGATAGCCACAGGCGGCACCAAGTGGGCGGTCCCCCAGCCGCCCCCGCCCCTCGCTGAACCCCGTACGCCCGTGGAATCGTTTCTACGGGCGTTCAAGAGGCGGTCCCTTCGCGTCAAGAGATCCAAGTCCCTGGTTATCACGGAGAAGCGAAAATCAGGTAAGATTCTGATCGGTGGCGACGAATTCAGGACGGAACCGATGTGCGGCAATGCCTCATTGTGTAGAGTAGGGGTTTTTTCGTTTACTTCAGGGCTCTCCTCAGAAGTTCGACTTAGCTCATAGGAGTGCTTATAATATCATTATCGATCAAATAAAAGTATTCAATTCAATCTTTACCTATAGATGCCATTCCGGAAATGGATAATCTTGGTCAGAATTTTCCAGTTCCTCCACCCAAACATTCTAATATTAGAAATTTATCTGAAGTAATAAATTTACATATTTGCTCCCTGTATTTGGTTTTGGTCCACGTGCATCTGTCTAGGCTTTTCTAATTTCACACGTGACAATACTAGTTCAAATAGAACTTTCACATGTTTCCAATGACTTTCAGGAGTCGACTATACTATTTTGCGACTAAAATGTGCTAACCTACTATTGCTATTTGCTATTCTACCAACAAAAGTTGTCTTGCTATTTGCATTTACACACGAAACAGAGCACAAAGTTTAGACTGCAAACATTGGACTAGTTTCAGGACTATATTAAGTATCCGGCAAGACTTTCTTATCCGCCCGATGTGCCTAGTATATAATTTATAGATCACGACGTGGTCATAATGCTCTGGTTCCAGGGCAATACTCAAGCGTGGAGTGTATCATAAGAAGGGCAGTCAGTAAGCTCCAGTGAGCATATAATAATAATACTAATAACACTGTTTAGTCATTTAGTGGAAAGTAACAACAAGAAGCATTGTCTGCCACCTAACCCTCAGAGTCTTATTATTATGTGGTCACAAACTCAAATTAATGAGGAAAAATTCATGCACTGGATTACCAGAATAGCGCGTTAACCATTTGAACTACCTACAAGTGTAAAAAAAAGCAATAATAACACCTTGCCAACAGTCATGTCATGCTACATGTAAAATAATTTAAAGAAATTTCGCCTGAAAATTTTTCACCAGTAAAAATTATCGTGTTCCAATTTAAAGAATCGAACCGCGACATCTCGAGTTCCGCTCTCATGCGGGTCTCGACCCTGGCCTATTTGCTGGAAACGGCTATCTGATTGTGACCTTGACTTGTTATCAGTGCTGACAGGAACCGACAGCGTTATCAGAGCACGCACGGATGTAGGAATAATGTTTTAGGATACTCACAACTGGAACTAATGGGTAATCAGTTGAGCCAGATCTGCTTAAATTTGCATACTTACGTAGCTCTCCGTGGCTCAGTGGTTAAGAGCATTGGTTGCTGACCCGAAGGTTGCGGGTTCGAATCCCGGCCGGAGCGGAAAATTCTGACCGAGTTTTTTCGTTTCCGGAATGGCATGGACGTAAATTTAAAGTTCCTTAGAGTAATTCGAAAGCGGTTCCTGGGCATAATTACCTAAAAAATCCATTACTTTCTTTTCTATGAGATAAGGAAAGTAAAAAGAACTCACGTAGACACCTAGTGCGCAGACACAACAGAGCCCTAGACCCTAGACTCTAGTCTAGACCCTAATAGGGTAGCATAGCAATGAAAGCATGAAAGTCTCTATTTTTAATTAAAAAGCTTTTTTTAAGAAATCCATTTATCTTATATTATCAAACACCTCGGCCGAGGTGTGAAGAACGCCCCTATACAAATAAAGATAAAGCGCAGTATAAAATAATACTCCATAATGTTTGTTCGCTATCATCTCTGCAACTGTGTGTCCGATCATTATAATATTTGGCTTTTTTTTTGTGGCTCATGGGTGGGATTCGAACCAACGGATTACCAGACTAGCGTCTTATACACTTGACTACCGATGCACGGATTAAATAAGTAAATAAAATTGTAATAAAACTTAATTTACACACAGTACATCTCTGATGCATATAGCAATCGTGCTGAGTCGTTTAGTAAGTTCAAAGGTAAAGTAAAGTAATCGCCATTATTACCTCCGAGATATTACACGCTATTGTTACACGCAAAGGCTATACAAGGGAAGTTTGGGTGCAAGAGCAATATGAGAACCCTGCCATTAAAGCCTTAAAAAAGGAAAGCTATATGGTTCCCGCCTGGGTGTCTACAGGGCCATGTTGCCAGTCTGGGTGGCTACAGGGACTATTTTCTCTCCCATGTAAATTACCACTCAATTACCTCGCGAGGGAATAGCTAAAAATTACCTTGGTGAAAGAAATAAGGTGCCTACCATTGGAAGGTCTAGCAAAAATACAACAAGATTTCATTACCTGTGCGTGTTGTTTCATTACAATACTGTTAATTGAGAAATAAGGAGAATTTTGTCACCGACCTCAGTAGCTTGATCGATAAGGCGGTGGATTTGTAACCTGGAGGTCTGTGGTTCAAGTCCCATCCCAGGGTATAATTATAGTCAAGCTAGTTTGCGTAATTGTGAACGACGAAATTGGGTGGAGGAGATTGCCAAAGGCAATAACCCCGCCCTTTAATTAGGACATATATATTATTATATATTTTTTTCTCTTTTTACTTCTCGTATATTGTATATTAATTTGTAATTATCTGTGCTGTATATAATATGTCCAATTAATAAAGCGTGAAAAAAAAAAAATAATAATAACTTTTTCATCGGATACGAGCGTATTAGTAAGTTTATTCCGTTTGATCTAGACACAACTCCTGAGAGATAGTACCTAATTAATCCAGTCATCTAATAATATTTGTCAGAAGAGATAAAAGTCTGGTAGAGTCTGTCCCGATAGCTCAGTGGTAAAGGCGGAACTCTGTGAATTTAGAGGTCTTGGGTTCGAAACCCAGCCGGGACATGACAAGTTATCTTCCCATTTGGGTTTTTACCACATAATAATATGTCTTGGGCCTACTGCTGGAATAATGGGACTTAATAGTCCTTATCAGGCAGTATAAATAAGGTGATATTATTATTATTAGTTCATCGGTAGTCTATGCTTCAATGAATGGCAAGTTGCAGATTGACAAACTTTGAGAAACAAGTATATTTTGTTGGAATAAAATGAATGAGCACTTGGCAATATTAAATACAGAACCGCTAAGATTTTTTTTTAATTACTCATGACCAAATTAGAGTAATAGGTGTCCACCTATTCATAAGGGCGAACAATATATTGTATGAATAAAAGCACTCTAGTGAAGGTAACCACCAGGCGAGGTGATTGCTCAAAGCATTTCCTACCACCTAACCCTCAGAGTCTTATTATTATGTGGTCACAAACTCAAATTAATGAGGAAAAATTCATGCACTGGGTGGGATTCGAACCAACGAACTCCTACGCTACCGGGATCATCAGACTAGCGCGTTAACCGCTTGATTAGAAGTATAAATTCTAAAGTGTTTTAAACCACAACTTGAAATAACAGACCGATCAACGAAGACATTAATAAAGAAATAATTGGTGTAAAAGCCAATTTTAGCATAGTTGCAGTGGAAGGTCTCCTATACTATTAATAGATTGACCATCTGTGTATTGCGGGAGTCCTTGGTTCGAGGCCAGTCAGGGGCGTTGGTTTCTTCTCTCTCGACTGGTAATGGCCCGTAATGACACAACCGGACCATACCATGTGAACCACTCTCTATCTACGACCCTTATTGGGAACTCTATCTCGAAAGACCGGCTATTCGGACTGCCTGGTACAACTTAAATGTATAAAAAACTCTACTGAGATATCACCAGACTCATTAGTCAATGAGTTCGAATCAAGTAATCAGCTAATCAAGTCTCTGATTAGAGTACGATCTGTAGCCAAATCTCCGTATTGTATTATTCATAACTGATTAATGAATTCTAATAAGGTCTGTGTACTCTGTTAACAAGATCAAGTATTTCAGAATAATTATAAGGATTATAATTTATAATTACTGTCGATATTATAATTATAATACGTGACTGAGTTCCTATTCCGTCTATGTTCCTAATTAGGACTTCCGGCCTTACTACTTCCAGCCTTACTACTTCCATCCTTACTACTTCCAGCGGACGTGTGTGAATTCGTCCGATTTAATGACACCCTAATTGCTCCGGACTCTAATTCATCCTCGGTTGATTTTGGGTGCACAAGGAGTGTATGGTCAATTCCTCCGATTACTGTGGTCAGGTAGATAAACTTTTTCTTCCTCGCTTTACTACTTCCTTCGCCTGGTGGTTACCTACTAAAGAGTATTATTATTCTTATATAAAGAGTTTTAAAGGCCCTTTTTTATGAGATATTTTTTGGAAGTAAAATTCCGGTCCCTTCAGTTCTCTTATTATTTAGGTTCAACTGTATAATAATTAGTCAAGTCTTCAATATCTAATATAGTATTATCTACATCGTCATCACCTAATCAAACTTGTCCGATTCAAATGGAAATCGTTATGCAAGTATAAATATCTTAATATTATACAGTAATATTGAATAAATAATAATAATGAATTAAATTATTTATTGTTACTATCGGTCCCAGGTGCTCAGTGGCAAATGTGGCTGTTCGGTAATCCAGAGGTCGTGGGTTCGAAACCCAGCCGGGACACGACAAGGTATCCTCCCATTTGGGATTTTCACCACATAATAATTCGTCTTGGGCTTACTGCTGGTATAATGGGACTTAATAATATATAGTCTGAATCGGGCATTATTTTGTTTTCTTATTTGTATTAATTTTATATTGTTTTATGTAATCAATGTACATTGGGCTTGACCCGTCAATAAAGAATAAATTAAATTAAAATTATAAATAAGGCAATATTATTATTATTCTTTCTTTAAAAAAAAATCAATATCTCAACCGATCAACTCTCATTGTTAGCAAAGAGTCAGAGAGAAAATCGCAACTTGAGAAAGGAAAACCAGAAGTTTTCTACTTTCCCTCACGAGTCTACAGATGATTTGTACCAACTCTCAACAATACACTATTGTTGTTTGTTGGAAAGAAGTTAAAACTGAAATATGTTACAAGAAAAATGTTTGAGACTTCTCAAACAAATCAATAATCAAGTACATAATATTATCCAGGACTTCAATCAAATCAATGAGTTACAGTTGAAATCCATCCGATATTTCAATCAGATCAATTGAAATGTAGGTTTCTTGTTTTATTACAATCGCACCAATGGGAAGTCAACTTCAACATTGAACTGTTTCTTCATCAAGTGATAATGATCTTTTGACTCAGATCAAAACGTCAACCACATTTCTAAAGAAACTCTTCGCATCTTTGTGCATGATTGGCAACTGTGGGATAATTCTTCTGCACGGATATTGTTCCCATGATTGATAGATCTTGTCGGTCAGTGTCGTTGGGTGAAAAGGATTGGAGGACTTGACTTTCCAATGATTGAAAGATCTCAGTAGCCATGAGTGGCGTAGGTTTGAAAAGGTTTTTAGGGCCCGGATTCGGTGAATCTGTTGCTGTGGAAACGGGGTTGAAATTTTCAAATTAACTTTTTTCATTTGTGACATAATTACACAAATAACTAGCTCTTTGTCATTAATCATTAAATTATTTTCTTTATTAATATATTAAGATAGCTGGTAAGAATTCCAGGGAATGGAGGGTAAAACCCCCGTCCCTTAAATCAGGACGTTCATACCAAATAGAATCAGTGCATACGAGGAGGTCTTAGATATTGGATTTGGGCATCCATACAATATTTTTACCAACGTGAGCTAGGATATGCTTAACTTACGGTTAAGTAATTATTATATTCAGTTGTATATCACTGAGATATTTATTCTTTTCCGAGTTCTGATCGTTAGAACATAGTACACTTCTGCACTGGTTGTAGTTCACTGAGATATTTATTGAGCTAGGTTCTGCTAGTGGGAACACTTCTGCACTGGTTCTAGATCACTGAGATATTTATTGAGCTAGGTTCTGCTAGTGAGAACACTTCTGCACTGGTTCTAGATCACTGAGATATTTATTGAGCTAGGTTCTGCTAGTGGGATCACTTCTGCACTGGTTCTAGATCACTGAGATATTTATTGAGCTAGGTTCTGCTAGTGGGATCACTTCTGCACTGGTTCTAGATCACTGAGATATTTATTGAGCTAGGTTCTGCTAGTGGGAACACTTCTGCACTGGTTCTAGATCACTGAGATATTTATTGAGCTAGGTTCTACTAGTGGGATCACTTCTGCACTGGTTGAGATCACTGAGATATTTACTGAGCTAGGTTCTGCTAGTGGGATCACTTCTGCACTGGTTGAGATCACTGAGATATTTACTGAGCTAGGTTCTGCTAGTAGGAACACTTCTGCACTGGTTCTAATTCACTGAGATATTTATTGAGCTAGGTTCTGCTAGTAGGAACACTTCTGCACTGGTTCTAATTCACTGAGATATTTACTGAGCTAGGTTCTGCTAGTGGGATCACTTCTGCACTGGTTGAGATCACTGAGATATTTACTGAGCTAGGTTCTGCTAGTGGGATCACTTCTGCACTGGTTGAGATCACTGAGATATTTACTGAGCTAGGTTCTGCTAGTGGGATCACTTCTGCACTGGTTGAGATCACTGAGATATTTACTGAGCTAGGTTCTGCTAGTGGGAATAGGGGTTTTTCATATCAAAGGCTGAAACTGTAATGGAATCCTGACAATAACCCCACTCATGACTATTGATTGCATCGAGCGGGATTCAATCAATTTGATTGACTTCAAGAGGGGGTGACGTTTTCAGAGCAGATGTAATCTATGTGTTTGTTGTTGTGTTATAGCTATAACCCAAGTTATTTCCTATGGAAACGTCTTTGTTAACACTTTATATAATTTTATTTACTTCTTTATATTTTATATAAATTTACTTGCTGATGTTACTATGTTTTGTATTTTCTAAAAGTTGTAACGTAAATGTGGATAATAATAATATCGCATTGTTTATACAGCCCAATTAGGACTATTAAGTCCTATTATTCCAGCAGTTAGCCCAAGACGTATTATTATGTGGTAAAAATCCCAAAATGGGAGGATAACTTTTCATGTCCCGGCTGGGTTTCGAACCCGCGACCTCTGGAATTTCTGGATTCACAGAGTGCCGTCTTTACCACTGAGCTACCGGGACAGACAAGTGGATTAAGAAACGTGAAAGTTATTACAATTTTTTTTTATGAAGTACTAGCGGGCTGTCGCCCGCTTTGCGGGCCGAGGCATGGCCGTGAAAGCAAAAAATCCTTTTTCGCCAATGGCAGGTGTTGTAGTGGGAATTTCGAAAAATCCCGTCTTATTGCACATCTAGACTATAAGACAAAGCTACCTACCAAATTTCAGCTTCCTAGGACTTACGGTTGGCATTAGCACCGCCCTTGATCAAGTTTTGTTTTATTTCAATTCTATGTAAATATTCTATGTACCTACTTTATTGTAAATAAAACTTGATCCAACATGTTTAACCCGTGAGTACACACACATAGGGAAAAATTCTCACACGCTCGGCAAAAACGCTAGAACTTGATCGATATTGGTCCTAACCTGTAGGGACCTGGAGTAGCTGTTGATAATATGTTTATCTAGATGTATCCACAGTGCCTTGAGCTATTTTCAATTTCTGTTGCCCGTGACGTGGCGAAAAGTTCAGATCGGTCTGAAATGTGAGATTTTTTTTCATCGCGCGTGTACAGACGTAACTTTTTTTTTGAGAGTTTTTTTTTCTGTTACTAACTATTTAGTTTAATTTAATTAATTATTTATAATAATTAGTTTTAATAATTAATTAATATAATAATAACAATTGTTTTAAATAAAAAAATATATTTTTTAAAAGAAAATTAGTGTGTTTACCTACCAAATTCGTGATTGTTCACTATTGTTATAATAATTATTATAATGATGTTTAACTAACAAAATATAAATTTTTAACTAACATTAATTAAATTTCTTTGTAATAATATTAGGTAGTTAGGTACCTTCCTACGCTTTTTTTGCTAGATACTGAAATAATTAGTATTATTTGTAATCTTTCTCCACCTACTATAATGGGTACCTACCTACCTACTTACCTCCTGGTATAATCTAAGCACATTTATTTTTTTATCGTTTCTGTTTTTAGCTTTTAGAAGTACCTAAACAAATATAATTACATAATATTCTTGATTATAAGATATACTGTGAATTGCCCTACAAACTTATGTCAGTATGGCTTACGATGAACAAATTTTGGAAGAAAAAAAAAATTCAAATCAGGGGTTCGAACTGCAACCATTTGGAAAAAAAATTGCTAAAATTACTTTAAATATCTTTTAAATACATAAGTCAACTTAATGTATCTTAAAAATATTATATAACTCTTCAAGCAGAACGAAATACAAAGCAAAACCAGGTGTGAGAATTTTTTTCATCGCGCGTGTACAGACGTTCGGATTTTTAGCGCGTGTACTCACAGGTTAATAATAATAATAATACGGTTTGGGCTGTAGAGCGATGATCAGTCAGTGGTCAGCTGGTCAGTGAGTGACTTTGAAATTTATATATTAAGATGAATATTACACAGCCTTTTTTATTTCGTAGCCATGAAACAGAGGCTACTGTAGACTCTTCTGGTCTTTGTAGCTTGATGGAGAATAGACCAGCCAACCCTATGAAGTCAGGCTAGCTTGCAAGTTCCCAAGGATTTAATGGCTTATAAACTTACTTACTTTCCGTGTCCGCTTGTCACCAACTTGTTAGATTTTGAATCTCCAGTGATTGGCCACGTGAATTGCTTTCTCGTTTGCTTCCATCAGGTCATTATGGTTGCATGAATGGTCGAGCTGGTTACAAATCAGAAGGTGGTCGTGAGTCTGTACTTCTCCACATTCACAGTCAGCGTTGTCTGAGTATCCCCATTTCCTTAGGTTGTACTTGCATCTAGATACTCCTGTTCTTAACCGGTTCAGGGATTTCCAAGTGGTGTAGGGTTGGTTAAAGCCAGGTGGGGGTTCTTCCTTTGGATCAATCAGTGGTTCTGATGAAAAATTCCTCCAGAGTTCCATTTTCCGAGCTTCGCTGCTGCTGTTTATGGGTTCGGTGGTTTGAAGGAAACTCTTTCTTGATTTGAGTCTTGTAGGTACGATATTTTGACCAAACATGGGGTGCCTGTTGTCTTGATCTTTCTTTCTTCTCTCGATTTCAGCAGCAACTCTACGTCGTACCTGAGGTGGTGCAATGCCCGCAAGAGGGTACAGCTTGTGAACTGGGGTTGGTTTGAGACATCCTGTCACGATTCTTGCGGCTTCGTTTACTGCGTGGTCCACTAGTTTGGCGTGGCTGGAATTTCTCCACACAGGGGCGGCGTATTCCGCAGCTGAAATACTAAGAGCGAGTGCTGAGGTTCGTAGCACATGTGGTTTTGCTCCCCAGGATGTGCTTGTTATCTTCCGCAGGATATTGTTGCGGGCGCTAACTTTCTGTTTTGTTCCAATGCAGTGAGGCTTGTAGGTGAGGGATCTATCTAGGGTGACACCCAGGTACTTGGGAGTAAGATTGTGGCTTAGTTGTTGTCCCTTCCAGAGGATTTTCAGTTCTTGTTTCGCCACATTGTTTTTGAGATGAAAAGCACAGACTTCTGTTTTAGCTGGGTTGGGTTTGAGGTGGTTCTTTTCATAATAAGGTGTGAGTTTGTCGAGGGATCTAGTGATTTTACATTCTACTTCTTCAAAGGAGTGCCCTCGAGCAGCGATCGCTGTGTCATCCGCGTAGATGAAATGCCTGCATTCTTCATGTACCGGCTGGTCGTTGGTATATATATTGAACAGGAGAGGAGCCAGCACACTCCCTTGGGCCAGCCCATTCTTTTGAATGCGCCATCTACTGTTTTTATCTTGTAGTGTCACATAGAACATTCTGTTGCGCATGATGCATTCCACAAATTTCCGGAACTTATGATCCTTGGTAACTTGGTATACTTTGGAGAAGAGCCTTTTGTGATTTACGGTATCGTAGGCCGCAGACAGGTCAACAAATGCCACGCCCGTTATTTCTTTCCGTTCGTATCCATCTTCTATGTACTGGGTTAGATTTAGCACTTGACCGCAACATGACTTCCCTGGTCGAAATCCTGTCTGTTCCGGGATGAGTAGTTCGTCAACGTCGGGTGCAATTCTATTGAGGATCATGCGTTCTAAGATTTTGAACAGATGGCAAAGCAGTGATATGGGGCGGAAATTTTTCGGTTCTGTTGGCTCTTTGCCCGGTTTGAGGAGGGCAACGACTCTTGATTTTCTCCATAGCTTTGGGATCTGCATAGTGTTGAGGCAGTTATTCATGAGTTGGACGAGCCATTCTCTTGTTTTGGGACCAAAGTTCTTGATTTGTTCGGTTCGTATGTCATCGAGTCCTGCTGCCTTGTTGTTTTTCATGACGTCTATGGCTCTGTTTAGTTCTTGGAAGGTAAACGGGTTATCTAGGTTGTTGCTTTCATTTTCTAGTCGCTTTATTGTGATTTTTGGTGGTTTTTTGGAGGATTTGCCATTCATGATGAGCTGATGGGCGATTTGGTTAGGGGTGACCGTACCAGATAGGTTAGTTGCAGCAGTTTTATCTTGATTTAGAGTTTTAAGTAGTTTCCACGCTCGGCGGCTGTTCTGTTTCATGTCGAGTGATTCGACTAGGCTGCACCACTTTTCAGTTCTGGCAGCGGAGATCAGGGATAACAGTTCTTCTCCGGCTTCTATTGTTTCATCTGAAAAGGGGTCTCGCTCAAATAGGTGTTTGTAATTCTCAAGGGCTTCCTTGGCATTGTTTGGAAGTCCCGGGATATACTGGGTTCGACATCCTCGTGGTATGTGTTTACGCGAGATTGATTTGGTAAGTTCTACAAATTTGTTATAGTTTTCAGGGACGGGGTTCAGTTCTCTTATGCTGCTATCAAGGTCTTTAGCAAACTCAGTCCAATTAGCTTTTTTAAAATTAAACCGTCTTTTGAAAGGGACGGGTTCAGGTCTCACAACAGCTGCCACTTCACAGGTAATTGGTCTGTGCTGTGTACCAGGTATTGGTTCCTGTACTTGTTTACTGCACTGTTTTGAAATAACATCGCTAGTGAAAATGAGGTCGGGATTATATCCTCTTCTCCATCGTCTGCTATAGAATGAGTTAGGTAGTTTGGGGTCATGTAGGAGTTTCAAGTTTTTGTTCTCTGCCCAGTTTTCAAGTGCTTCCCCATTTGTATTAGTCTCTCTATATCCCCAAGATGTACTGTGGCAGTTGAAATCACCCAGAATGATGTTGACTGGTTTGTTTAGCAGATTTGGTGGTTCATCCCATGAGAAAGAATTGGCAGGGGGTTTATATACAGATGTGATCGTGCAAGTGGCTAATTCTAATGTAAGTATTTCTATATTATCTGTACAGGTTGATGCGGTTGAGATAAATGGTAACTTAGGATTGACAAATATAGCACTACCATATTTATCATTAGGAACTTCATTGACTAGGGTCATTCCATGTATCTTTGGTCTTGGATTTTGAGGTCCTCTGTGGGTTTCTTGTATGACTAGAATGTCAAGGCCTTGGCTATTGCACATTTCCGATAGTATATCGGCTTTTGATGCCGAGAAACCTTCTATGTTTATGGATGTAATAGTCAGTGCAGGTTTGCTCAAATTGAAAGATTCTTGGGATTGGTTGTTGTTGGTGGTGTTGCGGTGGTCGAAGGATTGAGTGGCATTGCCACTATGGGAGGGCGCCGGATTATTTGTATTGGTTAATAATTGGGCTCCTTCGTTGTCCTCTGGTATCTCATTGACTGGCAGCGGGGAGATTCTTCGCACCCTTTCTCCATTTAAGGAGAGCCCCGTACTCAGGGCCGTGGTTTGATTTCTGCCTGTCATTGAGATGTCAGTTTGGTAGGTTATACCGCCCACCACGGTCCTTAACAGAACTTAGCCATTGCAATCGCTTACAAACTATCATGCAAAAATATAAAATATCATGCAAACAGGTTATATCATGCAATGTTTCCAGCCCCCGGGAAAGTGGACCCGCCTGTTAAGAATTGTCTAAGTGCATGCACAGTTACAGCTATCGCCCCCTGTGTGCCTTAGACCGAGGGCCATGGCTTATAAAGAAAAAGCCCAAGTTCTCCCAAAGGCTGATAGCTCACACGCTAATTGGTTCAGAACGAGGCAACTTCCCTAGTATGTTGGCTGGAGACAATCTGGGTATATCCCAGCTGTAGCCAATGCTGGTTTCAACAACAATAACGTAATATGTCTGTCCCGGTAGCTCAGTGGTAAAGGCGGCACTCTGTGAATCCAGAGATTCCAGAGGTCGCGGGTTCGAAACCCAGCCGGAACATGACAAGTGATCCTCCCATTTGGGATTTTTACCACATAATAATACGTCTTGGGCGTACTGCTGGAATAATGGGACTTCATAGTCCTAATCGGCCAGTTTTAATAAGGCGATATTATTATTAATTGAAGTTACCTGAAGTAATGATTTTGAAATCGGTTCCCGGTTCGTCTGTTCTTCCGGAGCTTTTTTTTTTAGTGGGCAGGATGCACTGGTCTTAGCATCGGAGCCCCATTCTTTGTCTTGAATGAGTTAGAAGATTTTTACCTCCACTCCATTAAAAAAAAAATACATTATACATAATCTACTCTATGGTCGTAATATTTTTCAGTAAATTTTCTCTTTTCACTACAAGAAAAAAAGGAAAAACATTTCCTTACATGACGTAAATGTTACCGAGGATTGTAATCCCAGGACAATCTCTTGTACGATTTCACTCCCCCCCTATCTCTCTGCGATTGTGTCAGGATCAGGCCTGTGCTAAGGAGCTGCGGAACTGCAGCACCCCCAGACGAAAAAGAAAAAGAGAGGATTTTCTCAAGTCTTATTAGCTCTTACACTGTGACTGTCTGGCTGGGGGACGTTAAACAGGGAGAAGACCAGTGTCTCGCTAGAGGACTATAAACAGAGAACAGACTTTAATTGGTTGAATGGCTTGTACAGAAAAGTCCAAGTCCTCATGATGGTTGATCGCACATATTAAAAATATGTGGTTCAGGACGAGCCAACTTTGAAATAAAGTTGGCTGGAGACCATGACTCACCCCTCCAGCAACTTACATAGTGAAAATCATCACACATTTCTCGAATAATTAGTATTATTATTAGTATGGTAAATAAACTCTAACTCGTTAGATACTGTTAGGTGGTAGAAAATTTTGAGACTTAGGTGGTAGAAAACCTTCCACTAAAGAGTGTTATTATTTTTATTGTACTGAAAGAGTGACTCTTTGAATCCCATTTTAGTATAGTTTATGTGGCAGCTCCCCTAAAATATTTTCCTACCCCTAATAAAATGTGGCCTACCCCTAAAATATTTTCCCACGAGCCGCGCCTCCGCGCCTGGTCGCGATCATTTCTCTATGGATTTTTTTTCTCTATGGAATTCATCTCTATTGTCCCTTAATTAACACCATTACCAGGTATTATAAGACAATATTCTTATGCTAATAAGGTTAATTCAGTGTTTTAATCCTATTAATTAGATTTTTCTCAAGATGAGGCGAGCACTTGGAATTAAATAAAACTCTTTCACTAAATTACGTTCCAACTGAGTCTTGACACTTGAAATATGTAATCTCTCGCTCTCTCTCGCTCTGTCTATCACACACACTCTCTCCTTCCTCACTCTCTCTCTCTCTCTCTCTCTCTCTCTCTCTCTTCTCTCTCTCCTTCCTCTCTCTCTCTCTTCTCTCTTCTCTCTTCCTCTCTCTCTCTCTCTCTCTCTCTCTCTCTCTCTCTCTCTCTCTCTCTCTCTCTCTCTCTCTCTCTCCTCTCTCTCTCTCTCTCTCTCTCTCTCTCTCTCCTACCCTTTATCTAACAATAATGTACAATTGTTTGACTATACGTACTTTTACATACACATATACACATATTATAATATATAGGTACAATTGTAAAGAAACAAACAGTATTTCTATTTTTTACTCTCCTCATTTTTTTATCTCCCTAATGTATGGATATCTCTCTCTCTCTTGCTCTGTCTATCAAACTATTATTCTCGCTCTCTCTCCCTATATATTTATATGTTTTTTCTTCCTTGCTCTCTCTTTCTCTATCTCTCCCGCCCTCCCTCTCTCCCTCTCCCTCTTCCTCCCTCCTACCTTTCTTCGTGTTTGTACAATGTACAACAGTAAAAAAATCTTTTATTTCTTGCTACATTACCTATAAGCTCATAAATAAACTCTAAATCCTCTCTTCTCCTTTCTCTTCCTCTCAATTTAGTCACATATACTTACCTTTTTCTCTTCATAAAAAATACACTGCCGAAATGTCTTTCTGTCTCTGTCTCTCTCTCTCTCTCTCTCTCTCTCTCTCTCTCTCTCTCTCTCTCTCCTCAGCCACCCTCCTTTATAACACGTTTGGAGTATAAATCAACCTAACTCTCTACGAGAGACAGAGAGAGAGAAAGAACCCAGATTTTGTTCTTTCGCTTCAGTAAATATTTCATTAAAACTAGAGAGAAGAAAATCTGTTCTGACATTTGCCAATGACGTCATCTCTGGTTAAAGGCTTGTGCGCACCCCCACCGGCCCCGTCTCCCACCACTAAGAGCCTAGATAGCAGATAGTTTCACCCCCCCCCCCCCCCTCCTCTACTGTGTCTAAAGGTCAGAAGCTTATGTTTAGTGTGTTCCCTACACGAAAGCTCTTGAAGTTAATATTGACAGTCCACGTATATATGTAGCTTAAAGAGTTGGAACCTTTGAAATGGCATTTCCTGGTTTTTTTACTTTCCTTATCCCATAATGAGGAAAATATTGTGTTCGTTGAAAATTTGACCTGCCCAGTTTTTCTCACATATTTGTTCGAACCATAGCCTCAGGATACCAATATACTCATATTTCTATAGATCGTAAAAATTAGGAGCCTCTGAAATGTATACAAAAAGGGCATCAGAGGAGTTACCAAGAAAAACCCCTTCTTTGTCAAACTATTAACAGTCGTGTCCCAGCATCATGTTAGAATTGTGAGCAATCTGTATACCATTTGTTTGATTTATGTATTATTTTATTAGAACTAAGAGTGAGCAACCTAGAGAGGGATCTCAAGGAATCCCTGGGCTTTTCACAATACAATTTCTTGATTAAATAATAAAATTAAACATCATCTTATATACCCCCCCCCCCCCCCCCCGTAATTTCCGTCTTGATGTAGGGGGTGAGAGCCGGGGAGGGGGGGGGGGTCCCTGTCTATCAAAACCATTGTTTGGAGAGTCCTTTCTTTTTTGTGAGGGGGGTTGGAGTTCTCGATGTGCCCAATTCTGACCCCTTGGTCCAAATTTTTTTTCTTCTAATTTATGAGTTTTACGATTTCGAATTTTGATTTTTTTACGATATATACGAGAATTGTGGGTACGAGAGTCTTTCCTCCTTTTTTTCATATTTTTTTCTTTTAAAAACACTCACCTTCTCTATATACTCTCCTCTCTCCCCCTCTATCTTCTCTCTCTGTCTTTTTCTCTCCCTCCCTTCTCCGTATTTCTCTACCTGTATCTTCTCTCGATTCCTCTGTCTCTCTTTCTCCCTTATTTTTCTAGCTCCCTCCCTATGCCTTCTCTGTGTCTCTCTCTCTCTCTCCCCTTCTCTCTCTCTCTCTCCTTCTCTCTCTCTCCTTTTCTCTCTCTCTTACCCTCTCTCCTATCGTCTCTCCTTCTCTAGCATTCCACCACTTCTCCCTCCATGCTCTCCCTTCTCTGTGTCTCTCATCTTTTCTACTCTCTCTCTCTCTCTCCTTCCCTCTTTCTCTCTCTCCCTCTCCTTCTCTCTCTCCTCTCTCCCTCTCTCTCCCCTCTCTCCCTCTCTCTCCCCTCTCTCTCTTTCCCTCTCTCTTCCCCTCTCTCTTCCTCCCTCTCTCTCCTTTTCTCTCTCCTTCTCCATCTCTCCACCCCTTCTACCTCCATGCTCTTCCTTCTCTATGTCTCTCTCGCCTTCTCTCTCCTTTTCTCTCTCTACCTCGCTTTTGGGCTCTACTTTCCAATTCTCTCTCGACCTCTCTCTCCTTTTCTTTCTCTACCTCGCTTTTGGGCTCTACTTTCCGATTCTCTCACACCAATCAAGTTCCGTCCACATGTTTGGTTCCAGTCACCCTCTAATCCTTGGTAAATTATCCTACCAACCTTCACTAATACCTGACGCCCATTATCCTAATCCATCAGCCTCAAGGTCGCAACTGAGTGCCTTGTGGTCGTGGGTTCAATCACCCCATGACACAATAATTAGTGAGACACAATCATAGGAGTTACAGGTTTGTAATTAAATCTGTCGTATTGTCGTATTCAATTATTAGAACGTATTCAATGATATGAATTGAGACAACCCAAGTAGAGTTATACATTGTAATTAAGACTGTCGTATAAATAAGGCGATATTATTATAACTTGGGTATATGTACTTCTGCAACACTGCTGTTAAAGGGATACACTCGTATTTCAGTCATGTAGGTACTTGAGTATAGAACTACAGACTTTTTATTCTGTATTTATCGTAAGGTTTTATTACGCATCTCAAAGTGAGAAGACATGTGTAATAAGCTTGATCAAGAAGTCCGATGACAGTGATTGTCTGATCGCCAAAATTGTCAGTACTTTAGCCGCATGTCAATGCGTTGCCCAGAGTGAACCAAGAGGAGGCATACTAACATTTCACCCCAAAAACTATAGACTATTATATAGATATGTATAGATATTACTCGCATTTCAGTAAAATACATTAATACAGGCAGCAGAATAGCAATTACAAAGCAATCGATAGACCGTACTCGATTGTTCCATACCTATTGTATTCGAGTGACTGAAGTATATTCTAGCAACAAATAACTAAACCAGAACACCAGAGCTCGAGGTCATACCTCGAGTTGTAACCACAATCCATTCAAACCACCAAGTCATAACCCGAACCTATTGGAACCACCAGTAGATGCCAAACCAGCGGACCAAATCCAATGGAACGCGTTGCTGAAACCAATCAGGAAGCTTTCAGAACGCTTTGTTAATTTGTGGCTTGAATTTTCTTATTCTGTGCGTCAAGGTTTTCTCTCTATAATACTATTAATAATAACACTTTTTAACACCATGAAACCCACCGGTGGATTTCATGGTGTTTTACTGATGTTCCGTGAAAGTCACCGGTGGGTTTCATCCAGATTTTTGGCACAGTACATACAAAACCATCCTGTGAAACCCACCGGTGACCTAAAGGGGATATAATAAAAACCCCCAATTTTGTCCCATGTACCTGGGAAAAAAACTAGAAAAAAGCCTCGGTGTCCAACGTGTTAATGGAAGGTAAGCACTAGGCGAGGTTAATGCTCAAAGCATTTTCTACCACCTAACCCTCAGAGTCTTATTACTATGTGGTCACAAACACAAGTAAATGAGGAAAAATTCATGCACTGGGTGGGATTCGAACCAAAGGATCCCTACGCTACCTGGATTTACGGAATAGCGCTTTAACCACTAGTTACAATTACTTTTTTACTTTCCTTATCCTATAGAATTTGACTTCTTTTTGAGTGATCAGGGAAGTTGTCTGGTGTCTCACCAGATTTTTTCCATTATATTAAAGTGGATGAAAGTTTATTATAAAATACTTCTTATAGTTACATTCAGTTGATTTTCTAGAAATCTTGAAAGTAGATCACAAGTTTTTTTGCATAGATGTAGATAAATTATTTTCTTCATTACATTTGCGTGTATTTCGTAAGCCCGAGATTAGGGTGCTACCCCTCGTCAAAGAAGAAGAAGAAGAAGAAGTATGGTGGACTGAATTAAATTGAATATCTATAGCACAAATAATAATGTCTCACACAGTACAAAGAAAGGTTGTGCAAAATGTGTAATACTGGGTGTCTTTGGAAGTCTTTTCTGGTAACTCTGTTAGTTACTCTATTTTTATATTTTATCCACACACACGGAATAATACTATTGCATTTACGTGTATGACAGATTGATAGGGTATGTCTACAAAATTATGATAAATATACATACTAAAGTATTACATAATACATTTGGTAAATAGAAAAAAAATTAAACACTAAACTGAGTAGCTTGATCATTTCCAAGTGCGTGATCATATAAACGCGGGTTTCATCCTCCTTTCACTGGAAACTTTCCGAACCACAACCTATCCCAGCCTGTGTTGGGCCGGGAAGAACCAGGTCCGGAGGTCCAAATTTGAATGGTCACACATCCATGTTCTAACCTTGCTGGATGTTGCTTACTCGTGATACTTTTGCTTCACTTACAAATAGCTGATTTTTTTTTAGTTAACCTGTTTTTGAGTTAACCTATTTTTGAGTCAACCTGTTTTTGAGTCAACCTAGGACTATAATGTTTATATTCCGCCAGGATTCGAACCCGGGCCACTTTGTATGCGTGCCAGTGTCAACCTCTGCGCGACAGTGACTAATATCATTTCAACTTTTTTTCTTTGTAGTATTCAGAGCTTTTTCCTACCCAGTATATTTTTTATTGATTCTGTATTAAAATTTAATACGTCAGAAAAACTTGCATCAAAGGTTTCGGGATTTTTTTTCTTCGTATCGGCCGAAGAAGATTTAGAGCAGCTGTCTTTCTCTCTCTCTCTCTCTCTCTCTCTCTCCTCTCTCTCTCCTCTCTCTCTCTCCCTCTCTTTCTCTGCACTACTTTCCAAGATGTTCGTTATCAGGGTGAATTTTCTCCCCCCCCCTCCACCACCAGCCCGAGTAAGGTGAAAGACCTACTCAACTGCCATCGAAGAGAAATACATTTTCGTAACCAGCCTCCGTGGCGTAACGGTTATGACGACTGATCCGTAATCCAGAGACCCTGAGTTCGATCCTCGCTCAGGGCAGACTTTTCGAAGAAAATTCTGTTCCCTCCGGACACGTGAGGCTGGTATTTCCGGCCCTGCCCACGCTGAGTTAGGATAATGTGGATTGCTAGTACGATTCTCAGCGAATGGAGGGTGTTAGAACCCAAGTTCTGACTATCTCAAATCAGGACGTTAAAACAAAAAAGATTCAATGGACATGAAAGAAGACTAGATATTGGATCTGGGTGTCCATATAATCCTCTCACCACCGTCTTTTTCATTTATTATAAATGTATATTCTATTGAAAAATGTCCAATTTGCACTGTATCTGATGGCTACGAGGTGATAAAACGGGGCACATAAAATCTTCATACACCGCATCATACATCTTCATACATTGTTCGTATCGACCGCACAGTCGTAAAATGATCTAATGGGGCGCAATTGGGATGTGTCGCACATTAAACGCAATTTGAGAAGGCCATAAAACACTTCGCCCCCTGAAAACCCCGAATTTTATGGCCTTCGGGGTTTTTTTCTCCTGTTTGATCTTTTGTGATGGAATTTCCGAATTTGTCGTAAAATTGTAATGGTATTGATTTTTTAATCCCAAGCGATTTCGATTTTACAAATTCTTATTGGATATTGTAAGGAAACAACAACAACAACTTCAAATAACATCGCTTTCAAATACATAGTCACATAATCATATGTTATTATCATTTTGACAGTGCTTTTCCCACCCATTCGCAAGGCAACACAACCCAGCTACTCAAATTAACCTCACCCAGCCTGAGTGGGGCCGGGAAATTTGCGAAAGTAATGTGGAGTAATGGGTTCGGAGCTGAATGTCCCCTTCACAAAAAGAAAATCCCTTAACACATAATCTTATTTTAGACCCTTAAAACATATTCTTCTCTTATTTGAAAACAAGTAGGTGTAAATTTGTAGTCTGCATACATCCAGGTACACTTCATCCATGCAGTTGAAGGTGACGTCAAAAAAAAAAAAAAAAAATGCAGCCTTAAAAAGTCCATCAGCATGGTGGCTCACTCCTTTTATTTTAAACTTTTAGGGTTTTAATGGCAGGATTCTCAAATTGCTTGAGATCTTCCAACTAACCATACAACTCCGTAACAAAAGCCTGAATCAAAGAAAAAATGTCGTTATGTTGAATCTCTACTATTGATTTCAGTTCTTTGTCTGTGTGTACTAGTCTGTTCTTAATTTTCATTTCAACAAATAGAGGCTTGATTCCTTTGTGTGTCTGTTTGTTTGCGCCTTCACACTTGGTGCAAAGACAAATTGACCGTCACCTATACAATGCTCTCCACTTTTTCTCTGTCTTCAATATTGATTATTCGATTTTTTTTCTGTATCTTCAATATTGGTTATTAGATTTTTTTCCCTGTTGTCAATATTGATTATAATCATTTTCTTTTCTGTATCTTCAATATTGATTATTTTATTTTATTGTGCATCTTTTATTCCGTTTGTGTTATTACAACACGCCCTTCGTTATATCTTGTGTACAACTAATGTTTTTATTATATTTTTATGCGAAGTGAACGGTGCAGCGGTTAAGAGTTTTAGCATACAATTTTGCACTGTTTTCGTCATAATTATGCATCCAAAGATATTGTTGCAAAACACCTTTAAGAGAAATGTGTGTTTTTACATCAATGATTCCTTACTGTATTCTACAATATGAGGCATTGCCTTACGTCGTTTCTGCATTCGACGCAACTGATGTATTTCTGAGAGGAACTTCTCATATTTGTGTTGAATCACTTTCGTGATATCACAACTACTCAAACTCGCTTTACAAACTCAAATCCCCTTTCATCTTAGAAGCCAAATAAAAATGGCTTATATTAGGATGGGTCCTCTGTAAAAAAGAAAGAAAAATAAAACAAATGATTTATTTATTATTATTACTAAATCTCCGCTGAAACCGGGACTTGAACCACCGACCTCCGTGGGTTATAAGTCCGCCGTCTTATCGATCTAGCTACTGAGGTCGGTTATTTTAGAAAGGATTCACACCAGGAGAGGTCACGTTTGCGTTATTATTAAACAAGTTGGATCAAGTTTTATTTACAAATGACATAGAATATATACAATTATACATACATAGATATTAAAATTAAGAAAACAAAACTTGATCAAGGGCTTTGTGTTGGAGGAACAATGGACCGCTTTGTGCCGCTGAATGACCGGGGAGCCAACATTATTCGCTCGCCGAAAAATATGTATGATCAATGATCATACATATTTATGTATGGCGTAACATATTGATCATATACATATTTTATAAAAAAAATTGTATGGCGTAACACATTGAACTCTGTGTAGTTGAGCTGAGGAATGTTATCATTGTCTCACTCGGATGATTCTCGATATACAGAATGCTTCTAAATCTTGGATGACACCGAATTCAGGGCCGAAACGATTTACGTCAATGACCTGTTTTGACGTTTTGTAGAGTAGGGTTAGGAAAATAAATATAGGGCTATGATTTGGGCCGTAACTCGGGCTTAGCTCAAAATGTTAATATGGATACAAAATTCATTTACATCATTCATTATGAACAGGACTCAGAAACGACTATACCAAATTAATTCCAATCCCAAACTACCACCCTGTATATAGGAGAAACAATGAAATTTCAATCATTCGATATTCCTCATTGCTATATTCGCCCGCTAGGAGCGACTCTCAGTTACTGGGCCACCCTGTATACAAAAGGAACCCATCAGGAATAATAATAATACTCCTTAGTGGAAGGTAACCACCAGGCGAGGTTAATGCTCAAGCATTTTCTACCACCTTACCCTCAGAGTCTTATTTCTACGTGGTCACAAAATTCAAATTTATGAGGAAAAATTCGTGCACTGGGTGGGATTCTAACAAACGGATCCCAACGCTACCAGGATTACCAGACTATCGCGTTAACCACTTGACTACCAGGAATAGCTATCGTCTTATTTTTTTTCACTTTGCCATCTCCCAAACCGACTTGGGAACGGTATTGTTCAACTTCATAGTTGAGGGTTACCCTGTATACAGACGGAACAATAGAATAGCTATCTTATCATTCGAAATTTCTCATTGCTATTTTCGCCCGCTACAGGCGACCTCAAGGCTAATAACCACGCTTCAATATAGTGGGAGAGGAAAGATGGACGAGTGATTTGAATACTAATGAACCTGGCTAATAATTTCTAGTCTGGAACTAAGGACACTCGATGCCATGACTTCTAATACAGTTACATTGTTGAGTCTTGGGAATCTTCGTCTATATTAAAATAACAATCATAAAAGACCCTTTAGTGGAAGGTATTCACTAGGCGACGTTAATGCTGGGACCATTTTCTACCACCTAACCTTCAGAGTGCTATTATTATGTGGTCATATACAGAAATATATGAAGAAATAAATTTATAGTTCAGTAGTATAATGATTCTGGTGTGCACTGGTAGTCATGTGGTTAACGTTCTAGTCTGGTAATCCAGGTAGCGTACGGATCGTTTGGTTCGAATCCGACCCAGTGCATGAATTTTTCCTCATTAATTTGAGTTTGTGACCACATAATAATCAGACTCTGAGGGTTAGGTGGTAGAAAATAATTTGAGCATTAACCTCGCCTGGTGCTTACCTTTCACTAAAGAGTGTTATTATTATGAAAGGCGGGCATGTATCATCATCGTATTCTCGTCATAGGTAACGCGGCTTCGATACCGATACGATACACAAAAATGTATATAGAAATTAGCTTTGGCAGTACTTTTTAGTGCACATAATAATTATATTGTATTTTTTTGATTTGTATTTATTTTATTTAAATATTTTAATCAGTTACAGCCGTATAAACAGAAAAGTGAAATCTCATGGAGAATACAAAATAATATTATAGACTTATCTTATCTTACATGGCGAATACAAATTAATGTTATCTTATCTTAATGATTCAATTAAGTTCAAATACAGAACAGAACCTTATCAATATATTTTGGCTGTGGTTATTGAGTCATTCGTCTCGCTGATGTGACGTTAAACAGATACAGTACCACCTCCGTTAGGCCAAAGACAATAACACAAATCATTGGCGTACTTAACTGGGTTGGGGTTGAGAAGGTCGTTCATCCGTAAATGGGGCTTTCCCAAATGACTATTTTTTTCGAGCAGATGATTGATTCTAATGTAAAAAGACCCGAGGAACACGATTTTGATGTCCAAAAATTAAAAAAGTCCTTCCTTAGGGATGAAAAGGCTCTCCAAAGGTCTTCCTTGAAATAACGCAATCTGATTGGTCGCTTACGCTGTGACGTCAAAAGTATGTAAACAAACAATTTTGAAACGCTACTTCGAAGTTTGTGTGTAGAATTACATTAGAGTTGAATGTGAAGAGTCGATTTAAAACTGTAATAAATTTGTGAATTTTAACTCTAATACAGTATTTTAAACTTTAATGTTAACTAACAATGTCTAAAATATCAGTAGATGACGGTATTGCAAAGGCTGTCAGTGGAAATTTACCTGCAGTAAGGACTTTTACAATGGCCAATTTCTTCAATTTACGCGTGTATTTCACGCGTGCTGCAGACGTACTTAGCAAACCAAATTCAAGTGCAGCCAGCCGTCCAATCGCTCGCTTTGGTTAAGAAACGTCCAGCGTGGTTAGGACAAAGATCGGTGAACGGTTTGGTTTATTTTAAAATTTATCATTGGTAATTACAAGCCCCACGATTTACTGGTAAGTAAATCTGAGAAGGATAACTTTATTGTGTATGTTGAAAATTAATAGATTGCGAACCAACTATATACAAGGTTATTGTGTTATGTAAAAATGAGAAATTCTGTGCCATTTATATACGTATAGGCTAGAGATTTTATCAAAGGAATCTCTATATTGCTTTTTTACGTCCGACTATCGAATATGACGCTAATGTAAATCTTCTTCGTATTGGGTATTGCATTTTTTCGTTTTAAAACAATTACGGACACAATGCTTCTTCGTGATCGATTCGCAGTGTATACACGTGGCTATTTTGAGATTGGAAGTGTTAACAATAAGTAACAACATCATCAGTCTTCTGTGAAAGTGAAACGTGAATTTGCAAAGTGTTCAAAGGCCCAGCATCCTAACTCGATCGTAGCAACCGGTTTTGACAGACAGTATGCTGGACTCTTCAACCCTTCGCGAATCACGAATTCTCACAGAACGAAAACAGAAAATAGACATTACCATGCAAGGTCGCGACTGAAGTATCGGCAAGCTAGACTTGAGGAGTCTAGAGAGAATACCGCGTTTTCAATCGACGTGTTCCACAATCAATTCTTGTAATAGTCAGCTATAGTATCAAGGATGGTACTTATAACAAATTAAATACTATTTTTCATTCACTGAAGACTTAAAAAATCAATTTCATTTAAGTGATACCTATGAGAAACCTATGGAAACTGTAGTATTTCAAAACTCCAAATTTTTTGTTTACATACTTTTGACGTCATCAAAACAAAAATGGCTGCCCGCGAAAATTAGGGTGTTTCAAATTTTCCAATTTTCAAATGAAATTTTCTCAATGATTGCGATTCCTAAATTGAAAATGGATGTCACCAATTGAATCAGCGTGTTCTAAACCATAAGAATAATTGGTTTGTAAAAAATGTGGGAAAGCCCCATTGTAGAAGTAGGAATGCCAGAACCAACCAACCTCAACCATGAGGAAAAAGTTACACTATGGCAACCCCTAGAAGGGTTGGGAAAAAGCAAAGTATAAGAAGAAGAATATTTATAAACAATTGGACCAAGCTTTATTTAAAAAAAAAATTATATACAATAAACATGGTAACAAGTTGTGAAATAAATATAAACAAAGCCTGATCAAGGGTGGTGATAAAAGTGATAATTCAAGAATAGTGAGAATAGTCTCGTTAACAAGCGATTTTTTGCACCGGTTTTACACCACAGTAAAACTAGTGACAAGATTGAAAATGGGATTTTCGTCTTATTAAAAAGATGATAAATGTCCACTTTTTTCTGAAAATAGACAAGAAAAAAAATGTCCATAATTTATGTGATTTGAGAAATATTATTTGAAAAAAAAAAAAAAAAATAAAGGCTGATTAACTGATTGTCATTTGTTTGTCTGTCAATGTTTCTTGTTTTCGGAATTTCGTGAAGAAATGAAACGAAAAATGTCATCAAATTTAATGGAGTTCCGATTTTTTACGATTGGAATTTTATCTGCCTTCGACAGTAATTTTCATACGTGAAGCAATCTTTTCTGACCTTGGTTCTGCATTCAATGCAGTAAACAAGTTTTCTTATTTTAGAAAATCAGCTACGCAGTTTGTTTAATGGTAAAAAAATATCTCGTTACAGATTGATTGAAATGAAGTGCCCCCATCATAAAGTATAAGTCTAAGTTTTTTTTCCTGTTTTCAAATTAAATGTTGTAATAAGGGAGTATTCTTCTAATTTCGCTTCAATTTAGCATTCATTTAGTTTTGAAAAGACAAATACATAATATTTGTCCCACTGTTCTGAGTAAACCAGCTTTTTTGTGTGTTTGATTTTTTCTTTTTTTATATTTTAAAAACTGGTTTATTCTCTTGTGCCGTTTGTTAGTTCTTTATATTTTCTGGTGGGTATATTATACTAAATATGTATTATTTTCTCTCAAAATATTAAAAGTAGTTCAATCACAGATTTTTTTCACAATAATGTGACTGATTACTTGAGCTATTATTATTTATTTCTCTTTTGTGTATAAAGGCTATACTTCTGAAGTCATTGACCTCACAGCAGCTCGACCTTGTAACGGACTCTGAACCTGGAAGTCGGTGGTTCAAATCCCAAGTTAGCAAAAATTTAGTAAAGCTAGTTTGAATAGTTGTAATATCACGAAAGTGATCAACACAAATATGATAACTATGAATATCTATCTGTGACCATAATCATTCAATTAAGATATCTTTATCTTTCAATTAAGATATAACTATTGTATACAAATAAATATAGTTAGCTTAACCAATTTAAAAAAATTGAGGACGCATGCAGAGTCCCCAGAGTTCCTAATTTATTTTTTTGCAATGCTCTTTAAAACATGAAAAAGTAACAATTTTTTTATTATTCCATAAATCCTCGCGCAAATCCCCACATGACCGTTACTATTTGAAATATAGACTCGCGTGCCGACCTCCCCCCCCCCCCCACCTCCTCCTCATATAGGGGATAACTGTCACTTCGTCCAGGTGACACGACAGGGAGGGAGTGGTTCGAATCTACGAAAATAATAAAAAAATGAATACATCCAGGTAATAAAATTTGAATAAAGCTGCGGTTTTGCGGTCGTAAAAGCAAGGCAGACAAAAAAAACAATACTTTTTATAGGTAATAGACATTAAAAATAAGGGCAGACACTATCAACAGAATGAAACCTACCCCGAGCGGTGCCCCTATAATAATCTATATCCTGGGTTTTATGATCTGCGCGCTAGCAAATGACAAAAGGGTTAGTTAATCACTTAATTGGACCAGGTTTATTGCGTGCAGTAGTGGAAGTAAAATAATATCTGGATATTTTATTGATGATAATACTAATAACTCAATGACAATACCTGGCTGGATATTGTAGATGATAATAATAATGTAATAGTTAAAAAGAAAAGACATGTGCAACTAAGCGCGTGGCGGCATTACAGATAATTCGTTGATTATCTGTTTTGCCACTAGCGGCAAAAAAAAAAAAGATTTTTAGTATCGTTTGCATGAGGTAATGTATTTTCAAGCTTTGATTTCTTTGATTAATTACCTTTCGATAAGAATGATGAAGTATATCATCAAAACATTAAAAGTATTGTTGGAACAATAAAAAGGATTGGGTGGAAGAGATTGCCATAGGCAATAACCCCGCCCTTTAGTTAGGACATAATTATGTATCTCGTATATTAATTTGTAATTATCTGTGTCCTTATTAATAAGGTGTAAAATAATAATACTAATAAATAGAACAGTACAAGGACTTAACTTCTGAACCTCTCATGCTAAACAAATTTCAAACTGTCTTACATCAACAATTATTATTAATGTATCTCTACAACTCCTGATAGTAAATTATAAGTCTGCCATTCCTCCCAGCACATCATCTATCGTTTGAAGTTATACTACTGTTTTGTCTTATTCACTTTCGTAATGTCACATAATATAATAAACTTTGAATATATTAATAACAAAAACTGACATCTCATGATGTTTGCCTATAGACACAGTAATACACATAGTTTGGTGATTTTTAGCATTAATAATGGTGGATGAATTTCTTTTTTTACATATTTTTTGATGTTTTGTTCAGGTGTTGTTTTTATATATATGATTATTTGATTATGGATGATCTTGCAAGAACCTCTAACTCGCTTGACTAAATCTTCGCTGAAATTGGGACTTGAACCACCGACCTCCAGGTTACAAGTCCGCCGCCTTCTCGATCAAGCTACTGAGGTCGGTACCAATTTATATACTATAGATGTATACTATGTATGTAACGTATCTATTCCACGGAAAAGTTTGTCTTATCATCTGAGGAAACCAAGATTAATGGCAGCAAGCTTCCACACTGTCTGGTGCAAAAGTTTCCGTAGAACAATAAAGCTTCCCTAGGTTGTACTTAAGAAGGTTTGGGTAAGCTGAAAGTAGAGAGGGACTGACGAAACCGCAATGATGGGATTGGGCAATGAACCTCGGTTTATATGTTCCTTTTATACATCGATCGGTTCATACAGGACTCAGTTTATAGGTACCTACATTGATTTATAAACTGTTGGCATAATGGGACTAAGTGTCTTGCCCTGACACTCAAAATTAAGCACTACTTATACTTATAAAGAACTCAGTTTATACCTTTCATTTAACTAATAATAATAAGACTCCAAGGGTTAGGTGGTAGAAAATGCTTGAAGCATGAACCTTGCCTGGTAGTTACCTTCCACTATAGAGTATTATTATTATTATTATTATCTCTCTCTCTTTCTCTCTCTCTCTCTTCTTACTCTCTTCTCTCTCTCTCTCTCTCTCTCTCTCTCTCTCTCTCTCTCTCTCTCTCTCTCTCTCTCTCTCTCTCTGATCCTCGACTGTTTATTAAACTTTCAAATCGAACACCTTCAGCTCAAGGAGAAACCGTCCTGGGAAAAGTGAAATCAGATGACAGGTCCTGGCGGCTTCAATAATATTCTCATTCGTGCCTCACGATCAGGAGTTGAGATTCACCTGAGCTGTCTCTATTAACAACCAATCACGGCTCTTCATTTTATTCAGGTGTGTAGAGCTCGTGACGTAGAATTCGTCACGTCGCAAAGTCCGTGACGTAATGCGCCATGTTTGCAAATAAAATAATAAGTGAGATTATCATATATTTTGTGTTAATCACTTTCGTGATATCACAAGTACTCAAACTAGCTTTACCAAATCTACGCTGAAAACGGGAATTGAACCACCGACCTCCAAATTACAAGTTGGCCGCCTTATCCATCAAGCTACTGAGGTCGGTAAAAAAAATAAAAAAAAATAATACCATCAATGACAGTGAGAATGATGATATTTTTTTACTTTTTTCAATTCAGGTTTAACGTCGCTTTCTTATTGATAATAATAATAACACTCTAATGGAAGGTAGCCACCAGACGAGGTTAATGCTCAAAGCATTTTCTACCACCTAACCCTCATACTATTATTAATATGTGTCACAAACTGAAATTAATAGGAAAAATTCACGCACTGAGTGGGATTCGAACCACCCGTATTATAGTCGTGTTTATATATCTCCAACGCTTAAACGGTATATTCCCGCGTTGAAATCGGGCCTGGCTTAATCCCTTACGCGTGGATTTCAAGTGTGATAAAATGCGACGTACCTGCTGTAAACAATTTTCCTGTAAATTTGTTAGTACATATGAGATATATTTCAGCATATACATCCATAATGCACACTCGTGTATGACTGTGTAAACAAGTTACCTGTAAGTCTGTTTACATGAGATAACCATGCATCCTTGTTTTACCTGAAATTAAACAAGAGTACATTCCTAATGGACAAACTCACCTGTATCATTGTTTATAGAAGATTAAAACCATATGTTTCCAAAGCATAAACACTAAAACAGTTACTTAAGTATAATAATAACAACACAATAACACTCTTTAGTGGAAGGTAACCACCAGGCGAGGTTAATGCTTAAAGCATTTTCTACCCTCAACCCTCAGAGTCTTATTATTATGTGGTCATAAACTCAAATGAATGAGGAAAAATTCATGCACTGAATGGGATTCGAACCAACGGATCTCTACGCTACTTGGATTACCAGACTAGCGCGTTAACCACTTGACTACCAGTGCAAAGTATCCCCTTGTGTGACATTGATCCACGGTGTTGACACACTTTGGTATAGAACTACATCAGGAAGCGTAGTGTCAGGTTGGTTATTGTTGTATCCGGCTGTTGTCACCTCTATAATTGACACTGATTCTATGCTATCCTTACTCTGAGGGTCAACCTCTGCTAACTGGATAATGAGATAGCACCTGCTGTGTTGTGTGTACCTACTGCTAATATTGTGATTAGTACTGTTGAGATAATAGATAACGGATTATAGGGAAGAGAGAACTTTGGTGTCTCCACTAATAATGTTCTAATTTGTTGTTTTGTCGTATCCACTAATAATGTTCTAATTAGTAGTTTTGGCGTCTCCACTAATAATGTTCTAATTTGTAGTTTTGGCGTCTCCACTAATCATGTTCTAATTTGTAGTTTTGGCGTCTCCACTAATAATGTTCGAATTTGTAGTTTTGGCGTCTCCACTAATCATGTTCTAATTTGTAGTTTTGGCGTCTCCACTAATAATGTTCTAATTTGTAGTTTTGGTGTCTCCACTAATAATGTTCTAATTTGTAGTTTTGGTGTCTCCTCTAATAATGTTAAATTAGTAGTTTTGGCGTCTCCACTAATAATGTTCTAATTTGTAGTTTTGGCGTCTCCTCTAACAATGTTCAATTAGTAGTTTTGGCATTTCCATTAAAAGTGCTCTAATTTGTAGTTTTGGCGTCCCTTTAATAATGTCCAATTATTAGTTTTGGCCCCTCCATTAAAAGTGCTTTTTGAGAAAAGGCATTTTATTATAAGAATTCAGTTAATTAAACTAAACTAAGGCACTTCAAAAAGTACATCAGTACTTATTGGTATTTTCTTCAATGAGAGAGACGATTTTTAGTAGTGATTAAAAGTGGTTAACGCGCTAGTCTGGTAATCCAGGTAGCGTAGGAATCCGTTGGTTCGAATCCCGGCCAGTGCATGAATTTTCCCTCATTAAGAGCGTTTAGGTAGTAGAAAATGTTTTGAGCATTAACCTCGCCTGGTGACTACCTTCCACTGAAGAGTGTTATTATTATTATTATTTTTCTAATGATGAAATAAATATTTTATTTTTATCATTCACGAAACTGTTGGTGTTCTGGGACTCCGGACGGACCCAAGTTCCTATCCGTGCCTTGTCTGTGGCAGTGTGGCAACAGTTATAATAAACGTGCAAACCAGACATTCTTTACAACACCAGACTCAGCCACACTCAGCAGACACCAAAAACAAACATGTGTTTCTTCTCTCTCAAAGCAATTTCTCAGCACATTCAAATCTCCCCAGACGCGAGGCGTTATGCAAATTCGCCCGCAAGGACAATGCAGGCGTTGCGCTGTGGATAATGAGCACACTTGTAACATATGTTGCGTCCCGTGCTCAACATATGTCACGGCGTTTTGCTAACCACATCAGTAATTACCTGTCGGTTTGTACTCCTAATTGCTTCGTCTAAACCTGAGCACACGGTTATTAGTTCGTCACCAGTCTGGGTAACTCCACAATGGATCACTTGCAAATGGTAAAAAAAATATTTTTTTATTTTTTACTTTTTATTTTTATTTTGCAAAACAATCAATAACAACAAAGTAATAACAATAATTTTTTTTAAAAAAACTCGTGTATTGATGATATTAATGCCCGATAGACGTGTGTATATTGACGGGTTTAGCCCTATTTACATTTTCAAATAACCGGTGCGCTCGTGTTGAGCCAGCACCTAAATGGGAAGTATTGTGTGACTTCTCGCCCATCAGAGGGGAGGTATACTACGGGATGGGCAAGCTGCAACACGGACCGCCTATAGTAGATGCTGATTCATGTCGAATGCAGTACTACCGCCCATGGTCAATATCTCCGATACAATACCTAATCATTCATGACCTTCAGTCTAATTACGTCTGTTCATCATCCTACTCTTTCACGTTTTCGTACCCAGATAAACAACCCATTGTGCTAGGGTACTCTAGAGTCTAGAGAACAATAGAGAAATCTATTGTGCACTGGTGTTCAAGTGGTCAACGCGCTAGTCTGGTAATCTAGGTAGCGTAGGGATCCGTTGGTTCGAATCCTCATTAATTGGAGTTTGTGACCACATAATAATAAGACTCTTAGAGTTAGGTGGTAGAAAATACTTTGAGCCTTAACCTCGCCTGGTGGTTACCTTCAAACTTTTTTTTATTATTTATCCTAGATGGGGTTGTGACATATCAAATCCAATGATTTTGAGCTGCTAATTACGAATTGGACATTGATTTTTAGCTAACTGTTACCTTTGAGTCACCAGTGGCTTTTGGTCCCGTTCCCATTCCTAATAGGATAAGGAAAGCCGTGTGATGTTTACACCAGATTTTTGTTTAGGGCGTTCTTCACACCTCGACCACCATGTGATCTTATATATGGACTTAATTAAATTGAATTCATTGCACATACAATATGTATTTGGACGCCACGACGTCCTGATACTCGTAGAATCAGGTGGGAGAAAAATGATTTTATGCCAAGACACTATTATATTCTATCAGCCATTCTTTATTTCTATTACCTTGTTAGATATTCATTCGCCTTGTTATCTATTTTCTATTCCAGTATCTTTTTACTATTTCTATTACCTTGTTAGGTATTCTCATTCGCCATGTTATCTATTTTCTATTCCATTATCTTTTTTTCTATTTCTATTATTTTGTTAGGTATTCTCATTCGCCATGTTATCTATTTTCTATTTGAGTATCTATTTCAACTCGAGTGTATTTCTCGACCCATCTGTTTTCTAGTTTATTCGGTTATCTGCATCTCTATGCAGCATAAATAGATTTTCTTTTCAATATTGAAATACGAAACAACTCATGCATAATATTCTTCAGACGATGTTTCGACGTTTCATTGAATTTCAAATAGGACTCTCTTCTTCTGTTTTTTTTCTCTCTCTCTTCTTCATTTCTCTCTCTATTTTTTTCTATCTCTCTCTGTGTTTCTCTCTCTCTATTTTTTTCTATCTCTCTCTCTGTTTCTTACTTTCTCCCCCTCTCAATCAAGCTCATTCTATACCTTTCGTCCTCTCTCTGCCTCTTTTTCTCTCTAACCATAGAAGTTATTTTATATTAGCTTAGGTGATTTATGTATTATGCTTATTATTGTAAAAAATATATTATGAACTTTTTCAAATCAAATCAAATCAAATCTCTCACTCTCTCTATCTTTCTCATCCCTCCTCTTAATCCCGTTATTTCCCTATCTATCTCTCTGTCTCCCTCTCTCTCTTTCTTTCCCTCATTCTCTGTCTCTCTTTCTTTCCCTCTCTTACTCTAATTCTCTGTCTCTCCCTCTCTCTCCCTCCCTCCCTCCCTCCCTCCCTCCCTCCTAAATTCCTTAACTCTGGGTCTATTTAGACTCTTCAATGAATTCCATGGTTTGATCATCATGAGAGAGATCAAAAAAAAAAAAAAAAAAACATTTTGTATATATTTATTTTTAATCAAAGTATCATAACCCAAACACGTGTACTATCCTTGTTCATGACGTCACTACTCCTATATACTTAATTATCTATTCCTATGTACTAAGTTATCTACTCCTATGTACTTATCTATCTACTCTCATGTAACATCCTGGATGCACCATCCCTCACGTGAAGATTCCTTTCATAACATCCTCAGCTCCTGAATATACTCTTGGGTTAACCATTTCCTCTGTCTTCTTTGTGTGGTTGCTATGTCCTGTGAAGATATTGAAGCATGCTTCCTTTGAGGCCCGGGTATGAAGCGTGGCTCTCTGTTGCCAGGAAGACTAGAGGAGTGATTAAAAAAAAAAAAAAACACTGGTCTTCTCACTGTTGATCGTCCCCCAACTAGACCTAGTAACTTTATCAAAGACTCTATTTTTTTTAAAGATGAGTGTTTCACAGCCTTTTTTATTTCGTAGCCATGAAACAGGAGCTACTGTAGACGCTTGTGGTCTGTGTTGTAGCCTGCCCTTCCCGTTGTTGTGCCTTCCCTCTGATGGGCGAGAAGTGACACAATACTTCCCATTTAGTTGCTGGAGATAGGGTTGAACCTGGATATATGAGAAAAGTTTCAGGTCAAATTTATCTCTCATCATATAAAGAAAAATAAGTTTTTATAAGAGAAACCTGGATGTGAAAGAAAAAAATATAGAGAAAAGAAGGATAAGAAACAGGGAGTAGACTAGAATTGGCTTGGTTCTGGGGGCCCCTGTCAATTATTAGCCTCCTTGTAAAGACAGTGGTAGAAGTGCTCAGTCATTCCTCCACTGTCTAACTACCATCGTTCACGATGACGCCACCCTAATATGATGATGACTGTTTTGTTTAAATTGAGAAGTATGATCTTAACTTTTTGTAGGATGTCTTGATTAGTCTAAAAATCTAAAACATTTAATGTGTTCAAACAAAGTGCTTCTTATCAGTAGTATTTGTTCAATATTTTCAACAATGAGTTGAGCAATAAAATTCGAAATTAATATTTTAACATTGAAAATACTTCCATTGATCCGCCCAAGAACGATAAGAAAACATTTCATACAAATACAATTTGTCCTCTGTAATTTGTGTAATCGTGTCATAATCATATCAAAAACCTGTAATGATATCCAGATTAAACAAATTGACCTAATCACTAAATGGACAGTTTCCATAAAAGGCAATGCCTCTATGATCGTCCATTACTGCTTCATGTTCTTTGATGTTTTGTAATGGTATCATTGCATCCCACTTTCTGTCTCCATTTCATTGAAGGTTCGGTGTGGTATATCTTCATTACTTGTTTTTGTGCTTAACCATCTAAAACATATCCTACCTTCAAACAAGAAAAGAAAAGATAAACAACATAGATAAAATATATTCACATGTCCTAACTAAAGGGCAACGTTATTTCCTATGGCAATCTCTTCCACCCAACCCTTATTTTATTCAAATGATAACGAATTATTCTATACAAATGATCTGTTTGGTTCGAATGTTTCTAAAGTTGACCATATGCTTTTTAACGATCCGAAAGTGTATGAAAATGGAAAATTAGTTCATGCTGGTGTCTGTTACATAGTCCTTAACTTTGACGGGGTTCTGCGAGGATGATCGATGGCATTGTATACGTTTATATGAGGGAGTCATTCGTACTAATTATTCAATGTTTCTGTAATTGATGTTGGGTTTAGGTCATAATTAATTATTATGTAAATATCCCACTCTAATTGTTATGCACATGAAATAGTATGTATGGTTTTTTTTGTGGTGAAGCACAAGGCCTCTTTACAATTTTGTGGCTGAAGTAGTAATGTTAATAAGTTTTTTTTAACTACATGTATCATATTTCTGAATCATTTCGTGCTGTCATAACTAATCAAACTCGCTTTACTAAATCTACGCTGAATCTGGGACTTAAACCACCGACCTCCAGGTTACAAGTCCGCCGCCCTATCGATCAAGCTACTGAGTTCGGTCTTATGAAAAAGAAATATTAATACTGACCTCAGTAGCTTGATCGATAAGGCGGCGGACTTGTAACCTGGAGGTCGGTGGTTAAAATCCCGGAGTCAGCGAAGATTAGAGTATAGCTTTGAGCTTAGAGTATTAGAGTTTGAGTAGTTGTGATATCGCAAAAGTGATTAACACAAATATGATAACTTTTTATTTATTAATTGATTTCATGCAAAGTAGAAACACGACATGCTCGGCGCTGCACTCATCTGCCCATTCAGCTGAAAGTCTTGATCCTTTTTTATGACTTTTCATAATGACTTTCTAACAAAAAGACTTAATAGGTAAGGCGGCGGACTTGTAACTTGGAGGTCGGTGGTTCAAGTCCCGGTTTCAGCGTAGATTAGAGTAAAGTGAGTTTGAGTAGTTGTGATATCGCGAAAGTAATTATCACAAATATGATAACTTTAAAAAAAACTTTTATAGTAATGTTGATAGTAACAATACAATTATAAAAATTGATATTATGTTGTACCGTATGGTAGGAGGGTGGACTATGATAATTTGTACATATGACTATTATTTAGTGTTTTTTCATGGTAAAATAATTTCCATATGGGGTTAAGATGTATAAAAAAGATGCAAATTAGGGTTGGAACTTATGGTACCTCGCAGTAGAATACCGTTGCCACCCGCAGTAAACAGAAGGTAGCATAATAATAAGAATATCGCCTAATTTATACTGCCCGATTAGAACTATTAAGTCCCATTATTCCAGCAGTAAGGCCAAGACGCATTATTATGTGGTAAAAATCCCAAATGGGTGGAAAATTTGTCATGTCCTGGCTGGGTTTCGAACCCGCGACCTCTGGAACCTCTGGATTCACAGAGTGCCGCCTTTACCACTGACCTACCGGGAGCATAATGAGATAATTTTAATAGGTGAGGATGATTTTATGGCACTGTCGATATTCTGCTGGTATTCAAATGAGTTGCCACTATATCAGCAACAGATGTTCTGAGGATATGGTAGAAGGGGTTGCAGCAACTTTAAAATTAGCCGTTATTGAAATAATATGAACTCACAGTGGTAAAAAATTTACATATTGTTTTCTTTACTGGACTAATACTAATTAATTGAATTTGCATATGTATATTTTCATTATTTATACCAATCTTTGCGTAATTAGTAACTAGTTAATATTATGCTCATACAGTGTGTCTTTACTCCGACGGTTTTGAAAAAAAAATGTACGTTGGCCCTCATGTTTTTTTTTTAATTAACATTTATATAAAGAGAGACAAATTGGAATTATATCAGTTCGCCATTGCGATTGATATCATAATGTATTTTTACATCCACGTGATAACCGACCTCAGTAGCTAGATCGATAAGGCGGCGGACTTGTAACCTGGAGGTCGGTGGTTCGAGTCCCAAGTTCAGCAAAGATAGTATTACTACCAACCATCTTTTTGCCGAAAGTCATACCTTTTTTTAAATAAAAAGGTAATTGTGCCCTGGAACTGCTTGCGCATTACTTTAGGGCACTTTACCTTGACATCCAATCCATGCCATTCCGGAAACGGAAAAACTCGGCTAGAATTTTCTGCTCCGGCCGGGATTCGAACCCTCAACCTCTGGGTCAGCAACCAATGCTCTTAACCACTGAGAGGTCGGCCGAAACTCATCCCTAAATATCAAGTTTGTTGGCGAATTTTGTGTAATGTTCCAGTGGCGGAATTATGGACAAATGATTCACTAGAGTATTAAAGAAACGAAAACGTGCTTTAATACTGCACTGCTCACTAAAAGTGTGATATATAATAACACAAAGCATACACATTTATTATTATGTCAGTGATTTTTCTTTTACAGTCAAATATGGATATAATGGTTGAGATTTGTATTTATTCATTACAAGGTTAAAGCCTCTATTACAATAATAAATCCTACCTATTTAAAGAACAAAATATTGAATAGTTTGTTATAGTTTGAGATGAGATCGTTATCATATTTGTGTTAATCACTTTCGTGAAATCACAACTACTCAAACTCGTTCTACTAAATCTACGCTGAAACTGGGACTTGGACAACCGACCTCCAGGTTACAAGTCCGCCGCCTTGTCAATCAAGCTACTGAGGTCGGTACATGGATATAATTGCCTCGGATATAGTAGAAACCTCTTAATAATATTGAAAATCTCAGGTCTGCGTCACCTGTTTATGTGTAATAGAGAACTCACTGGATATGTAGGTACAGTGGAACCTGGATATAATGGACTCGGATATAATAGAAACGTCTTTATAATAGAGAAACTGGCTAAATTAGAAACCTCTTTATGATAGAATTTTTGCTCTGTCCCTTGGGTTTTATGATATCCATGTGTCACTGTATTTTGAGAAGACACAAACCCAATGCTGGAACTTTTGGAGCAAGTAACTCATCTCACTGATAACAACAACAACAACAAGATATATGTATATCTATCTGATAGGTGCCACCCATGTTTACCAAACATCCAGGTAAGACAAATAGTGGCGGCGTGCCGGCTGCACCTCTGTTTGTTTTGACAGACGGCTAAGTTCCGCCTCATTAGCGGCTGTAATCCGCCCGTCATGAACCCACGGGATCCTGATGTGCACCACGCCTGAGCTGCCGGGATTAGGAGGAATGCTCGTAAATTGTTTTGTGTGCATGGCTCTCCGGAGTGAATTGAAATTTCAAGATTTGGGACATCTCGATTTTAAGATTGTGAAGTTACTGTCATAAAACTCATAGAATACAAACTTTAACTGATGCAAGCCACAAAAAGAGCTTATATAGAACTAACTATCATGCAGTGTTGATAATCTTAATATATAAATCTCAAAGTCACTGACTGACTGACCACTGACTGATCATCGCTCTACAGCCCAAACCGTAAGTCCTAGGAAGCTGAAATTTGGTAGGTAGCTTTGTCTCATAGTCTAGATGTGCAATAAGACGGGATTTTTCGAAATTCCCACTACAACACCTGCCATTGGCGAAAAAGGATTTTTGCTTTCCGGGCATGCCTCGGCACGCAAAGCGGGCGACAGCCCGCTAGTAATATAATAATGTATAAACTGGACCTGGAAATTGTTCTCCTATATCGAGATTTCTCTTATATCCAGGTTCGACTGTATAGGCTTAGTAATAATAATAATTCCGTGTCCGTGAGATAGGGACAGATACCTATATCACAGTGGTGAGAGGATTATATGGACGCCCAGATCCGATGTCTAGGCTCCTTTCATGTCCATTGATTCTGTATGGTTTTAACGTCCTGACTTGAGATAGTCAAGACGGGGGTTTTACCCTCCATTCGCTGGGAATCGTACCAGCTACCCACATTAACCTCACCCAGCCTGGGTAGGGCCGGAATTGCCAGCCTCATGTGTTCGGAGGAACAGAATTTTCTGTGCGAAAAGTCTGCTCCAACCGGGGGAATCGAAGTCAGGACCACTGGTCGACGGGCAGTAGTCACAACCGTTACGACACGGAGGCTGGTATATGCTTAAGGGGAGAACTTAAAAAAAGCTTGATAGAATCAAAGGTTAGGCCCAATCTCTTGACACATTGACTTCCTTAATGAAAAAATCTTCATCAGGAAAAGGCTTGACAGAAAGAAAGGTTAGGCCGAACCAGTGGACCAAGTTCATTACCAGGAAACGCTAGCACCATTGTCTGCTGGTAACTCCTAGTGCTGGTCTGCTAGACAAGGTTCTGTGCAACCAAATCTGTGTGGGTCTACTGGATGGCTTGTAACTTGTAAGTAACTGACACTCTAGTGGGCGCCTCACCTTTATACAGAGTGTCTCAGCCCACTGTTGTTGTTGTAACCACAGCTGTGAGGAGTGATGATATCCAGCCAACTTAAGTTGAAAGTTGGCTCGTCCTGAACCACATATTTCTACTTAAGATTAACCATCGCCATCGTGAGGACTTGGGTTTTTTCTTTTTAAGCCATTAAACCCTTAGGAAACTGCAAGCTAGCCTTGCTTGTTAGAGTCCGCTCTCTGTTTATAGTCCTCTAGCGAGACACTGGTCTTCTCACTGTTGAACGTCCCCCAACCAGACCTAGTAACATTATCAGAGACCCTATTCTATGAAAAACAAACATCATCTCTGTTTCTTATTTAACTTCAAGCTCTCAGCTTGGGGCTGAACCGAGTCACACATTAGATCAAGTACTAGGGCTGCAGCTGAACACATTAGAAATGTATATGAACGCGGATACTCAGCCGTCTACTGTCTACAACTCATGGTAATCCGGTTCTATCTGAGAGAAGGCGCTATCTCCTATCAAGAGATACCTAGGCACCCAGCCAGCTCGCAGGTGTGTGCCTCTGATCCAGAGAGGCAGGTGATGACGCGGGATTACCTCTAGGATTTGTGAGCGTGGCCACAGAAGTAACTTCAAGTGTCATGCTTGAAGAAAACACCACACACACGCCCTCTCAATCAGAACCAGCTACCCGATCCGCTCTAGTCCCCTGGTTTTGGTTCGATTCCTGCTGCGTTTTTGATCTAGTCTTAGTATATTTCCGTGCGTTTTGATCTAAAATATTGTGTAGTATTTTGTAATCATCCAAGAGATGAGATCTTGTTTTGTGTGCTCTAGTTAATGTTGATATTACTCTTTAGTGGAAGGTAACCACCAGGCGAGGTTAATGCTCAAATTATTTTCTACCACTAATAACCCTCACAGTCTTATTATTATGTGGTCACAAACTCAATTAGTGAAGAAAAATTCATGCACTGAGTGCGATTCGAACCTTCGAACAAACTTTTTCTCTTTATCTTAAACCTTCAGTTGAGTGTCATATATTATTAGAGCATTCAGTGTGAAACGGGAATAAAGTTACGATAAGCCCACAAGTCGGAGTTTCAACCAATCACAGCACACTATAGCCCGAGTTGAGGGACAGTCTAGCTCTAGCTTATCTTAACTTTAATCCTGATTTATAACTCGGCCCTTAGTCATAAAAATACTCATAATAAAATGGTAACTATCACGACTTCAATACTAAGTTTTTAGAGTTAGATACTATTCAAAACAGATTATCATATTCTTTTTTTTCAGTGGAAATATTTTTTTTCTATTATTTTTCTACATTTATTTCGGTTTAGATTATAATATTCTAATTTATTAGATGTAGTTGTGCTATGAATTTGTTATATATTATACTAAGCATAGAAGTGTGGGAGTAATTATTTCACATTAGCAACTTTGTAAGGCTAAGATGTGTCTCTTTGTTTATTTATGACTGTTCTCTTCTTTGTGCTCAGCTCTTATTTCTTTTTTTCTCTCTATTCTTCTTCATTTGGCTTACTCCATTCATAAACTGTTGTATGTTGTGCACTATTGTGTTTCATCTGGATAAGAATCACGCTAAATAATAGCCATTGTGGTGTTCCGAAGATGTAAACTAAAATATAATAATAATTCCGTGTCCGTCAGATACCTACATCATGGTGGTGTGAGGATTATACGAGTATGGACGCACAGATCTAACGTATAGGCTTCTTTCTTGTCCATTGATTCTATTTGGTTTTAACGTGAGTTAGTCAGGACGGGGGTTTTAACCCTCCATTCGCTGAGAATCGTACCAGCTACCCACATTAACCTCACCAAGCCTGGGTAGGGTAATTTTTACAATTTTGCCTCATCTTCTTGTTTCGTTGCTAACCTCTCTCTCCTCCCCTCTCCTCTGTCCCCAGACACGTTCGTGACGTCACACGAGTTCACGCTGGCCCGTGACGTGCCCGACCTCAGGCTGGGCATCGTGGGCTCCCTGGCGTCGGGCAAGTCCGCCCTCGTGCACCGGTTCATGACGGGGGCGTTCCTCCAGGAGGAGTCGCCCGAGGGCGGGCGGTTCAAGAAGGAGGTGCTGATTGACGGGCACAGTCATTTGCTCCTGATACGAGACGAGGGCGTACCGCCGGAGTTGCAGGTGAGTTGTGGGCGTATTTTTTTTTCGTGGGCGTATTTTTTTTTTTTTTTGTGGGCGTAATTAGGAGATGAGTGTTTCACAGCCTTTTTTTTGTTATGAATATTTATTTAAAGAGAGGTCTGTAACATTCAGAGTCCTTGCCCCTTTTTTATTTTGTAACTGTGAAATAGCAGGTACTTTAGAATCTTAATATATAAATGTCAAAGTCACTGACTGAGTGATCATCGCTCTACAGCCCAAACCGTAATACCTAGCGAGCTGAAATTTGGTAGGTAGTTTTGTCTTATAGTCTAGATGTGCAATAAGACGGGAATTTTCGAAATTCCCACTACAACACCTGCCACTGGCGAAAAAGAATTTTTTGCTTTCACGGCCATGCCTCGGCCCGCAAAGCGGGCGACAGCCCGCTAGTACTATATAAGGCGTAATCTTTAAGATGATCGGCACATGAGTCATCTACTGCTGATCTGACATGAAGGCGTACCCCGTGAGTTGCAGGTGAGGTGTGGGCGTTTTTTTTCCCCCCTTGGGCGTATTTAGGAGATGATTGTTTCACAGCCTTTTTTTTATTTTGTAATCATAAAGAGGACCTACTGTAGAATGATGGGCGCAGCTGCTGATCTAGAATGAGAGCGTATCATATGCTCCTAATGTTTCACAGCCTTTTTATTTCGTAGCCATTAACAGCAGCTACTTTAGAATACTATAAGGTTTAATCTTTAAGATGATCTGCACATCAGTCATTTACTGCTGATCGGACTTCAGGGCGTACGCCCTGAGTTGCAGGTGAGGTGTGGGCGTATTTTTTCCCCCCTTGGGCGTACTTAGAAGATGAGTGTTTCACAGTCTTTGATTTCGTAACCGTGAAACAGCACTGGTAGTCAATTGGTTCAATGTGCACTGGTAGTCAAGTGGTTAACGCGCTAGTCTAATAATCTAGTGCATGAATTTTTCCTCAGTAAATATTAATAACACTCTGAGGGTTAGGTAGTAGAATATGCTTTGAGCATTAACCTCGCCTAGTGGTTACCTTCCACTAAAGAGTATTATTATTAAGATAAACATAAGAAGCACAGGATAGAAACCAATGGACAGGTCTAGGAGAGATCCTCAGCCAAGGTGGGGATAATAACAATAACACTCTTTAGTGGAAGGTAACCAGCAGGCGAGGTTAATGCTTAAAGCATTTTCTACCACCTAACCTTCAGAGTCCTATTATTATGTGGTCACAAACTCAAATTAATGAGGAAAAATTCATGCACTGGGTGGGATTCGAACCAACGGATCCCCACGCTACCTGGATTACCAGACTAGTGCGTTAAACACTTGACTACCAGTGCACAATGTTATGTTATGAACTCATGATGTATGTAATTATGTATGTATGTATTTTATAATGATGTATGTAAATCAGGACAGCAAGTTTGAACAAAAATTACCAAAATTATGAAATTTTTAATCGTTTCATTAGAAGCACCAGATAAAAAGGCACGCACAAAATACAGAACTAGTAACTATCATTAGACTCAAATGAAGGTAACTACTGCCCTAGAGTGTATTTTAATATTTCCAATCGTTACATAACTCTGACTGTGTGGTTATTAATATTTATCCAATACATGTTACGCACTAATAATATGTCCTTAGATCGATTCCGTGAGAAGTTGAATTAAAATGTAACGCCTAAGAGAAAAAAATCTAGCTAGTTAGCTACTCAGCTATGCAAAGTAGGCACCTATTATATCATGGATCTATTACATCTACTGCAAGATCCTCGCTTGTTTTACCATTAGCCCTCTCTCTCTCTGTAGAATATATACAGATGTCTTGGATCCACATAGGCTACTGATAACTCGACTTTAAAGCTAGAACAAAATCTAGCAACAATAAACCGCTTATACAGGGTGTAACAGACTTGATGTAAAATCTCTTAAATCTCTCTTTCCAACCAATAATGTTCTATAACACTTTTGATTTAACTTAGGGATTCGAACCCGGGTCACCTGGAGTGGAAGCCGAGCATGCTACCGCTATGCCAAGGTGACTAAATCTTACATAATAGTGAGACCACCAGGTGTCGACTTTCAGGTGGTCAAGTGGTTTCTGTTTCTATGGCCTTGATCAAAGAACCAGGACAGTTTCAACCAATAACCAACTTTTGCTGTGGAATTACACTCCCATGTCAAGGTTGTAGCTTCTTTGAAATCTTGGAAATTTATACAGTAATATGTAGCACGTTAAATGTAGTATGTTCAACGTAAGCAATAAAGGCAATGATAGATTTTATGGTCAAATTCATTTTAGTTTTTATTCCAAACATTATTGAACCTCACTTGTATGGTTATGTAATACATTCACCCCCATGCAGCCTAAGACTTGTTTTTACTTAATTCATCATAAGGAAATTTGGTATTTTTTACATGATAAGAGGATTAACAATATCCTCTTCTCTCTTTCTCTTTCTTCCTTCCTTCCTTCCTGACCTCTCTCTCTCTCTCTCTCTCTCTCTCTCTCCCTCTCTCTCTCTCTCTCTCTCTTCTTTCTTCGATATTCTACTCCTCTCTCCTCTTTCTACTTCTCCTTCCTAATCCTTCTGAACTCATACTTTCCACTCTCGTCTCATCTCTCTCCGCACCTCCTCTTCCAAGCACTCTCTCCCGGGTAAGCTGGGCTATCTCTCGCAGACCTGTGCAATACAATTCCTCTATAGTCTTGCACAGGTGGGGAGGAGGGGGAGAAGCCGCGGGAGGAGGGAGGCAGGGGGGAGAGAGAGAGAAGAGAGGGGAGATGAGGGAGAGAGAGGAGATATAAGGCCATGATCGAGAGAGAGAGGGAGAGAATGACGATTCGAGAAAGTGGTGGGGAGAGAGAAAAGAGGCAGAGAGAGAAGAGAGAGACGAGGGAGAAATATAGAGAGGGGGGAGAGAAGCAGAGAGACGGGGAGGGAAATTGAAGAGCCAGATTTATGAAGAGGGATAGAGTTATTTCTTTTTCTCAGTTGGTGTGAGCAAAGAGGAGAGAGATAGAGAGAACGAGGGAGAGAATGAGAGGAGGGAGAGAAAGAGAGAGGGGAGGAAATAAGAGAGGAGAGGAAGAGTATAGGGGGGGAAAAGAGAGGGAGAGAGTAGAGGAAAGAGAGAAGAAGTAAGGGGGAGAGAGGGAGAGAGAGGAGAGGGAAGTGAGGGTACTATTGTATATTGTCACCCTCCGGCAAATACAAGCGCCTCAGCTCAGTGTTGTTTATCATCCTGGAATAGCCCCAGACCTTATTCAATTTGCCGATTTTTTATTTCCCCTAAACTTTGCGGTAAAGTTTTGTTTCGAAAATCAGTTCTGAATTATTTTTCTCTCGCTAAATAGTTCTCTTAAAAAATTGTACGTGCCGTTTGTAAGTAAATAAAAAATAAATTTCATTTTTTTGTTGCAAATAAGTATTTGAATGATGAGCATGTATTATACCACAGCAATCATCATACTAATTTCATAAATATCATTATTAAAATTATAATCTCATTTTGAAATCACCTTGGATGGTATTTAGTGGTTTCAGTAAATGATCTGGGTGTAATTATGATAGTATCTTATATTTATATAGTAATAGCAAGTAATATCTTCTTTATATCCTGATCTCATCCAGTTATTATGCTCAAGGTGGTTGATTTGGACTATTTGGAGGATGCGTGATTTTCTGTAATTAACGTTAACATAAGTGAAACACTTTCGAACTGTAGACATGATTGGATACACTAATGATATGTAGACATGATTAGATTTCTAATGATAAACATAATTAAAATGATTAGTAGGTATTAAAAAAAAGGTATCTGTGCCCCGGAAACGATTTCTCATTACTTCAGGGCACTTTACCTTTACACCCATTCCATTCCGGAAACGAAAAAACTCGGTCAAAATTTTCCGCTTGAAAAAAAAAAATTCCGCTCCGGCCGGGATTCGAACCCGCAACCTCCGGGTCAGCAACCAATGCTCTTAACCACTGAGCCACGGAGGTCGGCTTGTCGGACGCTTTTAGGCTTTCACTGGACCGTAGGTAATTGGTGAGAGTGTTAAATTTGGATAAACGATCGGTTAGCATTCGACGGCAAGACCTTTAACTCGAAAAAAGACCTCAGTAGCTTTTAGGCGGCGCGATGGTCTCATATACCCCCCCTCTCTCTCTCTCTCCTCTTTCTCCTCTCTCTCTCCTCTCTCCCTCTCTCTCTCTTTCTCCCTTCTCATTTTAAGTCTTTCATCTCTCCCTCCCTCCCTCCATCTCATCTCCCTTTCACTCACTGATGCTCATGCCTCCTTATCACTCAGCTTCCTATCTCCTTTGTGTACTATTCAAGTACCTGCTTGAAATACTTTTCTAATTACGGCGTTTCTTTTTCTCTTCCCTTCTCTTAGTCTCTCTCGTCTTTCGTCTCTCTCCCTCTTTCTTTTCTAATAATAATAATACCGGATGTACCGGTTCATCTATTTACGAGTAAAGCCTATACATGCTGGGTCAGTTAATTTGAATAGCCATCTTGTGAGGTTTCAGTGAATAGAAGGTAAAACTCCCGTCGTGATATGACGACGCGCGACGTTTTAAGAGAAAAGTCACACGTATAAACTCTCATTATTATTATTATCATTATATTATGCTTTATTAGGTAAGACAAAATATATGTATACAGTAAAATAAAATGAAATTGTAAGAAATAAATAAAAAGATTGAACAAAGAAACAAGAACAAAAAAGAGAATAAAGCTAATGTCCTACCTAAAGGGCAGGGTTATTGCCTGTGGCAATCTCTTCTCATCATACTCTGAGATTGCCATAGGCCATAACCCCGCCCTTTAGTTAGGACATATGTATATGTAATTTTATTTATTTTTTTCTTGTTTATATCATTAATATTGTCAATTTTATATCTAATTTTTACCATTATTTGTCTGTATATAATATGTTCTACTAATAAAGAGTTTCTAAATAAATAAATAAACATACTCGCCGTAGCTTAACTCTCGTGTCTCTCTGTTCCAGTTCACCCTCTGGGTAGACGCGGTCATCTTCGTGTTCAGCCTCGAAAACGAGGCCAGCTTCAACGCCATCTACAACTACTACACCAAGATGTCACACTACAGAAACGCGGCCGAGGTTCCCATCATCCTGGTCGGGACGCAAGGTACTTACTTACTTACCTACTTACTCACTCATATACTTACCTACTATATTATCTACTTACTTACTTACCGACTTAATTACCTACTTACTTACTTACCTAATTAATTATCTATCTACTCACTCTCTTATCTGCATTTTACAGCCATGAAACAAGAGCTACTGTAGAAGTGTAGAAGCTTGTGGTCTATGTTGTAGCCTCCCTTTTGATGGCCGAGAAGTGACACGATACTTCCCATTTAGGTGCTGGGTCAAAATTTGGAGTAAAAAAAAGGTTTCTCTTGTATCCATTTTCGACTATATCTGTAGTAACCTTACATTAATTCGTTGGTTCGAATCCCAGCCAGTGCTTGAATTTTTCCTCACTAATTTGAGTTTGTCACCACATAATAATAAGACTCTGAGGGTTGGGTGGTAGAAAATGCTTTGAGCACTAACCTCGCCTGGTGGTTACCTTCCACCTTTTGCTCTGTCTTGTCCCGCTCAAGCAGGGTCGAACTTCATGGTTGAGATTGGTTGGTTTTGGCATATTTTTTACGGCTGAATGCCCTCCCTAACGCCAACGATTCTATTTGATTTAACGTCCTGGAATAGGACGGGGGTTTCACTCTCCATTCGCTGGGAATCGTACCAGCTACCCCCATTAACCCAACCCATCTCACCATTACGCCACGGAGGCTGGGTGGTTACCTTCCACTAAAGAGTGTTATTATTATTATTAACCCTGTGGCACCACTTGTCCCCAGACGCAATCAGTGAGAGTAACCCAACCCATCTCACCATTACGCCACGGAGGCTGGGTGGTTACCTTCCACTAAAGAGTGTTATTATTATTATTAACCCTGTTGCACCACTTGTCCCCAGACGCCATCAGCGAGAGTAACCCCCGCATCATAGACGAGGCCAGGGCGAGGCGACTGGCCGCAGATCTGAAGAGGTGTTCCTACTACGAGACTTGCGCCACGTATGGGCTCAATGTGGACCGCGTCTTTCAAGATGGTGAGGCCTCACAAGTAGCAGGTCGTGGGTTCGAATTACAAAATACGAACAAAATTATAAATCTCTAGAATCTCAAATAACTCGAGAACCAAGGTGAAGACTTGTTTTAAGGTGAATTAAAAAAAGTGTTGTGTGGAAGAGGTTGATGGGCTCAATGTGGACCGCGTCTTTCAAGATGGTAAGGCCTCAAGTAGCAGGTTATTGGTTCGAATTACAAAATACGAAAAAAAAATTATAATTCTCTAGAATCTCAAATAACTCGAGAACTAAGGTGAACACTTGTTTCAGGTTAATTAAAAAAGTGTTTTGTGAATGTGGACCGCGTCTTTCAAGATGTTAAATCCTCAAGTAGCAGGTCGTTGGTTCGAAATACAAAATACGAAGAAAAAAAAAATATAATTCTCTAGAATCTCAAATAACTCGAGAACCAAGGTGAAGACTTTTCTTGAAAAATGTATGTATATTTATAATAAAACAAAACAACATAACGAACATCTTACAAATAAAAGATTTCTTCCAATTTTTCAGAAGTTGGAAGAGTTCCTCTAATACTCACAGCATTACCTCTCTGTATAGCAATTGCAATACGCTGAATGAGGTAATGCCGTGATCGGTTGTCTCCGGAAGGTGAAGACTTGTTTTAGGTGAAAAAACAGTGTTGGGTGGAAGAGATTGTCATAGGCACCTTCTAGTTAGGACATCTCTGTATATTATAGTTTTTCCATGTGATGACGACTTCACGCACTATTCACTCATCAAACAATCCAGTTTAGTCAAATAAGCTATAACAACACCGTTCACAGGCTGACACTCATTATATAGTTTAATTTAAGTACACATAAGTTATTGCTGATATATCCTCCCAAAGGATATATCAGTGTAGATGTATGTATAAATGTATATAAAAAATGTAAGAGCTAAAATAAGACAGTCAACTTCATATTCGTTCTGTACCGTTAGAATTTTTCTTCATATTAAAATTTGGCTGTATGGAATGGCCTTGCCTACCGATGCCAAAAAAAAAAATCGATCAAATGTCATGATAAAATGTGTCTTAATTATGATCGCGTTGGAAAATCTAAAATCAGTTTTCATGTGTCTTTTTAGTTTTCTTTGCTTCCAATTTGCTCAGCTTATTGTCTAATGAGCTTTCTTTTCACGCCATCTAATACCATCTTCTGTCTCCCACCCCCAGCGTGCCACCGCATAGTCCAGGCGAGGATAGCGGCGCCCCCCGGCACCCCTCGCATCCCCCCCTCCCCCTCTCTCTCCCTCAGCTCGCCCCTCACCATGGCCCAGAGCCCCGGCCCTGGCAGTCCCGGCAGCAACCACTCCTACCACAAGGTAACCACTCCTACCACAAGGTAACCACTCCTACCACAAGGTAACCACTCCTACCACAAGGTAACCACTCCTACCACAAGGTAACCACTCCTACCACAATGTAACCACCACTACTACCACAAGGTAACCACTCCTACCACAAGGTAACCACTCCTACCACAAGGTAACCACTCCTACCACAAGGTAACCACTCCTACCACAAGGTAACCACTCCTACCACAAGGTAACCACTCCTACCACAAGGTAACCACTCCTACCACAAGGTAACCACTCCTACCACAAGGTAACCACTCCTACCACAAGGTAACCACTCCTACCACAAGGTAACCACCACTCCTACCACAAGGTAACCACTCCTACCACAAGGTAACCACTCCCCTACCACAAGGTAACCACTCCTACCACAAGGTAACCACTCCTACCACAAGGTAACCACTCCTACCACAAGGTAACCACTCCTACCACAAGGTAACCACTCCTACCACAAGGTAACCACTCCTACCACAAGGTAACCACTCCTACCACAAGGTAACCACTCCCACCACAAGGTAACCACTCCTACCACAAGGTAAGCACTCCTACCACAAGGTAACCACTCCTACCACATGGTAACCACTCCTACCACAAGGTAAGCACTCCTACCACAAGGTAAGCACTCCTACCACAAGGTAACCACTCCTACCACAAGGTAACCACTCCTACCACAAGGTAACCACTCCTACCACAAGGTAACCACTCCTACCACAAGGTAACCACTCCTACCACAAGGTAAGCCACTCCTACCACAAGGTAACCACTCGTACCACAAGGTAACCACTCCTACCACAAGGTAACCACTCCTACCACAAGGTAACCACTCCTACCACAAGGTAACCACATATTTTTTTTTTTTGGTAGATATATAATTTTTTTATAAATCTTTTTTTTGGGTAGGTATATAATTACATATTTCTAGGTGCGATCAACTATTGTGAGAAATCGGTGATCCATTTATCATCAATTTATATAGTTTGTTTTATTATATCTTACCAATATCATAGAATATTGGTCACAAAATACTATATAATATGTATGTATTATTGAGGTGCAATTTTTCTGCTGGGGAAACAACCTTTCGGTTTTTTTATTAAAGATTTTCAGGTTACAAAAAATAAGATATCTAGGTTTTTCTTCTATCCAGGTTTAGAATATAATAGAATAGAAATCACCTTTCCTATATCACCTAAAAAGTCCCTTTATTTCAGCAGTCTAAACAAGGTCTTGTTTATCATCAAATTTAAACAGACATTTTACTTCCGAGAAATTTCTAATATTAGAAATCGGAAGTATTGTGTTTTACATATATTTAAAATTCTTGACTTTTTATGTACTTAATAAGACTAAAAAAACTTGCTTAGGTTAAAATTAAAAATAATAACAATAAAAGATTATAGGTATTAACAATTAAAATAAATTAAAACATGGGGTGATCAACTGAACATACAATCACTTTCTATCCAGGTTTGACTGTATTATTATTATTAATATTCTTCTTCTTCTTCTCACCTCCCCAGGACTCCTCCTCGAGTACTCTGTCCCGCCACATGTCCACCCTCTCCTCCTCCTCCCACCAGCTCTATCGCAACCTCACCCAGCCTGAGCTGGGCGAGAACAACAACACGCTCTGCATCCCCTCCCCCTCCCCCACCAGCAAGGATGGACTCCCCACCCCCACCAGTACCCCCACCACATCCAGGTAACTACTTATACACCCCCACCAGTACCCCCAGCACATCCAGGTAAAATTTTAATTTAGTTCTCAACCTACGCAAACTTGAAAGTTAAGTTAGGTTAGGTTAATTTATCTTTGCGCCTTCATGGAGCACGAGGTATGCAACCAGAAATGTTCGGGTCCGATTTTCCGGATGCTTTGAGCCAAGACGAACTTTTTTTGTTCCCTGAAATTTTTTGTATTCCCTACCTAAATCATCGCATTGGTAGTCAAGTGGTTAAGGGGCTAGTCTGGTAAACCAGGTAGCGTAGGGATCCGTTGGTTCGAATCCCACCCAATGTATGATTTTTTTCTTATTTATTTCAGCTTGCGACCACATAATAATAAGACTCTGAGGGTTAGGTGGTAGAAAATACTTTGAACATTAACCTCGCCGGGTTACCTTCACCTAAAAAGTATTATAATTATAGTAGTGGGCACTGGGAGCTATTCTATTTATCATATTTTTGAATCAACCCCGAAAAATGGATTTGATAAATACAGCAACAATAACAACAAAAATATCTTCTCATATTTGTGCTAATCACAATCGTGATATCACAACATTACTGAATCCACGCTGAAATCGGGACTTGAACCACCGACCTTCAGGTTACAAGCTACTGAGGTCGGTTTATTCTCTTATTTGTTCTCTCAAATAAGCAAGGATGAATTTTTTATTATGTATTTCTGTATTGATGTTCTAAGGAAAGTGTGAAAATAGAAAGCTTACACCGAAAGCTCTCTCAGACACGTCTTGCTCTCGAATGGAAAGCCTCTTCTTCAATATGCGTGCACTTTATTTGTTCAACCTTGTGATGACAATTCTATTTCCCAGACGTGAGACGTCAGCACGTGACCCGAAAGCTCTCGACAGCACTTCCTGGACCCCGAGCTTTCATCACAAACGGCTTTCTCCTCAAACGCACTCTCCTTCGCTCCCCGTTTCTCTTCTGTTATCAATGTTTAACCTAATTGGTTTTCATTTTAATTTGAAAAAGGATCCGACCTCAGTCGCTTGATCGATAAGGCGGCGGACTTGTAACCTGCAGGTCGGTGGTTCAAGTCCCGGTTTCAGCGTAGATTTAGTAAAGCGAGTTTGAGTAGTGATACAAAGAGTATTATTAAAGAGTATTATTATTATAATCCAGGTTCGAATGTATTTCTACCAAGATTTGTATTATTATATTATGCTTTATTAGGTAAGGACGGGGTTATTGCTTGTGGCAATCTGTACCACCCAACCCTTATCTGTACTAAACAATGTAATTGCAAAAAATACTCATCTCTCTCCCTCTTCTCAGAAAAACCCGCCGGAGATCCAACCTCTTCACTCCCTCCTCCAAGAAGACCGAGGAGAAACTGCGCAACGGGGAGCTGGGCAGTGGGCGGGCCATTCCGCTCAAGCAGGGCTATCTGTACAAGAAGAGCAGCAAGGGACTGAACAAGGAGTGGAAGAAGAAGTACGTCACCCTGTGTGACGACGGCAAAATGACGTACCATCCTAGTCTACACGTAAGTCCGTGACCTACAACTTTTTGTTAACACAAAATCTCTATATATAAAACAGAAAAAAGGACTACCTACCTACCTATGTTTGTTTGTCCGGAGTTGTTTAGCCAAAACAGTAAGAGATAGCGAAAAATGTCTCAGAATTGACCCCCTCAAAACCATTATCGCTTTGTCCAGAAAAATTATAAACAGTTCAAAAAGGCATTGCTGTCCAGCAGTACGGCCATGCCTTAGTAAATTTGAAATTTCGTCCCGTTGCAAAGCACGGGCAAACGGCTAGTTGCTTACAAAAAACAACATACCAATAAATTCAAAAACAACATCCAATAAAATTACAAACCACTAAAATACCTCACTCTACACGTAAGTCCGTGACCTACCACCCTAGTCTACACGTAAGTCCGTGACCTACAACTTTTTTTTGTTAACATAACACGGTTTACAAAAAATTCAATCAAAATCAAAAATACCCATAAATTCAAAAACAACATTAAATAAAATTACAAACCAGTAGAATACTCTAGTCTACACGTAATTTGTGACCTACCATCCTAGTCTACACGTAAGTCCGTGACCTACCTCCCTAGTCTACACGTAAGTCCGTGACCTACCACCCTAGTCTACACGTAAGTCCGTGACCTACCTCCCTAGTCTACACGTAAGTCCGTGACCTACCTACCTAGTCTACACGTAAGTCCGTGACCTACCTACCACCCTAGTCTACACGTAAGTCCGTGACCTACCACCCTAGTCTACACGTAAGTCCGTGACCTACCACACTAGTCTACACGTAAGTCCGTGACCTACCATCCTAGTCTACACGTAAGTCCGTGACCTACCACTTTTTTAAAAAATTCAATGAAAAACAACATTAAAAAAAAATACAAACCAGTAGAATACTCTAGTCTACACTTAATTTGTGACCTACCACCCTAGTCTACACGTAAGTCCGTGACCTACCACTTTTTTTTGTTAACATAACACTGTTTACAAAAAATTCAATCAAAATCAAAAATACCCATAAATTAAAAAACAACATTCAATAAAATTACAAACCAGTAGAATACCCTAGTCTACACGTAAGTCCGTGACCTACCACCCTAGTCTACACGTAAGTCCGTGACCTACCACCCTAGTCTACACGTAAGTCCGTGACCTACCACCCTAGTCTACACGTAAGTCCGTGACCTACCCTACCTACCACTCTAGTCTACACGTAAGTCCGTGACCTACCACCCTAGTCTACACGTAAGTCCGTGACCTACCATCCTAGTCGACACGGTAGTCCGTGACCTACCATCCTAGTCTACACGGTAGTCCGTGACCTACCACCCTAGTCTACACGTAAGTCCGTGACCTACCTCCCTAGTCTACACGTAAGTTCGTGACCTACCACCCTAGTCTACACGTAAGTCCGTGACCTACCTCCCTAGTCTACACGTAAGTCCGTGACCTACCATCCTAGTCTACACGTAAGTCCGTGACCTACCACCCTAGTATACACGTAAGTCCGTGACCTACCCCCCTAGTATACACGTAAGTCCGTGACCTACCACCGTAGTCTACACGTAAATCCGTGACCTACCCCCCTAGTATACACGTAAGTCCGTGACCTACCACCCTAGTCTACACGTAAGTCCGTGACCTACCATCCTAGTCTACACGTAAGTCCGTGACCTACCACCCTAGTCTACACGTTAGTCCATGACCTACCACCCAAGTCTGAATCAATGAATTTCTCAATAAATGAACTGAATCAAATCAATTACTTAAAAATGAATCAATGATGGCAATACGAGCTGATGTATTCAGGAAAGAGGGCAGACATTCTTACAGATTTTTACCTAAACATAACTTCATACTTTACAATGAACACCTTTCCCGCCTTAAATGCGGCCATCGAGTACTGATACAAAATCTGGCGTTCAGGTTTTCAATTGTTAATATTAATTTAGATGCTGTCAATACATGCTATTCGATAACAGCGCTAGTTATGTGGATTTTCCACTGACACTCTAATTAAGTGAGCTAATAATGGATGTTGTTGACCGTAACAAATTTTTCTTCCGAACCCAAAATCCCTTGACAGCAAGTTGGACGTTTCGACCACATTTAGGATTTTTCGCTTTATCCAATGTGGTACTCACTCGTATGTGGTATCAATATTCAACACCTCTTGTTTGCATATTTCCAGGATTACATGGAAGATGTCCATGGTAAGGAGATCCCCCTGCAATATGTTACAGTCAAGATACCCGGGTTCAAGCCCAGCAAAGGCTCCAAATCCAATCCGTCCACTAATGGGATCAACGAGGGTCTCACCAATATTTCTATATCTAGTAAGTGACACATATATCTATACGTAAGTGATATAACTAGAAGGTGAGATATTTAGTAGGTGATAAGTGACACATCTCATTGAGATAGTTAGTAAGAGACCTTATATTTTCGGGTGGTTAATGCGTGAGCCACTGAGCCTGCTAATCTCGTTTGCGTGGGGAGCCAATGGTTCGAATCCCACTCGATACATGATTTTTTTATTAATAATTTTGAAAATTTGGCTCTTAAATCTTTTAATACTTCCTTTAGATTGATAATTGCTATTTTTTTTTTTACTTCCTCCCCCTCTCAGATTTTAAAAGAAAGGAGAGAAATAAATATTAGGGCATTTCTGACCCTACCCAGGCTGCGTGAGGTCAATGTGGGTAGCTGGTACGATTCCCAACGAATGGAGGGTGGTAAAACCCCCGTCCTAATCCACGACGTGAAATCGAATAGAATTATTATTATTATACAACACTTTATTAGATATAAATGGACATTATGTACATACAAATACAATATAAATGAAAAAGAAATGAAATTATATAAAAACATATGTTCTAAATAAAGGGCGGGGTTATTGCCTGTGGCAATCTCTTTCACCCAACCCAAGAATCGTTGGCGTTACCCTGCTTAAGCGGGATAAGACAGAGTAAAAGAAGAAGAAGAATTATTTTCTTTGCTCCGATTTTAATTTATTTTATTTACTTCCTCCCCCCCTCACAGATTTCCAAAGCAAGGAGAAGCGCTGTGCGGACAACAACAAAGTGATGCTCACCTCCTTTAATTTTTTTTATTTACTTCCTCCCCCCCTCACAGATTTCCAAAGCAAGGAGAAGCGCTGTGCGGACAACAACAAAGTGATGCTCACCTCCTTTAATTTACTTCCTCCCCCCTCAGATTTCCAAAGCAAGGAGAAGCGCTGCGCGGACAACAACAAAGTGATGCTCACCTCCTTTAATTTATTTAATTTACTTCCTCCCCCCTCAGATTTCCAAAGCAAGGAGAAGCGCTGCGCGGACAACAACAAAGTGATGCTCACCTCCTTTAATTTATTTAATTTACTTCCTCCCCCCCCCCCTCAGAATTCCAAAGCAAGGAGAAGCGCTGCGCGGACAACAACAAGGTGATGCTCACCTCCTTTAATTTACTTCCTCCCCCCTCACAGATTTCCAAAGCAAGGAGAAGCGCTGCGCGGACAACAACAAAGTGATGCTCACCTCCTTCGAGCTGCTCAAGGAGAGCCACCCCTCCCTCCCCTCCATCCCCTCCAGCAACGAGGACCTCCTCATCCTGCCCCCGCCCCCACACGAGACCACGCCCACCGTGAAGAAGCGCCACCGGCGGCTCAAGAGCAGCGGGCTCAAGAATCAGGACTGTGATGGTGAGCCGCTTTTTTCTGCTCCATTCGTTAGAAACTCACAAACTAGATATTTTGTTTTTTTGTTTTTTACAAATTAACGGGGTTTACCCATGTTTATTGTATATAATTTGAAAATGCAATTGTATAAAGTTGAAAATATATAAAAGTATAAAATAGTAGATAATATAATAAAGTTAGGTATAAATATAAAATATAGATGAGTGTTATTACATAAATAAGTAGATAGTATTCTTAATATACAGTACTGAGATATTGCTTAAGCTTAATAATTTTTTTTTTTTTTATATTTGGCGGTTAAACTCAACAACACTCAACCTTTCAGTGCTTGATTTTTTAAGATGATTGTTTCACAGACTTTTTTAAATCTTTTAACTGTCATAGTTTTTTTTACGACACCTCAACCTCACATGTTATTATGTCTGCTCCAGATTCTGACAGCTTCGAGCTGCTCATAGTCTCCCTGGACAACAAGCAGTGGTTGTAGTCACTGTGGCTACAACCACTAGGCATTGCACACATGGTGACCTGGGTTCGATTCCCAGTGGGGGAAGATTTTTTCTGCTCTGTACTTGGATGTTCGGGGTCCACTCATACCTCGTGAGGAAAAATGAGTAGCTGCTTTAATGTGAAGCAGCGACCGGTGGCAGAATCTTAGGCAAAAAAAAAAAAAATACAAGATATTGTAAATTAAAGTGGTAAAGTCCTATGATTCTGCGCTACCCACTAAAATTGTGACATAATAACACAAAGAAAAAGCATTATTATTATTATTATTGTTTTATGACAACCTAACCTCACATGTTTCTCCTGTCTCCTCCAGATTCGGACAGCTTCGAGCTACTCATAGTCTCCCTGGACAACAAGCAGTGGCAGTTCGAGGCCGCCAACTGCGAGGAGAGGGATGACTGGATAGCCGCCATCCAGCAGCAGATTCTCAGCTCTCTGCAGGTGTGTCTTTTTATCTATTTTATTATTAATAACATTATCAATAATAATAATAATAATAATAATAACAACAGCGAGGAGAGGGATGACTGGATAGCCGCCATCCAGCAGCAGATTCTCAGCTCTCTGCAGGTGTGTCTTTTTATCTATTTTATTATTAATAACATTATCAATAATAATAATAACAACTGCGAGGAGAGGGATGACTGGATAGCCGCCATCCAGCAGCAGATTCTCAGCTCTCTGCAGGTGTGTCTTTTTATCTATTTTATTATTAATAACATTATCAATAATAATAATAATAATAATAATAACAACAGCGAGGAGAGGGATGACTGGATAGCCGCCATCCAGCAGCAGATTCTCAGCTCTCTGCAGGTGTGTTCTTTATCTATTTTATTATTAATAACATTATCAATAATAATAATAATAATAATAATAACAACAGCGAGGAGAGGGATGACTGGATAGCCGCCATCCAGCAGCAGATACTCAGCTCTCTGCAGGTGTGTTCTTTATCTATTTTATTATTAATAACATTATCAATAATAATAATAATAATAACAACTGCGAGGAGAGGGATGACTGGATAGCCGCCATCCAGCAGCAGATTCTCAGCTCTCTGCAGGTGTGTTCTTTATCTATTTTATTATTAATAACATTATCAATAATAATAATAATAATAACAACTGCGAGGAGAGGGATGACTGGATAGCCGCCATCCAGCAGCAGATACTCAGCTCTCTGCAGGTGTGTTCTTTATCTGTTTTATTATTAAATAATACTGCCCGGTAGACGGGAGTTTATTGACGGGATTAGTCCTATTTACATTTTCAAATAAAATAACAGTTAAAATAAAATTGTACAAATAAGACAAAATACTGAAATATAAAAAAAAAAAAAAACACTTCTTGTATTTCCGGATATAAAAGAAAAATACATTTATTCTAAATTCTTATACATACAAACCTAGGTAAGAGAAAACTCGATGTAAGAGAACAATTTTTAGGTCCAAGGTACCTACCGAAAAGGGAAAATAACCTCTTTATAAGAGAAACCCGGATTTAAGAGAAAGAAATTCCGGTACCTGGAGTTCTCTCCAGGTTGGACTGTATATCAGGGCAATCTACTTATACTCGTAATTCGAAGTTGAGTTAAAATACCCTAGTCTTCAGGAAATTTGTGACCTATGGCCATATGGACTAACCCCGCCCTTTAGTTAGGCCATATTAGGGTGTACGAGTCTATGTATATATTTATCTTCTTTTTTTTCCTCCTTATTTTTATGTTGTTTCCATTTTTCGATTTTTGTAATACTTATTTGTACTGTACATATGTCTTTTTATTTCTAATAAAGAATTTAATAATAACAATTATCCAGCATTGCGCTCCATCAGGCGAATTCAGGATCTTGGGAACATCATTAGCGATGCAGGTGTTGACATCTTCCTCTGCACAGAGAGCGATTTGATTGACACATTCAATTTAATTATTGAATAGGCTTATGTTTTGCTAAGTTTAATATACTGACGCATTCAATTTTATTATTGAATAAGCTTATGTTTTGCTAAGTTTAATATAAGTTTATTTATTTATTTTCTAAGAAACATTTATACAAAGGTACTTCTCCTAAGCTTTGAAGGGCTTCTAAGAGATGTACCTATGTATTTTTAAGTATTTTAAGATTTTTTTTTCAATACCTAATATTAATTATATATTTTTTTTTTTCTAGGAAGAAAAATAATGTATTTAAACTGATGGATATGCTGTGTACTAGCAATCAGCAAAATGCTGACAGCACCTTTGTTATTTTTTTATAATAAATATAACATTTGTTTCTCTCTTAATTAAAATAATAATAATAATAATAATTCGTGTTGCAGGGTAACGAGATCCTGAACAAGGGCGGGAGCGGCAAGTCGCGCCTGCAGAGCTCTGTGGAGGCCGCCTCCCTTCAGTCCATCAGGGCCCGCGTCCCGGGGAACAGCGCATGCGCAGACTGCAGTGAGGCCTCCCCCGCCTGGGCCTCGCTGAACCTGGGCCTGCTGCTGTGCATCCAGTGCTGCGGCGTGCACAGGTGCCTGGGGGCACACGTGTCCCGTGTCCGCTCCCTCGAGCTGGACGAGTGGCCGTGAGTGATTGTTTTATTTAAGTTAACAAGTTAAAAGAATAAAATACTTATGAAATTTATAAGTTGAAAGTAAAAAAAAAATTTTTTTGAAATTTAATCGTAAAAAAAATACTTATGAAATTTATGAGTAGAACAAAAAAAAAAACTTATGATTTTTATAGGTTAAAAGTAAAAAGAAAAATATATACTTATGAAATTTGTAAGTTAAAATTTCTTTTACATCAGTTCCCTCATGTGTTACATCGAAAATATCTTCACCCACTTTAGTTTCAATAATAATAACACTTTTTAGTGGAAGGTAACCAACCACCAGGCGAGGTTAATGCTCAAAGCATTTTCCACCACCTAACCCTCAGAGTAGTATTATCATGTGGTCACAAACTCAAATTAATGAGGAAAAATTCATGCACTGGGTGGGATTCGAATCAACGCTACCTGGATTACCAGACTAGCGCGTTAACCACTTGACTACCAGTGCTAGACGAATATCTACATTGTATTTCAAATTTTAACTTGATACTCATTGGGTTGTAGAGGGAATTTTAACACTTCTCAGAACCTCTCTACGCTACCTGGATTACCAGACTAGCGCGTTAACCACTTGACTACCAGTGCTAGACGAATATCTACATTGTATTTCAAATTTTAACTTGATACTCATTGGGTTGTAGAGGGAATTTTAACACTTCTCAGAACCTCTCTACGCTACCTGGATTACCAGACTAGCGCGTTAACCACTTGACTACCACGACTAATATTATTATTATAATTTAACTCTTTATTGGTCAACTACATACATTCAACAAAATAGGACATGCTAAAAAAAAAAAAAAAAAAAAAAAATAGAATATGTAGTGAACCAAGGGGCGAGGTTAAAGCCTGTGGCTTTCTCTTCCACCGAACCCCATTACACCGAACCCCATTACACCGAACCCCCATTCCACCGAACCCCATTACACCGAACCCCATTACACCGAACCCCATTACACCGAACCCCATTACACCGAACCCCATTACACCGAACCCCCATTACACCGAACCCCCACTACACCGAACCCCCATTACAATATTAAATGACAACTGTGTCCCCAGGCCCGGGCACCTCAGCGTCATGCTGTCTGTAGGCAACTCTGTGTGGGAATACTCAATGATAACTCTAACCTAACCACTCTGTGTCCCCAGGCCTGGCCACCTCAGCGTCATGCTGTCTGTAGGCAACGCTCTGGCCAACTCCGTGTGGGAAGCCTCACTGGACAGCTCAGGCGCGGCCAAGCCTTGTCCCGGGTCCAGCCGGGAGGAGAAGGAGAGATACGTGCGAGTCAAATACGAAACCAAACAGTTCCTAGCCTCGTTACCCAGCGGCCAGACCATTCCGCAGCTCATCATAGACGCCATTTGTCGGTGAGTTTCCCCGCTGTTATTATTATTATTTTTTAACACTTAGACGACTGGGTGTACCACCGGTGGTACACGCATGCACTACGCCTGTGAATAGCCTAAACATCGCCGGTACCACGGGAGAACTTACTAAAAACATGCCGGTCGTCTATGTGTTAACAAGAATTGACGGGATGTATTCCCATTTATTACAATATTATTAAAATAAAAATCACATGCATAATTCATTTTAACAACAAAAATCTACTTTGTCAGCTATTATAATAATAATAATACTCTTATGTGGAAGGTAAACACCAGGCGAGGTTATATTCAGAAGACATTTTCTATCACCTAACCCTCAGTCTTATTCATATGTGATCACAAACTCAAATAAATGAGGAAATACTCAAATAAATTCATGCATGAAAAGTACAAAAGATATTGCACTTTAAGGGGATTTTAAATGAAAAAATGCCAATGAAACCAAATAATACGGGATGGATGACAGAGATTGTCATAGGCAATAATCACGGCCTTTTTATATTTATTGTAATGAAGTTATTTGATGTCCAATAAATAGCCTTATTATTAATCTTCATCCAGGTGTGCATAAATTTATTTAATTACATAGTTTGAATTAGAACTATTTGAAAACCCCAAGGACTCGTTTGGCTGGGAGACGTAAAATAGGAAGAAGTGTCTGGTTAGAGCACTAAAAGTCATGATATTTATGTTAATCACTTTCGTGATATCACAACTAATCAAACTCGCTTTACTAAATCCACGCTGAGCCCTGGACTTGAACCACCAACCTCCAAGTTACAAGTCCGCCGCCTTATCGATGAAGCTACTGAGGTCGTATTTTTATCATCACCACAACCAGGTGTGGCCGGGTCGAAAATGTTTTGAAAAAGTAGCTCTTTCAGTATCTAAAGATTTTGATCTAGTTTACAACTCCGGGGTTAAGTGTCAGAGAATGCCTAAGGCATTAACAACGCCCCGGACTACAAAACAATTGTAATTAAAAATTTATATTGATCTTTATTTCTTTTTGAACATACTTGTTTTTTTTTTTAATTTATTGTTATTATTATAATGTTTTTTTTTTATGATTGTTTTGTAAAAAAAAAATAAAGTGTAAATAAACAAATAAATAAAAAAATCATATTATTACAACCAACAGATTAATATATTTTATTTTTCAAAACAATATTTAATATTTGTTGTGAATTAGCTATTCTAGAATGTGTAATGATTTTCACTGTGTACGAGCTAGGACTTGAGATAATCCTGTCTTTTTTTTCGTCTGGGGGTGCTGCAGTTCCGCAGCTCCTTAGCACCGGCCGCGCCTGACCATAACACTAGTCTGTCCCGGTAGCTCAGTGGTAAAGGCGGCACTCTGTGAATCCAGAGATTCCCGAGATCGCGGGTTCGAAACCCAGCCGGGACATGACAAGTTATGGCCCGGCTGGGTTTCGAACCCCCGGGTTAAGTGGCAGAGAATGCCTAAGGCATTACCTTCGCCCCGGGTTACAATACATTGTACATTTAATTTTTTTTTTTTTTTTTTTCTTCTATATCTTATTTTGTAAATACCTATTGTTAATTTTTTATCTTTGTTAATGATTTATTGTTGTATGTACTGTATAAAAAATAAAGTGTAAATAAATAAATAATAAATAAAACAAGTTATCCTCCCATTTGGGATTTTTACCACATAATAATACGTCTTGGGCTTACCGCTGGAATAATGGGACATAATAGTCCTAATCGGGCAGTATACCATAAGGCGATATTATTATTATTATATCGTTCCTTTCCCCCCCTCAGATGTGACATGCAGCAGCTGATTCTGGCGCTCTGCCACTCAACCCCGGACCATGTGAACTCCACCGTGAGTCCCCGAGACCTGAGGACGCCCCTGCACCTTGCCTGCGCCATGGGTAGCTTACCCATCACCCAGCTCCTGCTTTGGGTAAGTACATACCCATCACCCAGCTCTTGCTTTGGGTAAGTACATACCCATCACCCAGCTCCTGCTCTGGGTAAGTAAATACCCATCACCCAGCTCCTGCTCTGGGTAAGTAAATACCCATCACCCAGCTCCTGCTCTGGGTAAGTAAATACCCATCACCCAGCTCCTGCTCTGGGTAAGTAAATACCCATCACCCAGCTCTTGCTCTGGGTAAGTAAATACCCATCACCCAGCTCCTGCTCTGGGTAAGTAAATACCCATCACCCAGCTCTTGCTTTGGGTAAGTACATACCCATCACCCAGCTCCTGCTCTGGGTAAGTAAATACCCATCACCCAGCTCCTGCTCTGGGTAAGTAAATACCCATCACCCAGCTCCTGCTCTGGGTAAGTAAATACCCATCACCCAGCTCCTGCTATGGGTAAGTAAATACCCATCACCCAGCTCCTGTTATGGGTAAGAAAATACCCATCACCCAGCTCCTGCTATGGGTAAGAAAATACCCATCACCCAGCTCCTGCTCTGGGTAAGTAAATACCCATCACCCAGCTCCTGCTCTGGGTAAGTAAATACCCATCACCCAGCTGTCGCCAAGGGCGAAATACATAGTCTGTCTGTCAGTGTGTATAGTATAGCCGTGGGCCGTGGGGTGCCACATAGTATAGCCGTGGGCCGTGGGGTGCCACATAGTATAGCCGTGGGCCGTGGGGTGCCACATAGTATAGCCGTGGGCCGTGGGGTGCCACATAGTATAGCCGTGGGCCGTGGGGTGCCACATAGTATAGCCGTGGGCCGTGGGGTGCCACATAGTATAGACGTGGGCCGTGGGGTGCCACATAGTATAGACGTGGGCTATAGAGTGCCACTTAGTATAGACGTGGGCCATAGGGTGCCACTTAGTATAGAGGTGGGCCATAGGGCGCCACTTATAGTCCTGGACCATAGGGTTCGACTTAGGAGGACAGGGACGGTTATAAGGGGAGGTTGGAGACCGTCTGGGGCATAGGCCCTAAAACCCATGATAGAATATAGTTTCTATCATGGGAGAGGACATAGGTCCATACAGGGACATAGGTCCATACAGGGACATAGGTCCATACAGGGACATAGGTCCTTACAGGGACATAGGTCCATACAGGGACATAGGTCCCACAGTTGGACTTATTAATAGAGGTCCATCACAACTGGATTTATAGCGACTAAGGAGGACAACATTCTGTTTCACCCCTTAGACAAATTAACTTGATCCCATACTTGGTTTGGTAAATGGTGGCATTTACTACACCAGCTCCTGCTCTGGGTAAGTAAATACCCATCACCCAGCTCCTGCTCTGGGTAAGTAAATACCCATCACCCAGCTCCTGCTCTGGGTAAGTAAATACCCATCACCCAGCTCCTGCTCTGGGTAAGTAAATACCCATCACCCAGCTCCTGCTCTGGGTAAGTAAATACCCATCACCCAGCTCCTGCTCTGGGTAAGTAAATACCCATCACCCAGCTCCTGCTCTGGGTAAGTAAATATCCATCACCCAGCTCCTGCTCTGGGTAAGTAAATACCCATCACCCAGCTCCTGCTCTGGGTAAGTAAATATCCATCACCCAGCTCCTGCTCTGGGTAAGTAAATACCCATCACCCAGCTCCTGCTCTGGGTAAGTAAATATCCATCACCCAGCTCCTGCTCTGGGTAAGTAAATTTTCTTACTTTATTGTGACGACGGCCTTAACGACCATATGTATATTTACCTACCATATGGGTATTCTCAAGTATATTTACATACCAATGCGTAAGTAAATAGACTTTTATTAATATGGCTTTCTACTGACCAACTTTGTTTTTTATTTTTCCACAAACAAGTTTTAATGATTTCATTTTATGTTATTTACAATGTAATTTATTAAAATTGGGTTTTAACACAAACCCCATTCTCAATAATTAGAGCAGTTCGAACAAGACTAAGAACAAGAAAAAAAAATTCAACACATAACGGAAGATGGAGCTATTATATATGATCTATTTTTGAAAAAAAAAAGTATGTAAGAAATGTTCTATAATAAAAATCTTATTTTTGCAAAAAAATATTAAAAATCAAAGAATTTAAAATTCAACAAAGACAAAATTTTAAATCAGAAGTTTCCCATAGCCTAAATTACTTCTTAAGTATGTGCTAGGAAGCCCAAGACGTATTATTATGGGGTCAAAATCCCAAATCGTAAGATATGTCATGTCCCGGCTGGGTTTCGAACCCAGGACCTCTAGATTACCAGCCCTACACCTTTTTTTTTTTTTTTTTTTTTTTTTTTTTTTTTTTGTTTTTTTTTTATTTAAAGATGAGTGTTTCACAGCCTTTTTTGTTTCGTAGCCATGAAACAGGAGCTACTGTAGACGCTTGTGGTCTGTGTTGTAGCCTGCCCATCCCGTAGTATGCCTCCCCTCTGATGGGCGAGAAGTGACACAATACTTCCCATTTAGGTGCTGGGTCAACACGAGCGAACCGGAAGGTATCCCTTACAAACAACTGTAACCAAATTTTGAATACAAATTTTTGTCGGCGCGGGGGTTCGAACCCGGGACCTTCCGCATGGACCTTGACCACTGACTTACTGGGACATAATTATCCATGTACATAATAACATGTGCTTATCTATTAACTTTTATTTTTTATGCCATAAAGAGAGAAACTATACAGCGAAAAAAGAGAGAAAGAAAAATAAGGGAAGGAAGAGAATAAGAGAAAGAAAAGTAGATAATGAATGAGAAAAGGAAGTGAGAAGGAGATAAATAATAAATTAGACAGAAAAAGAAAAATAATCCAAAGAAAGAAAGAGAGAGAGAAAGAGAGAGAGAGAGAGAGAGAGGAGAGAGAGAGAGAGAGAGAGAGAGAGAGAGAGAGAGAGAGACGAGAGAGAGAGAGAGAGAGAAGAGAGAGAGAGAGAGAGAGGAGAGAGAGAGAGAGAGAGAGAGAGAGAGAGAGAGAGAGAAAAGAGAGAGAGAGAGAGAGAGAGAGAGAGAGGGAAATTAAAGTTAAATCAAGTGAGAAAAATAGCACTATCCCACAAAACAAGAATATCACTGATTTTCTTAGTGTGGGTAGTTTAGGACATGTTATGTGAGTTAATCTGTTATCTACACTTGAGAGCAGAAAAAGCGAATCAAACTTTTTCCTCCACCAAATCTGCGATATCTTCGAAATTACTTTTTCTATCGAGTCGTAATATGTCTCAAAATGTTGTAAATTTTGTTTTCTACAATTTTATAATTTGATTGTTTAAAAAAAAACCTAACAGAAGTCTTAAAAATGAAATTTTACTACAGGATGTCAAAAAAGAAGAAAATCATGATTTTTTATTTTTTAACATAAGAAGTTATAACATGAGAAATCAACAAGATTCATTTGTAACAATGGTGAGAATATGGACACTTAGGACTGGCCCTCTCTTAGCCCCGACCTCAACCCGATCAAGCATCCATGGGACCGACTCAAACGAAGTGTTCGAGGCAGAATACGGGCTCCCCAGACTGTAGCAGAGCTCAAGATCGTCCTCACCGAAGAATGGGAGAGGTTGCCCCAAGAAAACGTGGTTACTTCGATCCAGTCAATGCCAAATCGAATGAATGCTGTGATTAGAGCTCGGGGAGGCAACACAAAATACTGATTCACCATTGTTACGAATGAATCTTGTTGATTTTTCATGTTATAACTTCTTATGTTAAAAAATAAAAAATCATGATTTTCTTCTTTTTTGACATCCTGTAGTAAAATTTCATTTTTAAGACTTCTGTTAGGTTTTTTTTAAACAAACAAATCATAAAATTGTAGAAAACAAAATTTACAACATTTTGAGACATATTACGACTCGATAGAAAAAGTAATTTCGAAGATATCGCAGATTTGGTGGAGGAAAAAGTTTGATTCGCTTTTTCTGCTCTCAAGTGTACTTAGTATTTAAGTTAATCTTACGTACCTACTGTAAAAATGTATTTTCAATGTATTGTCATCATCAATAAAATCAATCAAATACCTTGTGTTTGGTTCTCGTTGCAGTACGGAGGGAACGCGCGCACCCTGGACCACGAGGGCAAGTCCTGCCTGACCTACGCCCGCCTCGCCGCCTCCCGCCCGCCCCTCTCCACCGAACCCCCCCGCCCCGCCCTCTCATTGGACGCCGGGGGGGCGGGGGCTCTGGTCGATCTACTGCTCGCCGCCGGTTGCCATGACAACGTACTGAGCAAAACCAACGAGAAGATGAGCACCAGTATCATCTAGACTCTAGAGACTGGTTGTCATGACAACGAGAAGATGAGCACCAGTATCATCTAGACTCTAGAGACCTATTGTCATGACAACGAGAAGATGAGCACCAGTATCATCTAGACTCTAGAGACCAGTTGTCATGACAACGAGAAGATGAGCACCAGTATCATCTAGACTCTAGAGACCTATTGTCATGACAACGAGAAGATGAGCACCAGTATCATCTAGACTCTAGAGACCAGTTGTCATGACAACGAGAAGATGAGCACCAGTATCATCTAGACTCTAGAGACTGGTTGTCATGACAACGAGAAGATGAGCACCAGTATCATCTAGACTCTAGAGACCTGTTGTCATGACAACGAGAAGATGAGCACCAGTATCATCTAGACTCTAGAGACCTGTTGTCATGACAACGAGAAGATGAGCACCAGTATCATCTAGACTCTAGAGACCTGTTGTCATGACAACGAGAAGATGAGCACCAGTATCATCTAGACTCTAGAGACTGTTGTCATGACAACGAGAAGATGAGCACCAGTACCATCTAGACTCTAGAGACCTGTTGTCATGACAACGAGAAGATGAGCACCAGTATCATCTAGACTCTAGAGACCTGTTGTCATGACAACGAGAAGATTGAGCACCAGTATCATCTAGACTCTAGAGACCTGTTGTCATGACAACGAGAAGATGAGCACCAGTATCATCTAGACTCTAGAGACCTGTTGCCATGACAACGAGAAGATGAGCACCAGTATCATCTAGATTCTAGAGACCGGTTGCCATGACAACGTACTGAGCAAAACCAGCGAGAAGATGAGCACCAGTATCATCTAGACTCTAGAGACTGGTTGTCATGACAACGAGAAGATGAGCACCAGTATCATCTAGACTCTAGAGACTGGTTGTCATGACAACGAGAAGATGAGCACCAGTATCATCTAGACTCTAGAGACTGGTTGTCATGACAACGAGAAGATGAGCACCAGTATCATCTAGACTCTAGAGACTGGTTGCCATGACAACGAGAAGATGAGCACCAGTATCATCTAGACTCTAGAGACCTGTTGTCATGACAACGAGAAGATGAGCACCAGTATCATCTAGACTCTAGAGACCTGTTGTCATGACAACGAGAAGATGAGCACCAGTATCATCTAGACTCTAGAGACCGGTTGCCATGACAACGAGAAGATGAGCACCAGTATCATCTAGACTCTAGAGACCTGTTGTCATGACAACGAGAAGATGAGCACCAGTATCATCTAGACTCTAGAGACCGGTTGCCATGACAACGAGAAGATGAGCACCAGTATCATCTAGACTCTAGAAATTGGTTGTCATGACAACGAGAAGATGAGCACCAGTATCATCTAGACTCTAGAGACCGGTTGTCATGACAACGAAAAGATGAGCACCAGTATCATCTAGACTCTAGAGACCGGTTGCCATGACAACGAGAAGATGAGCACCAGTATCATCTAGACTCTAGAGACCAGTTGTCATGACAACGATGAGCACCAGTATCATCGAGACTCTAGAAACTGGTTGTCATGACAACGTGTCTAGACTCTAACCCCCGTCCCTAATGACCTAGAATCTAGATATTAAAGATGTTAAGTAATTTAAAAAAAAAGTTTGCTACACTTATGTTCGGACAGTGCTTGTTCACAAGTCCGTTTCAAATCCAAAGACCATGGCCTCTCTTATAGTACTTTATGTTAAAAGTACAACTTTGTATATTATTTAATTTGCGTTTTCTGTAAATTGTGTCAAGAACTTGCTTTATCATGTAAAACCATTCTCTATTTTTACATTCCAAACAAATGTAGTGCTGGTACTTGTCATTCTACAAAATTATTCACTCGTATTTACCTACATACTTGTAGACGAATTGAACTGCTTTTGTTAGGGATAATCTTTAGTGGAGCAGACTCTAGTTAATAGAGCCTAGTTGGGTAGTTACTAACGGACAAATTTAATCAGTAACTTTAGTCACAATCAAATGGCTATTGGTCAATCAAACTCACGATTAATTCAGTCCGTTAGTGACAATGTAAGCCATACTAGATTTTTTACCTTTAGACTGAAATCTAATTAGAAATATCATCTATTAATGCTTTCATAAAATACCTCATACTGTTAAGTCTAAGGACTCTTAGCTGAGAAATATTGGTAGGGTTATTAGTTAATAAAGTTAATTATTCTAGACAGAAATATTTAGATGAAAACGCTTCTAGAATTTAGTAGTTGTGAACTTTAGTACATAAAGCTCGTATTCAGTGCACAAAACTAAGGGCCGTATTATGAAACAGAATTAGTAGATCTAAGCCGACTCTTTGATTTTATCAGCTGACCGATAGGTTATTTAAAATAAGATTTTTCGTCTCCGTTACGCCACAGAAGTAATATACAGCTACAAAGCCCGGCTTAGATATGACCTCTACAGTTGTTGTCAAGGTGAAAGTTAAGGGATAGTGTCCACTAAGATTAACTAATTCTGTTTTATAATTCGTCCTTTAATCACCATTTTTAGTCTAGCTTTTCACAAAGTAGGTACTACTACTTGACAAAGTAAATTTCTTGTATTTTATTTGGTGTGATTTTCGCCTATGGCAATCTTTTCCACCCAACCCTTGTATCAAGAGTCCCTCTTTTAATTTCGAACATATTCTTGAGATACACTCCAGCCCCATTTGTGTTGATTTAGTGAATAGTTAGCCCTGTAACCTAATTATAAAATTATATGCGGCTCTTCGGTCCAAATTAATGATTAACCCTAAAGTGGAGACCGTTACTATACTGTCACATAACGCACTCTGATTGCTTATTGCGTCCAAATCAACCAATTAGAGTGCGTTGTGTGACAATAGAAAGGAAGATTTGGAGATTATGAGAGTTTAGAGTGTTTCTGGAATGGTCTACTGGATCTCTTATATCCAGATTCGGCTGTACTACTCCTATAGTCATGATCTTCGCGAAACTAAAATCCAGAAATAAATTTAATTTTTGATGAAAGTTTACAAGTCTGTCCCGGTAGCTCAGTGATCTGACTGGTAATCCAGAGGTCGCGGGTTCGAAACCCAGCCGGGACATGACAAGTTATCCCCCCACTTGGGATTTCGACCACATATTTCTTGGGCTTACTGCTGAAATAACGGGGCTCATAAGTCCTAATTGGGCAGCATATAACTTGTTAACATACATGTATGTATTAAAACAATAAAATGATGATTAGTAAAAATCTCAAGACGATGTGTGTTGGTGATACATGTAATATATGAGACTGTACATTATATTTCGGGCAACCAAAACATTTCCATTAATCCTAGCAAATTCCTATGTAATTTTAAGTTCTCTACGTCTAGATATCCGTGGCATTTCAGAACCCGTGTCAATCAATTTTATTATAGCGATTTATTTTACGTTTTTTTATATAACCTATTATTATGTGTTATTTTACGTTTTTATATAACCTATTATGATTTATTTTGTTATTTTTTGTGTAATTTACCAAAGAGTATTTTATTGTTTCTTGTATGCATTCTTCTTCTTCTTCTCCTGTTTCTTACTTTTCGTTCTATTGCTTATCTTTTGTGGGATGGAATTGCAATTAATGCATTGTTGGTCGAGTGGTTAAGACGCTAGTCTAGTGATCCAGGTAGCGTAGCGATTCGTTGGTTCGAATCCCGATCAAAGCATTAATTTTTTCTCATATTTTTGAGACTTTGATCATATAATTTTGCACGATAACTGCTGGAATAGACCCTAGATAAGATACCTGGAACCGTAAAAAATAGTTACAACTGTTTGTAAGCGGATTTTGTCGGTACTTCTCTGTTCAATAATTATTTTGTTAAGTATGTCATTGCCAAATCCATCCTCTCTCCTTTCTGCATCTCTTTTACAATTCCGCCCTTATCTTTGAATTATTTTATGTTATTGTTGCGACGATATTTTTTGTTCTTTCAATTTTTTGTTATTATTTTGTACTCTTATTATTTTTTCTTCGTTTAATCAATTATTGTTCTTGTAAATTGTACAGAATTTTTGTCCATTTATTAATATTACTATTCCATTTTCACGCGCCTCTATTTTGTTGAACTTAGCTTTTTTTACTTTTCTCGTGTGGACTGTTCTAGTGTGCTTGCTTGCGTAAAATAGTAACCGTATATTGAAATTGACCTAAATTGCGACCCAACTTAGACTGGGTGAGGTTAATGATGGTAGCTGGTTTGTGAGATTTCGGAGGATAAAACCCCTCCGGGGACAGTCCACATTGCCTCATATTCAGAACTACCGCTATGTCCTGCGTAGCATCTAGTATTGTTTTCTTAGTCAATTCGATCACAGCTAATCACTGCACTTTTTAGGCGATAGTCAATCAAATGTAATTTTGTTCGCGAATAATTTATAGTATTCAACGATAATGTTTTCAATAAACAGCTGCGAGAACTCCAATGTTTCTTTATACTTTACATCCAAAACTGTTTTGCATCTCCTCTTTACTCCGTAGGTCCACTCATACCTCGTGAGGAAAAATGAGTAGCTTCTTTAATGTTAGCAGCGACCAGTGGCGGAATTATAGCCAATAATAAGATATTTCGATAATAAAGATAGTGATTAGCCAGCGTCGATGGCATGTTGAATACACCGGTTCCCTTCAGAACAGCGAAGTTAAGCGACATCCAGCGAGGTTAAGACTTGGATGGGTGACCATTCAAATTCTAATTCTCGTGACGCTGGCTTTTCCCGGGCCCACTCAGGCTGGGTGAGGTCAATGTGAGTAGCAGGTTTGTGAGTTTCCTGCGAATGGAGGGTAAAACCCCCGTCGTGATATGACCATGGCAGTTGAAAGCGACGTTAAACCCCACAAAAAAAAAAAAAAAAAAGATAGTGAAAATGTTTCTTTATAGGTACTTTACATCCAAAACTGTTTTGCATCTCCTCTTTACTCTGTAGGTCCATACCTCGTGAGGAAAAATGAGTAGCTGCTTTAATGTTAGCAGCGACCAGTGGCGAAATTATAGCCAAAAAAATGCAAGATATTGTATATTAAAGTCCTATGATTCTGCGCTACCCACTAAAATTGTTACATAACAACACAAAGACAAAACATTATTCTTATTATTTACTCCGTAGGTCTAATCAACTATTTTACTATCGGTAGCTACTGGAAACGTTTCTCATATATCCAGTTTCGACTGCATTGAGGATTCGAATCATTTGAATTATGACAAGAAACCGTGCACTGGTAGTCAAGTGGTTAAAGCTCTAGTCTGGTAATCCAGTTAGCGTAGGGATCCGTTGGTTCGAATCCCACCCACAGCATGAATTATTCCTCATTAATTCGAGTTTGTGGTAGAAAATGTTTATCTTCCAGAGACATCAATAAAGCGTACGATAGTGTAAAACATACGAGGTCTGTCCCGAAAGTTCGTATAAAAATGAGATAAAATTTTTATTTTACAATTAATCGGGTAATTCAATTTTGTCTCCTTCAAAATACTCTCGCTGGGACACAATGCACTTCTGCCATAACCATTTCCACTGTTTGAAGGCTCCTTAAAAGTCCTCAGTTTGAAGGCTTCTCAGCTGACTCGTCGTTGCTGTTTTAATGGCCTCAACGTCCCCCAAATGCCGCCCTTGAAGCACCAATTTTGTTTTTGGGATTAAAAAGAAGTCACAAGATGCCAAATCCGGTGAATAAGGGGGATGTTCAGTCGCTATGATCGAATTGTCAGTCAGAAACTCATGCACAACGAGGGGGTGTGAGCGGGGGCATTGTCGTGGTGGAGGATCCACCGCCCCTCTCGCGCCAAATAGTTGTTTTGCTCAAAGAAAGCTCTTCAGCCACCTGTCTGACGGTTAAACGACGGTCCCGCAGGACACAAGATCGAATTCTTTCCACATTGTCAGAAGTGCTGGAAGTGGAAGGACGTCCTGACCGAGGGTCATCTTCGAGACTTTCGCGGCCCTCACGAAAACTTTTCAACCACTTGTAGACTGTTGGTTCCTTGAAAACATCATCTCCATAAACTTGGTTGAGATCACTAAAAATTTCGCGGCCATTCTTGCCGAGTTTCGCGAGAAATTTGATGATGACGCGCTGTTCTTGAATGACTGAGATCTCCGACGCCGACGAGTGGTAGAGAGAGGGGTCACTTCACAGGTACCGGGACGAAACAGTTCTTTTTGTACGGCGGTTGGGCGCACACTGAGCATTGTTTAGATGTTATAGAAGGGGACGCAGCCCACCTGGCATCCCCACTTAGCTTTCCAGCCTTCCCAGAACACTTTTATACGAACTTTCGGGACAGACCTCGTATATTTCAAAGGTAAAATGTTTCTTCCAGCTCACTACCGAGAGGAAGCGTGCCTCTGATGCTCGAGCTATTGCCCCTTTGGATGGCCTGTGATATTTTTTGTATCAGGAACTGATGCGAGCGAGAATCACCAGAAACGCGCCGAAGGGCAGAGCCAATCTTTTTTAGAAAAGAAATCGACTCAGCTGCCCAAGGACCCAACGTTTCAACTGAGAACGCAAGAAAGCTATAGTTGTCTTTTATCCTTGAGTATTTCAAGTGCTTTTTGCGTGCAGCGTTCTCAGAGGAAAATCCAGGTCCTTCAGCATCGTTTCTGTTGGTTTTCGCTAGCGAATCAGAACACAGTAAATAATCATTATCATAGTGTGGCGTCATCGTGAACGATGGTAGCCAGACAGTGGAGGAATCACTCATCTACCACTGTCTTTACAAGGAGGCTAATAATAAATTGACAAGGTCCCCCAGAACCAAGCCAATGCTGGTCTACTCCCTGTTTATAGTCCTCCAGCCAGTAGCCACTGTGGCAGAGTGAGTTAGCGCGCTAGGCATTGCACACATGGTGACCTGGGTTCGATCCCCAGCGGTGTAGGAATTTTTCTGCTCTGTACTTGGATGTGCGGGGTCCACTCATACCTCGTGAGGAAAAATGAGTAGCTGCTTTGATGTGAAGCAACGACCAGTGGCAGAATCATAGGCAAAAAAAATACAAGATATTGTAAATTAAAGTGGTAAAGTCCTATGATTCTGCGCTACCCACTAAAATTGTGACATAATAACACAAAGAAAAAGCATTATTATTATTATTAGTCCCCCAGCTAGCCAGTCCCCAGAGTAAATAATGACAAAAAAAATTCAGGTCCAAGGCACTACAAAAAAAATGTGCACAATTGTGTACACTCGGTCCAAGGAGGCTGGTGGTTACCTTCCACGAGCGCGTGATTAGCTCAGTGGTTAAGCACTCGCTTGCCATGTGGAAGGTCCCGGGTTCGCTCCCCCATGCCGACAAAAATTTGTATTCTTTATTTGGTTACAATTGTTTGTAAGGGAGACCTTCCGGTGCGCTCGTGTTGACCCAGCACCTAATTGGGAAGTATTGTCACTTCTCGCCCATCAGAGGGCAGGCATACTACGGGATGGGCAGGCCACAACACAGAGCACAAGCGTCTACAGTAGCTCCTGTTTCATGACTACGAAATAAAAACGGCTGTGGAACACTCATCTTTAAAAAAAGAGTGTTATTATTATTATTATTAAAAAATATGTTTTGGGCTTTGCCGCTGTAAGAAGAGTTTGGATGGAGGGGAAATAATTCAGGGGGAACAATTGTGACTAGGTATTAAAAATTTAGAATATATTTTATTTTTTCGTACAGTAATTTTAAATATTTTTAAAATTAGTCATTTTAATTTTTAATTAAAGTCAAAATGTACAGGGGCATCAATATTGTTGTTTTTATATAACTTTATTTTACGTCCACCTAATATTAAATATTTGGGAAACAATAGACTCAATAATAAAGGATTAAACAATTAATATAATAGTTATTATTAAAAGGTAAAAAAGGCAATGAATAAAGGCTTAAAATTAGAAAAGTTGGTGCAAAAATGTTGTGCTGAAAATTAATTAATATTGTACAGTTGAAAAATAATTTTATTTAGCTGACTAAGTCGTAAGTAAGTAATCAAAAATAAAATTAAATCAGTTCTACTATCTAAACTTTAATCCTAGTGAATAATTTAATAGAAACACGTCAGGACCGTGTTCAACCTACGACCATCACTTGAATGAACGCCTGGTATTTTTAATAGTGATTATGCAATGTGCTGTAGAGTTATCACGGTTATTGTTTAAATTTGGTTCATTATAATGAGGGTAATTTACAGCCAATCGTAGTGACCATATCATAGTGAGACTCTCAGGGAGGAAGAAAATTCTTTGAGCCTGAACCTCGCCTGGTGCTTACCTTCCACTAAAGAGAATTTATTATTTAAATTATTATTTTTTATTTAAATAACCCCGTTTAACTAATTTAAAGCATTCCCTCGAAAGCCTCATTGCAAAGAAAAGTATTTCACTGCGTGATTTAGTGGTGATTAAAAAAACCCGACACTGTCATAAAGAAAAGACATTTGTAATTTTAATAATAAAAATTTTAACTACAGATTTACAATTACAAAGAACGAAAAAGTAAACAAAAAAATACAAAATGACGTTACTAAACAAATTGCAAACAGCTTTTCGAGTGGGAAAGAAGCTTTGAATTTTCAAATCAAAGAAGCTGATTATTTGTCTTTCAACCAAAAGATGGTTTCCCTCAGTTTCGTCATATGTAAATGTACACTGTAAATTCTTAGCAGAACGATAGGTGATTGGGAATTCCTAACTAGAAAATTTTCATTGTAATTTCTCTACGGTATTAAAAAAAAATTGTAAAATATTTACATATAAATTCTTCAGGATAATTTTGAATGTGTCAAACCAACTACTAGAACCAGGCATTTCCAAGATAAGCGAGTCCACGGTAACTATCATGAAGTAAGCACTAGTTTAGAGAAAATGGTGTAGAGGTAACTATCATGAAGTAAGCACTAGTTTGGAGAAAATGGTGTAGAGGTAACTATCATGAAGTAAGCACTAGTTTAGAGAAAATGGTGTAGAAGTAACTATCATGAAGTAAGCACTAGTTTAGAGAAAATGGTGTAGAAGTAACTATCATGAAGTAAGCACTAGTTTAGAGAAAATGGTGTAGAGGTAACTATCATGAAGTAAGCACTAGTTTAGAGAAAATGGTATAGACGTGATAAACAATTGTCACAGAGGTCTTATCAAATATTTAATTTTTCCTTGACAAAGGCATATGTTGCATACTCTTCTTTCACTTTGCCTTTTCCCAAACCTACTTGTTCAAGCTCATGGTTGAGGTCGTTTGGTTGTGGCACATTTCTACGGCTGGATGCCCTTCCTAACGTCAGCGATTCTATTTGATTTAGGGCGGAATTTATTAATTGACAACATCAATAACTTAAGTCGTTGGTAAGTGTCGGTTTTCCCTATCTTACACAGTACGCAATCCGTGACTTAGCGCCACAGAGGTATTTCTAAAACGTCTATTAATTTCGTCCTTAAAGTCCTGATTAGGACGGTAATAAATACATATGTTGTATACAATGTAGGTACTCTTATTAAGCAATTAAAATTTGTAGTCACTTTTTATTGTAGAGAGTTATTTGCTTGGAAATGCCTGGTTTCTAAAAAAGAAAGTATAAGAAAGAGAGAAGTAAAGCTTATAGCGTCTGATATGATCTATCAAATTATTTCATTTCAAATACTTTTCCGAAAAATGCTCAAGGATATTACTGGCCACTGTATAATATTGGAATATCATTGGAAATATCATTTAAAAAAAAATGTTATTTTTAATAGTCCATTTGAAATTCGAAAAAATCTTTTGTTTAGTAAACCTAAAATAGGATTATCTCAAAATTTGAAGGAATAGATCCAAATTTTAAGAGCATCAACTGCATCAAGGAAACAATGAACAATCGTAGACAGTCAGCCGTGAGACCAAAACTCACCCGCAGGTCCAACCCTTACTCCAAGGCCCAGGGCAAATCCTTCTGCAAGTGTGGTAAAGCTCAGAACGCACGCGGTGACTGCATGGACGAGGTATTTGAAAGCAGCGCGCCAAGTCGAAGTTTTCCGTATCAGGCGACGATGTTCAACGACCGTGAACGGGAAGATACGAACCCATGTAACACGAGCGGAATGACGACTAACCTTCAAACGAGCGCATGTCCTGTCATTGAGCTGCCTACCATCAGCTCGGTCACGTCCGTCAGTTCCAACAGCCTCCAGATCGATCCGGCCTTCGCCTGCCGCTGCTCCGAGTGCGTGGCTTTCAACAACAGAAAGAAGAACCGAGCCAAGGACAGATGCTCGGGCTACTCCCGGTCTTGTGACGGTGGGTTCTGCTGTGACAAGCTGGCGAGACATCTATCCACCAGTGGGATGGGCCGGGACGACGCAGACAAGCCCTACATCGCGGACAGGTACCGCCTCAACTACGGCAATCTCACACTGCTGGATGTGAGCTACTTTGCGCCCAAATACGGTTTTCAGAACCTCAAGAAATGATCCCTCGCCTTCTTCTCCATTTGATGGGCTGATGCCAGTGGTTTTCAATTGTTACATCCAAGTGTTGAAATAAAAAGTTTGATATATCTTATCTAAACTATAGTCTATTTTCTACTTCATTTAAAACTAATTTTCTACAAATGGCAAGTGTACGGGACGAGATTCCATGCTTGATTACAGGAGGTAACTCTATTGGTAGGTAAACAAAAAGAAATGAAAGTCTATTCGAAAAGAAAATTTGTAATCTAAAATTAAATAGGTAGGTATTTATTACAAATGAAAAACCGTTGAAAAAGTTAAACATTTCGAATGACTCTCAACTCTGTATTTGAACGACGTGACGCGACGGGAAAGCATTCAAATTCCTGAAGACACATTAATAGGTGCCAAGTAGAATGTGAGTTGCTGTTTATCAAAACATACTCTGGGTATTTTTTGGAATAAAAAAATGTTATTTTGAATGTTGAAAATAATCTATTAAAAAATCAAGAACATGAATAAATATATCTAAATTATATTCAAACCATGAAATCATCAGTCAAAGGTCATATTGAATGTTCTTCCCAAACTAACTAATTTTGGAAAGAACAAATTGATGCCTGATGAATGGCCAAGCTTGACCATTCATCAATCATCAGTAGCGAAATCAATAGTCAACTACCATTGGCAAGAACGGGCATGAGACCAGGAGTTTTGAACAAGGACTTTGACTGCGCCAATAAAAAATCAAAGGAGAGACAGTTGCACAGTTTTCCATTTTTATACCTACCTATCTGGGGTAATAAATAATCTCTTGCTAATTTCAAATACTGTCAACGTTTACGGAATTGTGAAAAAATATCTTTATTAAAATTCTATTCAGAGGGTAAAAACGCTGTAAACAACGCCAGTGTTTTCGGTACCCTTCCAACAATTTCATATTTTGATGAAACGTTTTACTTGTGAAAATAAATATATTTTATTTCTCCGTATGCGTCACTATTTAAATTATATAATTGTCCTTTTTTAATGATATTTATTTACAGAGGAGACTTAACAATCAGAGACTTAACAATTAGACTCCTTTTATTTGTCTTTGACTGTAGTTTGTGGAGTGAAATAATAGTAAAATTCTTTGATTGTCTATCAAACGAATGTTTGTCCCATTGATTGTAACATGCCTCTCTTCTGCCTTAACTTGAACACTGATTTCCAGTGCCTTCAAATCTTATATGACAAAGTAGTGTTAAGTCAAGCAATAGATTCAATAAAGAAGAAATAAACTTATAAGTTTGTTTTTATTATTGATGAGTTTCGCAAAAAAAAATTTCTCTCTCTCTCTCTCTACTCCTGATTTTCTTCATTCATTTTCCTTCATGTCCAAAGAAATATTTTTGGCTTCCACAAAATAGATTTTTTTACCCCAGACAAATACGAAAAGTAAAGCTAATCCTACAAAGAGGTTTGAAATTCCCATTAATTTAATTGGGGGGATTTCTTTTTTAACTATAACACAGATGCTTTGTATCTTTATATTTTTTGAATTCATAAAAAAGCTAGGTTAAAAAAAGAAACTTGGTTAAATAAATACAAATATTTTTTGTAGAGTAAAGAAGTCAAAATGCAACGAGGAATAAGGAGCAAGATTTGAAAAAGAAACAAGGTGTAGTAATAATTCTGTGTCCATAAGATATAATCAGAGACCTAGCTCACGGTGATGGAAGGATTATATGGACTTCCAGATCCAATGTCTAGCTAGACTCCTGTCATGTCCAATGATTCTATTCGGTTTTAATATCCTGATATGAGTAGTCACTGTGGCAGAGCGAGTTAGCGCGCTAGGCATTGCACACATGGTGACCTGGGTTCGATTCCCAGCGGGGGAGGATTTTTTCTGCTCTGTACTTGGATGTTCGGGGTCCACTCATACCTTGTGAGGAAAAATGAGTAGCTGCTTTAATGTGAAGCAGCGACCAGTGGCAGAATCTTAGGCAAAAAAATAATACAAGATATTGTAAATTAAAGTGGTAAAGTCCTATGATTCTGCGCTACCCACTAAAATTGTGACATAATAACACAAAGAAAAAGCATTATTATTATTATATCCTGATATGAGTTATTCAAGACGGGGTGTTACCCTCCAATCATTGGAAATTGTACCAGCTACCCACATTAACCTTGCCCGGATTAGGCCAACCTCACATGTTCTTTATTTGATAAGTAGCAGATTTTTTTTGTCAGAAATTTTTGTCCAAACAGAGGATTGAACTCAAGATCTCTGGACCAGAAGCAGAAGTTGTAACTGTTACATCATGGAGGTTGGCATTTCCGGGCCAACCCATGATAAAATAAAGAGCATACTTGTTGCAAAGTCTTCACTCATCACCAATATTTGTATACTTCTAGAATGGAATAGTTCATCCCTGAGAACATGACTAGTCACGACCTTTTCTTCTTTATGGTTTTTGGTGATTGTTTGCCTTCGTATTTGGTGAAAACACCAAAAGTCTGGTGATTGAGATTCTGAAATACCAAATTCACCTTCAGCCTTGAATGAATAGCTATTAAAAAGCTGAAAAATATGAAGATAATAATAAATATTTTAGTCTTTGATAGAACTGAAAACGCTCTTTATAATAATTAAATTATTTATCTTGGTCTTGCTACAGCAACCTCGCTGAAATTTGCATTATAAATTTTCAACGTTATTTAAATTTTAATAATATTTTACCTTATTAAATAATAATTTAAATAATAAACTGCCTTATTAACATGAAATATAAAATTAACAAAGAAGTTGATTCCTGCATTTTACTTAAATTCAATGGAATTAATTACTTAATGACAAATTAGTTAAAATAATGATAAAAGAACATATTCATCATTTAAAAAAATCTGGTAACAAGCAATATGAAGTAAAAGAGTTTAGTGAAATTTGAGTGAAAGTAAATTGAAACTATGTAACAAAGCAATCATCTTGAGATAAGATTACTAAATAGACTAGATCTTTATTGAAAACCATCAATTTCAATGAAGCAATTTAAATATCCAGTAGGTAGAGATGTATGTTATTTTAAGATACTAATTTAATATAACAGATTATGTAGAATGACCAGATTTCATAGAACTTTTAATTTAATGAGTTAATGTTTACAATGTTACTGGTATTTCTCATCTTGAAATAAAGCATCAACCAAAATTACTAGAAACTCTAAAAAGTTCATTTATACCTAAATAATGTTTACCTAAGTACTAGGTTATGCTTATCTTGAAATAAATTATCAACCATAATGACTAGAAAGTTCATGCATGATTACCTGAACAATGGTATACCTAGTACTAGGTTATGGTCACCTTGAAATAAATGTTTAAACAAAATGACTAGATTTTATAATTAAGTTAAAGTTGTTCGAAGCAATAATGGATGAGTGAATACTTAAACTTTTTATTTTAAAACAAAAAATAGTTCACACAATAGCACTAAATACTAAAAAAAAAGATGTTTATTAAAAAATAAAATTCACCCTATGGATTAACACTAATAGATTTATCTTTTGAAGAGAGTTTGTAACCCAGAAAATACCAAAAACAATAAAATTTACCTTAACTACGTATTATGGATAGATTGATAAGCTTTACATTGTAGCAAAATGTGCATTATTTTATGGTTGGACCAATGAAAACAATGCCTCCTATACCTTATAGGTAAAGAAATTGAAAAGAGCAGTCTACCTACTTCACTTAAAAACTCAAAGTTTATGCAACTATGAGACAAGAGTTCTTAAAATTAATTTAAAACTTTAAACCAAAGTGTAGAATAGTTCTGAATAATAATGTAGGTAGGAGTTGAAATGTACACAAAAGTAATGTTAACTATTTACAAGCTTAACGTTCTTTGAGAACAAGAGGATTACAAGTCTATTTACAGTTAAGTAGTGTATGAGCTCAAATTTGGTTTACAACTGACAAAAATAAGTAAATTCCATCAACATATAAATTCTACGATTAAGTACAAAACAATGATCGATAGTTCGGAATCATTACAAGTATTACTAAACATGAAAACAAAGCATTTTATTATAATGGAAATTATAAAATGCTTTGTAGGTATGTGTAAGTTAGCTTATAGCTCGAAAACGGCAAGCCCTATCGTGTGAGCTGAAATTTAATACAAATTATTTGTGATTTTAGAGAGAAAATAGTTGTAAATTAGAAGCTAAATTACTCTAAAAATTGCACTATTAATTTATAAAACTTCTGAGTATCTAAAAGAAGAACAGAAAAATTGAACTTATCTTCTAAAAAAAAATGTAATGAACTGATTAAAAGATCCTACTGTTTGTATTTTATCCAAGGGTTGGTATTTAATAACAAGAGGCACTCAAATTCTTTAAAATTTCGGGACCTTACATTTTTACTTACAGGTAGTTGGTCCCTATACCCGTTGGTGGGTCGTTTCAAATTCCTCCTTTATCAGGGAAAACATAAACTATGCCATGCCATGCCATGCCAATTAGGATACTGCAATTTGAGAAGACGTTTATGCTTTTATAAGGCTCTGTAGGAATTCACTTTTTTTAAAAGAATATGAAGTGGGCTGTGCTAGAGCTCGATTGACTAAAACATGATGACTAGAAAATCGTCAAACGTGAAAATGTCAAAAGAGTAAGAATTCAAGACCATGATAGGTACCACTATAGAATTAATTAAATAAATAATTTAGAATTCATTTCAATTACCTTTCTGAACCCATTGAAGTAGTATTGCCTTGGGTTTCAAACATGAATAAATTTTGCAGAGATTCGTTCCTATACATACTGGTATATTTCTTTATAAGTTTATACCATGTAAAGATATGACTTCTTTATTTCATATGCCCAGGAATTTATTTCTTAAAGAAAAAAAAAATACAATGGACACCCAAAGCCACAACATTTAAAAAGCTTCAAGCTTTGAAAGGACCTAATACCGTTCTAGAAAGTCTTCACGTACCAAACATTAATTTTGTGTGTCATTACAGAAGCTTGAATATGAAAATGATTGGATCGATGAGCTCCCTTTTTTTCACCTGAACTTCAAGACTTTCAACAGTTTGTCGAGCTGTATCGAATACAGCTCGCACCATCTTTGCTACAGCTTGATTAGATATACAAACTTGAAAAAATGACTCTTAGCCAGCTTAGTTTTGAGATGAAACTCGAGATATACATTTGTATAACAACTGGCACTGGTTGGATAAGTTTGAACCTCAGAACTGCTTGCAGTGGATGAACAACTACTGGTTGGAGAATCCCTTGTAGTGGATGAACAACTACTGGTTGGAGAATCCCTTGTAGTGGATGAACAACTACTGGTTGGAGAATCCCTTGTAGTGGATGAACAACTACTGGTTGGAGAATTCTTGTAGTGGATGAACAACTACTGGTTGGACAATCCCTTGTAGTGGATGAACAACTACTGGTTAGAGAATCCCTTGTAGTGGATGAACAACTACTGGTTGGAGAATCCCTTGTAGTGGATGAACAACTACTGGTTGGAGAATTCTTGTAGTGGATGAACAACTACTGGTTGGAGAATCCCTTGTAGTGGATGAACAACTACTGGTTGGAGAATCCCTTGTAGTGGATGAACAACTACTGGTTGGAGAATTCTTGTAGTGGATGAACAACTACTGGTTGGAGAATCCCTTGTAGTGGATGAACAACTACTGGTTGGAGAATCCTTGTAGTGGATGAACAACTACTGGTTGGAGAATCCCTTGTAGTGGATGAACAACTACTGGTTGGAGAATTCTTGCAGTGTATGAACAACTACTGGTTGGAGAATCCCTTGTAGTGGATGAACAACTACTGGTTAGAGAATCCCTTGTAGTGGATGAAGAAGAACACGAGAAACACGGCGTAGGCCGCCGGGAATGTGATCCGAGCTATCACGTCGATAGTTTTGGCCACTCGAATCGGGTGCGGAGGCTCTTTTTTCCGAATCTGAAGAGAATGAAACACAAATGAATGGAAATTATGAACAGATCACATGGAAGGTAAGTTTTATTGATCGTATGATAAGAGCATAAAAAAAAATGAATGGAAATTATGAAAAGAATACATGGAAGTTAAGTTATATTTATTTTATAGTATGACAATGACAATAAACAAAATAACATACATAATATTGAAAGAAAAGTTAAAATAATAATAATAATGATGAGAATGATAGGATAAAGTGTGAGAAGATGTGAGATGAAATGAAAAATAGTGCAGGAGAGAATAATGAGAAATTGAAAAAGAGAATAATTCCAAACTCGAAGAGTAGGGTCTTATATAAAAATTTCAAGTACCGAAAAAAAATTTTATCAGTTTTCAAGGGTGCTTTTCCAATTGTAATACGCTAACATCTGTTTATGTCTGTAAGTCTTTCAAAAACCATAAACACTTGTTGGGAAAGGAAAAATACAAGATAGCAGAAAATAGGAAATAACAGCAAAAAAACCCCATTTCGATTTGAAATTCAAATTGTTCCCATTTATCATAGTGACATCCTAAACTCCCAAAGTAATGTAATGTATTTGTGCCTTGCGCTTGTTTCCTGCACCCAAAATGATAAAAAAGTGTATACAAACAAAAAAGAACCAAGTAGAAACCCCATAATTACAAAAGTTTTTGATTTATAACTCAGGTAGAAGGTTAAAAAAGTATCTATCATTATTTCAAAATTATAATAACATTTACCTACTTCGTTAATTTTATATCAACTGTATAATTATGCAATATGAAATCATTTCTAACCGCAATATAAAAAGAAATTACACACTAAAGCCATAGTTAAATCGGATAGTCAATTTTTATCAGGAAATATGTATTATAGACATTCATAATAATAAAAAAAAAAATGGTTTTCTGGCTCAACCTAGGCTATATGAGGTTCATTTAAATAGCACATTTGTGAGTTTCCTGCGAATGGAGAGTAACACCCCGTCTTGAAGTGACTTATCTGTTGAATGGGACGTAAAACCCCAGTTAATAGAAGAATAAAGCTACTTTCGACTCAGTAAATAGGTTGCTAATCTGGAAACTATGTTTTTTGGTAACTGACCTCGGTAGCTTCATCGATAAAGCAGTGGACGCGTAACCTGGAGGTCGGTGCTTCAAGTCCCAACTTCAGCAAAGATTTAGGGCGGAATTAATAGACAACATCAATAACTTAAGTTGTTGGTAAGTGTCGGTTTTCCCTATCTTACACAGTACGCAATCCGTGACTTAGCGCCACAGAGGTATTACAAAAACGTCTATTAATTCCGCCCTTAGTAAAGCGAGTTTAAGTAGTTGTGACATCACGCAAGTGATTAACAGAAATATGATAACGGTTTTTTTTTTTTAACTTTAACAATGGTGTACCGAGTAAAGAACAATTGGTGTAATGCTGCAGCGTGTTAAGTATCAAAATGCTAAGATTGGATGTCTGTCGATCTCTTCCAGCCAACACTCACCTCGGAGGCACAGCCGTTGTTGACGTGGGTGCAGGGGTTGGGTCCGCCACAATTGGTGCAACTGACTAAATCGTTGGGCAGACCCGAGCTTGCCTCGGATCTTTTGTCAGCCTGTGGAATGGGTTTAAAAAACAGTGAGTAGGTCTGGGAAGGTCATGAAACAGAAGAGCAGAAACACAAAACGGAACGGTACAAAACAGGGTAGTGAACCAAACGGACATGACACAGTGGTATGCAAGCTCAACGCAATCAGTGCACAGTGAAAAATCGTAAAAAAAATGAGAACTTAAAGCACAATTAGGGAAAAGACTCTGAATGTTATAGACCTCAAATAAATTTAATAAAAAAAATGACGAAGCACAATTAAGAAGAAAACATCCATTATTGCACTGGTTACTTGTAGACTTTTTCTAACAAATGAGTGACATTTCTGCGTTCTATGAATTTGTACATGGAACTGTCTGACGTGAGTAGGCAATTGGAAAAAACCAAAAAAAAAAAAAAAAATTAACACCTCCTCTGTCCTGCTCATGCCTTCACTCCTACAGTTCAGACATGGGCAAGCAAGTGAGGTGTTTAAATATTCGTCATGTTCACTTGAAACAGGGAGAATGTCCAGCTCAGTGTAAACAATTTTTTTTTTTTTTTACAAGGCAATTCATATTAAAATCACAGGAGATAGACTTGATTCATTCCACTTGCATGAGACAATGTATCGTAAACAGACCATATTGGTTAATTTAGTATGAAAGAAATGAGTTTACAAATAGCCAGTACACTAAAAAGAAAACACACAAAGTCTTCTACAGGTACCTTTAATCTTTGTAGGAAGTTGCCAACAAATAGGCAACAGCTTTTGCAGCAAGCCATTAATTTTAATCGTTGCTGCAAATGGAAAGCCTTTCCATCACTGATGGTTGCTTCATTGCAAATCACAAAAGAGCATGCTGCAATTCAATTTTGTTTAGCATGCTACTGTAACCAGCAACAATGAACTTGGTTTGCTCAACATAAAGGTAGCTGGAGATGGTTTCCAACCAACTTTGGTTGGCTCGTCCTGAACGACATATTCTTATGTGTGATCGACCATCGTGAGAAGTTTTTCTTTATGAGCCCTTGCGGAAACTGCAAGCTAACGTGAATTTTTAAGTTTGACTATACATTTCTCTGTTTATATTCCTCTAGACATTGGTCTTCTCGATGTTCAACCTCCCCCAGCAAAATCTGTTAACCTAAGTGGTTATTAAAAAGTACAGATGATATAAATTCCATACGAAACCATAATATTAATAATAATATCGCCTTATTTATACTACCCGATTAGGACTATTAAGTCCCATTATTCCAGCAGTAAGCCCAAGACATATTATTATGTGGTAAAAATCCCAAATGGGAGGATAACTTGTCATGTCCCAGCTGGGTTTCGAACCCGCGACTTCTGTAATCTCTGGATTCACAGAGTGCCGCCTTTACCACTGAGCTACCGGGACAGACTTTTCCGTAGTATTTCATATAATTCTTAATCCTAAAGAAATTCTTCATGGATAATGGACATCCATTAAAAAACTCTATTGATGATAAATCTGTTGACCCAAAGAGGCATACTAAACTTGGACAATTTTTCTTACTAATATAAAACTTTCTTTTTTTTCTGAAAAATTCAAATTTCCTGTAGAATAATGTTCCTGTGTTGTTTAATGCTTTATCAAACGATTTAAACAACTTCTTTGGGAAAGAAAGCTATCGGATATGGATAGTTAGACAAGTTTAGAGAGCATAATATGCTAGTACGAACTTCGTTGAAAAGAAGATTAAGGGTAGGCATTGAAACCTAATTGAGATGAATACAAGGGCAAGTTCTATAGGAGCAATTCCTGATAGAGCACCAATATAGAATAGAAATGGCCTACTAGAGTGTTTGAGTAAAAGGCCACGTTGCCTCAGTAAATCAAAAGTGTGAGAGGAAGGTGGGGATAATAATGGAGAAATATTTAGGTGTGAAGAATATAAAAAGGAGAAATTCCTTGGGAAATAATGAATATTAAAATGAAAAAAAGCCGAGCAGAAAATGAGAGAGGTATAAGAAAGAGCGAGGCAGAGAGAGAGAGAGAGAGAGAGAGAGAGAGAGAGAGAGAGAGATAGAGAGAAGGAGAAAAAAACATGAGGAGGTAAGTGAGAAAAATAAATAATAAAGAAAAATAGGAGGAAAGAGAGAGGCTGGGTGGGAGTGAGGGTGAGAGAGAAACAAAAAGAGAGAGATACGGGAATCAAGAGAAAGGAAGTGTGTGTGAGAGAGAGAGGAAAAAAAGGAGAGAGCAGAGAAGTTAACAAAAAACAACTGTTGGAAACTCGTAAATGTTTAAAAACTTGAAAATAAGTTCGGGTTATGATGGGCATGAATAAGTAAAGAGTACTCTGGCCTAATAATATGAAGGCTCAAACAGGTACCTAGTGTGTGGTGAAATAATAAATATTAAACAAACTTCTTCCCCTCATTTTCCCTCGGTTATCTCCCTCTAATAATTTTTATATTCCCATTTCACCTCTTCCTCATATTCTTATTACTTTGCTCCCATACTCTTTTTTCCACCTTCCTTTCCCTTGCCTCCACAATTTTTCTTCCCCAAATTCTTTTTCCACCACAATCGCTCCTAGCCTCTCTATCATATTCTTTCTGCATTTTCTATTTACTCTTTCAACTTCTCTCACATATTTTTTCCGTCTACTTCTTTTTAACATTTCTTCAAACTGTCTGTATCTCTTATACTCTTTTCCTCATCTCAAATTTCTCTCGGTCTCAACTCTGGTATTTCTCCCCTTCTATTCTTTTGTTTCAGCGCAAACATCTTTCAATTTCACCTAATTTATTGCCATTGTTTCTAGATTCTCTTCTTTACTTTACAAATCATTTCGACACTTGTATTCTTCTTTGTTTTGAAAAACAATTTATCTGCAGGGAGAGAGAGAGAGAGAGATAATGAAAAAGAGAGTGAGTGAGAGAGATAGAGAAAGTAAGAAGAGGAAGAAATATATTACGTAGACATAGATAGTTAAGGAAGAGAGGAAGAAAGACAAAGAGAGAATGGAAATTGAGAAGTGAGAATGAAAAAGATAGAGACAAATGATATACGTACGTGGACTAAGAGACATATAAATTCAAATAAGATATATAATAAACCATAGGAAGAGATGGAGAGCAAAACACGGAGAATGATAGAGCAAATAAAAAATTGAGAAAACTAAGATTGAAGAAGGAACATTAAGAAAGAGCGAAAGAGAGTAAAAAAGGAAATGCCAGAGATGAAAATTGAGAGTAAAAGCGAAGATGGACAAAGAGAGAAAGTAAAAGAGAAGTTTATTGTTATAAAAATGGAAAATTTAAAAGTTCCAATCAAGAATATCGATTCAGAACAACTTTAAAAGCGGCTGCAGAAATATTCCTTGGCTTTCTAATGGCTCCCCCATTGCTTGCTATAATATTCTCTACCTCACTCTGCTGCTGTCTAAACGGAGGCTAGTTAAGTTCAAACGCAGCTAAGTGCACTTTTCAAGGCGCGGAGACAAAAGTCTAAACTGCCGCAGTGAGCTTTGGCAACGTTGCTTCAAGTGGTTTCTTCCATTAACTGCATGACGCCTGGTTCGTTTATATAAAACAAGATCGGGAACGAAGGCTCCAAGTACTTCGAAAGTAGGATCAAAGAAAAGAGGCTCTGTATGAATTTTTGTTTAAAATAATAGTATTGATTCTCCTTTTCATCGAATGAAACAAAGACTGCGCCATACAGAAGGACTGAGCTTTTAGTTTTAGCACTGCAACCTTTTTTCTTCTTTTTTTCCCCTTTTGGTGCTTTAACTCTGTCAGTTGACAGGTCGTTCGCGCCGATTCATCTGGTGTGTTATACAAGTGTGTACAGTTTAATTGTTTTCAGGTAATTTGGAAGGGAATCAGCGCTCTCGAACGAATCTGACAGAACTGGAGGTACAGGTAGAGAGAATCTTATTAGTGCATGGAGATGACAGTTGATTATATGATTAACAGTAAAATTTCGTCTGAAAACATTGTTTAGGCAAGAATTTGATATGCTTCAGGCATAAAAGAATGGCAATAAGCTCAGAGGTGAACACAGAATTTATATGATTCAGAAAAAAGAAGATGTGATAGCATTATCGAGTAACCTCTCTTTCAACTCGTATTTTTTCATTTAATTTTTTGTTTGTAGAAAACTAAATTATAGCCAGTCAGAGAATAGATGATGTAATGGAAACCTCTGACCTGATGTGTATTCTGTGTAGGTCGATCCATCAGAAAATGGGAACAAAAGATATAGAAAAAAATATGTATATATATTTTTTTAGAAGATGAATATGATCTCCGGATTTTTCAAGTTCCTCTAAACAAACACGGAATAAAAAGCATAAGCCCTCATGTTGAAGTGGACCCATTGGTAGACGTAAAGAGAAGGCCAGATGAAAGTAAGAAGCAGACTGGAAGTTCATTAGGAAAGTTCTCATTCCTATTCCATGCCTATGTTCTACTCAGTTCAGTATATTAGAAACATTAACTTTCAAGTTTCTATTAAGTATCTTACAGTTCTCTCCGCTTTTCTCTAGAATTTCTCTCGTGCAAAGGTTTTTCTTTTATCCGCCATATTCTTTATTGATTCCCATTCCGCTTTATATAGCTATTTTACTTCCGAGAAATTTCTAATATTAGAAATCGGAAGTATTGTGTTCGTTTTTGTAAAAAAAAAATATTTTTTTGCTCCGATTTCATTTTTTTCATATTTCTGGACGTTTCATAACCTACTGAGTAAATTTGGTTTTGTGTCCGTCTGTCGGTCTGTCGGTCTGTCTGTCTGTCTGTCGGTCTGTAAAAACGATTCCTTGTAACGCGCAAATCTCAGAAACTACTCGACCGATTTTGATGAAATTTTGCACACATCTAGGAGACATTCTGTAGATGGTCCCATTTTAAATTCATCGAATTCATATCAGCAGTTCTGGGTGAAAGAGACCATGCGCCTGACCACTAACTTTTTACTTAAACGCTTATATCTCGTGAACGGTACACCCGATTTCGATGAAATTTTGTGAAAATATGCGTATTATTGTTTAACATGGGTTATTTATATTTATTTTTAAACTAATTATAATTTGACTCTGATATTTAAGAAAATCCGAAATTTTGGACAAAAAAGTAAAAAAATAAGGACCACGACTTGCCGATACAGAATTTTTTGTGGAATTCAGATTGTAGAAAAAACAATATTCTACCATATAAAACAAATTTGAAGAAAATCGGTTGAGCCGTTTTGGAGATACAAGTAATTTTCTATAAAATCTCAAAATTGGCACGTGTTTACAATGTGAAGCAATCACGAGGAAGTATTGTGTCCATAATTGGCAGTGTTTTTTTTCCTCAAGTCATAATATTTCTAGTGAACTGTATTTCTCTAAGTATTCTCATTCTTTGTCTGAGTTTTTGGTTTGCAATACAAAAGATTTTCTCATGTTGAACAAGCATAATAGAAGTACAGAGCTAGAAACTACTGTATGTACACGGAATGAACATATTCCTTCAATACAAGACCTTGAAAATTGTGAAATAAAATTTTGGTCTCAATTATTTTCCTCACACTCTTCGTTGGAGTTTTTGATAATAGAAAAAGTAAAAATAAATTTCAAAGACCTTGTAATTTTTGCAAGAAAAACTATTTTTGGTCCATAAGCTATGATGCTTAAAAATTTGTTATGCTTATGTCTTATCAAATCGCAACATGATATAAAACTAGTATTGAACAAACTATTCTTGTCTTTAAGGTGAGTCAGAAACCAACCTCTTTGCGTGCAACTCTAGGAAGCTCCAAAGGACCTAAAACATATAAAAAAATAAGTGCAACTTAAAATTAAAGCGGATGTTTAGTGTTGAAAATATCCCAGGCAAGTATACAACTCTCTTTAATGACACGCAGCCCTGGTATGTCTAGTCTAAAAAATTCTAAATCAAAACCCTATTCGGGTGTCTACTTAGCTTCTAAGCAGGCATCAGTTGTTTCCAATTAGTGGTACTGTTGGTTCGACTCTGAGTTGTGGCAATAGAACATAATCAAGAATTGGTAGGATACGTGAAGAAAATATTCAAAAAGTAAAACAATACGTAGATTTAAGAGGATTAAAAGTTTAATGCTTTGGATTCAAGGATTAGGTGAGAGAGAAAGAGAGTTAGAATGAGAGACAAAGAGAGAAAATATACAAAAAGTAGGGTTAATAGGAAAAGCAAGAGGATAAACTAAAAAAAAAATGTTTAATAAACAAAGAGATCGGAAAGCAAATGGAAAATAAAACAAAAACATGATCAAAGAAAATGGTAGCATCAGAGAAGGAAATAATAAGAAATACTGAGAAGAACACGAATATGATCGAGAGTTAGAGACTGGTGGGTAAATCATTTCTCTAAAGAAAACAGAGTTGGAATTAATGGAATATGTATCACTTTCTTCAGAACATGGTGATTTTTTTTCGGAGAGGGCAGAATAGGTAAAGGAGAAGAATGAATTCAGACATGAAATGAAGAAAATAGATGTGTAAGAAACGAATAAGTGGTATATGTACATTCGATAGACTTTTTGCTCTGTCCCTTGTGTGCTCATAAATCCAGGTTTGACTGCATAGAGGAGAGATAAAATAGAAGAACATTTGAAGTTTGAAAAGTCATCATATTTGTGTTAATCGCTTTGGTGATCAAACACCTCGGCCGAGGTGAGAAGAACGCCTATACAAAGAAAGAGTGTAAGGTAATTAGATAATTATTTATCTGGAGCGGAGATAAGTAGGATCTAAAGATGATTGAAATGTGTGGTAAATTATCTGAATCAAGCAGGTACAGAATTTTTTTTAAAAAAAAGCTACATTGAAAAATAATTTTATAAAAGAAAAAAGAATAGAAATGGATGTGTAAGATTATGCTGAAACCTTTACACCAGAAAGAGTGGTTGAAAATGATGTATAAAACAGTAAGATGTAGTTAACATCTTGTCCAAAGCAAAATTCTAGATAGTGAAAGGATGTGTAACATAGAAAGATGTACTTAAAACTTGTCCAAAGCAATTCTAGAAAATGAAAGGATGTATAATGTATACATATAGTAATATGTAGTAAAATCTTTAACCAAAGCAATTCTAGTGAGTGAAAGGATGTATAGCCTAGCAGATGAAGTTGAAACTTGTCCAAAGCAATTCTAGATAGTGAAAGGATGTATACAGTAAGATGTAGTTAACATCTTGTCCAAAGCAATTCTAGAGAGTTAAAGGATGTAAGCGGTAAGATGTAGTTAACATCTTGTCCAAAGCAATTCTAGATAGTGAAAGGATGTATATTGCAAGATGTAGTTAACTTCTTGTTTCAAAGCAATTCTAGAAAATGAAAGGATGTATAATGTATAATTGTATATAGTAATATGTAGTAAACATCTTTAACCAAAGCAATTCTATTGAGTGAAAGGATGTATAAAGTAAGATGTAGTACTTGTCCAAAGCAATTCTAGAGAGTGAAAGCGACTGAAGTAAGGAAAATGATAGTTACAAGACTGTTTTGTAAATGTTGGGCTGAGGGTGAGAAACGCTTAATGTTCCGGAGGGGGGTGGATGCTACTGAATCTGATCTTACCATGGGGGGAGCCATAGCCAGGCCTAGCCGGCTTAATACTGCGGGGAGTCGCTGCAAACACAATACAGGGGTTCATGCTAAGTTTAAACAACCTGGAGACATTCAATGGGGGATTTAATGGAATTATAGGATAATGCGTCTAATTTTATTATTATTGTTATTTAACACTTTATTGGTCAACTACATGATACATTCAACAAAATAGGACATAAAAAAAGAACACAATAGAATATGTAGTGAACCAAGGGGCTAGGTTAAAGCCTGTGGCTTTCTCTTCCACCGAACCCCATTTTGAATCTACGAGCTTCGAATCTCGCTCGGGTCAATAGGTAGGGTTTTTTTAAATCTACAATATCGTATCCTTCATTGTTAAAGGCCACTCTGTTCAATAAAAAATGAAAACCTAGTAAATGTCTTGATTATATATTTTAAGGAAATACCTAGTGTTCTTTTGAAAACATCAATAGAGTAATCCTACCAATTAATTTAAAAATTAAATAACCTGTTTTTTGTTCAAATGTCTATGGAAAGAACTTGAATCTGCAACTCTGCTCTATAAAAAGGACTTTTCAGAGTTTTCAGCCAGCTAATCCGCCAAACTAACTTGTCAAGCAGATTGTGTACTTTGTGGTGTTTTTTGCATTTGGTACCAACATAAATCTTTTTCTTTGGGGACAGGTTGGCTTTTCCCTGCGTTAACTCTTTATGTATTTTACGGACCGGTGCATTTCGAAGAGTTTTTTTTGTGAAAAAATATTGTGCTATTTCTGTACCTAACTAGAAATTTTTGCTCCCCACACCCCCATTTTCTCTTTCTCTCTCTCCCTTTCTCTATTTATCTCTCTCTCTCTTTCTCTCTCTCTCTCTTTTTCTCTCTCTCTCGCTCGCTCTCTCTCTCTCTCTCGCTCGCTCGCTCTCTCTCTCTCTCTCGCTCGCTCTCTCTCTCTCTTTCTCTCTCTTTCTCTCTCTTTCTCTCACTCTCTCTCTCTATTTGTCTTTTTCTTATTCACTCTACTAAATTTTAAACTAGGTTTCAGTTTTCCCAAGCTAATCTAATGGGTAAACAAAAGGGCATAAAAAATTAACAAAACTTGAAAAAAGTTTTTCTCTCTATTTTTTTTGTCAAGACCATTTGTCAAATAAAATAAAATAAATAAAAATAAAGAAGCAATGGGTAAAACATCTTGGCCTGAATCAGATCCCTAAACCAGAGCTTTACCATTAACTAAGAGAACAACCCATCTCTTGACTGTCTGAAAATCCAAACCACAGCTTTTATCCACAAAGTTGTTGCTTGTAAATAAATAGAGCATATTATTATACCCACGAGGATAACCATGAATTTATTTCTCAACCTACGCAAACTTGCAAGTTTTTCTTCGTACCTTCCTAAACAAGCAACATTTTTGGCAAAAAAATAATAATAATAAAAATATCGTCTTGTTTATACTGCCCGATTAGGACTATTTTTTTTTTTGAAAGGTAAGTGTGCCCCGGAACCGCTTTCACATTACTTCAGGCACTTTACCTTTACATCCATGCCATTCCGGAAACGGAAAATTTTGGGTCAGAAATTTTCGCTCCGGCCGGGATTCGAACCAATGCTCTTAACCACTGAGCCATGGAGGTCGGCTAGACTTTTAAGTCCCAGGATTCCAGTAGTAAACCCAAGTCGTATTATTATGTGGTTAAAATCCCAAATGGGAGGATAACTTGTCATGTTCGGGCTGGGTTTCGAGCCCGCGACCTCTGGAACCTCTGGATTCACAAAGTGCCACCTAAATCTACGCTGAAGATCTACATTTTGCCTCGCCCTACTTACGTACAATGAGTGGAGGTTTCATACTAGAGAAAAATTTACAAGTGTGTGTGTCTGTGTGTGTGTGTTAGGTAACAATTTTGTTTATGCATATAAAGGTTTGTGTATTTTAGTTGTGAAACACGACCTTATAACTGACAACTCCCGCTTAAAAAATGCAAAATTTTGACACATAATAATATATGTAAATAAGTCATATTTATCATATACCTACGATGTTTTACACACTACATGTTACGTAAGTATGTGAGGACAAAACAGAAATAGCATGCTATGTTATCTGGGAAGGGGTTAGTGAATTTCAAATACATTATGATTGAAATACTTTCCTTATTATAGGATATGAAAAGTAAAAAGAGCCAGCGTCGATGGCATGTTGAATACACCGGTTCCCTTCAGAACACCGAAGTTAAGCGACATCCAGCGAGGTTAAGACTTGGATGGGTGACCATTCAAATTCTAATTCTCGTGACGCTGGCTTTTCCCGGCCCCACTCAGGCTGGGTGAGGTCAATGTGAGTAGCAGGTTTGTGAGTTTCCTGCGAATGGAGGGTAAAACCCCCGTCGTGATATGACCATGGCAGTTGAAAGCGACGTTAAACCCCACTTAAAAAAAAAAAAAAGTAAAAAGGGGATCTATTTTTTTGAGGGAAAAGAAAGTTTTAATGGTCTAGTGTTCCTTAGGTTCCCTCCACTTTAAATTTTTTTTTTCTTCTTCCATAGTTGTAGGGGGTATTTCTCCTTCATATTCAACGAAATGATAGAAAAGTAAGTACATTGCATGTTTTTCTGCAAAAAAAATCGACATTTTCGACATAACATGTTCTACTCACACATTCAAGTATAGTATAGTAGTGCTTTATTTAGACTGTCGGCTCGAGACAGAGAGTCCCATTACGCTAACAGTTTAATATAGTACCTCTTTATTTATTGTACTATAATATATCCATTGCAAGTAAGTAAAGATGAGTATAAAAATAAAACGAGTAAAGGGGCATACAAAAATTGAACGCGTGCAAAAGATCATTTTGTAACACACAGAGAGAAGGCACACTTTAGAACAAATTAAAAGGGAATCAAACTTTTTGTAACAAGACAACACAGGGAAAAACACTTCTTTCAGACACTAAGATCCTTAACAAACAAAAATTTCACACTGAACAAACATAAATAATTCAATGATGTAATAAATTTAATATACAGTATCTAGATAGTATAAATACTTACCTTCTTCACTTAGAAGTGGCATAAATAACTATACTAACCATTGTTAACCTAAGTCGCAAAGTGTTCTAATTCCAACTAATTGAAAATGAAATTTTTCAAATAATCCATTACTTTCCTCTCTATAGGATAAGGAAATTAAAAAGCACATTGCATAACTAAATATTATTAGGCGTACATAAAAAAAGCCAACCATCACATTTTTAGGTGGTTTTCCAAATACGTTATGGATATTTGGCATTGAAACTCTGATTTTGCTCCTCAGCAGTTCTGATTTTACCTGCGTGACAGTCCATTCAGCGGTTCTTAACATAGCTGTGTGACAGTCCATTCAGCGGTTCTTAACATATCTGTTTGACAGTTCACTTAGTAGTTCTCAACCTACCTGCCTGGAGACCACTCAGCGGTTCTGATCTTGTCTCTGTAACAGTCCACTCAGGTCTTTTCAACTTAAAAAAAGGTAATTGTGCCCCGGAACCGCTTTGACCGCTGTCGCATTACTTCAGGGCACTTTACCTTTACATCCATGCCATTCCGGAAACGGAAAGCTCAGCTAGTATTTTGCGCTCCGGCCTTGATTCGAACCCGCAACCTCCGGGTCAGCAACCAATGCTCTTAACCACTGAGCCACGGAGGTCGGCAGCTATTTACAACCTACCAGAGTAATGCAATTAGCAGTTCTCAACCTACCGCGCCGCATGACAGTCTACTCAGAGGTCCTGACTCTACCTGCTAGAGCCAGGGGTGCCCAACCTTTACAGAAGAAGATCTACTATAAATACTGAGATAATCAACGCGATCGAACCCACAGTTTCAATGTTTTTTCTGGGCTTGAATGGGTCACAATGTAGAATTCAACCAAAATTTCAAGTTTCAAGAAGTCACGAAACCTCCTTCTAATTCTCATGAGTCTCCCTCCTTGTGCGAGATGGTGAGATGCCAGAAAAGATCTAGACTTTTAGAACGTCATCTTATCTTTCTGGAAGTGATCGACCCAAAATCACTCCACGATCGAGTGGTTGGGCAGCCCTGTAATAGACAATCCACTGAGCGGTTCTCAACCTACCTTTGTGTCAGGAGTGGTTCTCAATCTACCTTTGTGTCAGGAGCGGTTCTCAACCTACCTGATAGAGCTGATAGACAACCCACTGAGCGGTTCTCAACCTACCTGTGTGTCTGGAGCGGTTCTTAACCTACCTGATAGAGCTGATAGACAACCCACTGAGCGGTTCTCAACCTACCTGTGTGTCTGGAGCGGTTCTCAACCTACCTGATAGAGCTGATAGACAACCCACTGAGCGGTTCTCAACCTACCTGTGTGTCTGGAGCGGTTCTTAACCTACCTGATAGAGCTGATAGACAACCCACTGAGCGGTTCTCAACCTACCTGTGTGTCTGGAGCGGTTCTCAACCTACCTGCTAGAGCTGCTAGACAACCCACTGAGCGGTTCTCAACCTACCTGTGTGTCTGGAGCGGTTCTCAACCTACCTGCTAGAGCTGCTAGACAACCCACTGAGCGGTTCTCAACCTACCATTGTGTCTGGAGCGGTTCTCAACCTACCTGATAGAGCTGATAGACAACCCACTGAGCGGTTCTCAACCTACCTGTGTGTCTGGAGCGGTTCTCAACCTACCTGATAGAGCTGATAGACAACCCACTGAGCGGTTCTCAACCTACCTTTGTGTCAGGAGCGGTTCTCAACCTACCTGTGTGTCTGGAGCGGTTCTCAACCTACCTGATAGAGCTGATAGACAACCCACTGAGCGGTTCTCAACCTACCATTGTGTCTGGAGCGGTTCTCAACCTACCTGATAGAGCTGATAGACAACCCACTGAGCGGTTCTCAACCTACCTTTGTGTCAGGAGCGGTTCTCAACCTACCTGTGTGTCTGGAGCGGTTCTCAACCTACCTGCTAGAGCTGCTAGACAACCCACTGAGCGGTTCTCAACCTACCATTGTGTCTGGAGCGGTTCTCAACCTACCTGATAGAGCTGATAGACAACCCACTGAGCGGTTCTCAACCTACCTGTGTGTGTCAGGAGCGGTTCTCAACCTACCTGATAGAGCTGATAGACAACCCACTGAGCGGTTCTCAACCTACCTGTGTGTGTCAGGAGCGGTTCTCAACCTACCTGTGTGTGTCAGGAGGAGCGGTTCTCAACCTACCTGCGTGACGGGGTTCTCCCCCGGTCGGTACACGACGTTGTGCAGGGGCCTCTTGCGTCCCACGTAGTTGACGCACACGAACTCGAGGAGCGACGCGTAGATGAAGCACATGCACACGCCGTCCCAGACGTTCATGGCGGTCAGGTTGGACACCACTGGCAGCGTCGAGCGGAACCCGTTGGACGTGGTGAAAAAGTTGAGCATTGTGGTGACACCTGGGAGAGTTGAAACGTTTATTTATTTACACTTTATTAATAGGACATATTAAATACAACACAAATAATTACAAATTTAAATACAATATAATAGAAGAAAAAAATAAATAAATATATACATAATATAATATTGTCCTAACTGAAGGGCGGGGTTATTGTCTTTGGCAATCTCTTCAAAAGTTGGTTTTGTGAGGGCGGAACATGTTCAAGTATAGATAGAAAAATGAGAATTTGTACTTGAATGTACGTACATAAATAATAGAATTTTTGAAGGTAGGTAATTAACAGAAACTGGAGAAAAAATTACACCGACCTGTAGAAAAAAATTTGTTCATAATTATATTATTATTATTTTATTTTTACTGACGGTGTATATTGTGTATATTTTTTTCAAGGCTGGATATAAATTAGGTAGTTTTCAGTTCGGGTTTTGGAAGGCGAATATCTTGTATTCTGTCCAGGTGTTCACACATATGTAAGTACCAAGACAAGATTAGGAATAATATATTATATGCCTATTTCATAGACTTTGAAAAGGCATTTGATAAAGTTCGACTCAGCATGTTAATGAAAATCCTGAATAACAAAACTGTAGATGACAAATAAATTAGATTGATTGGAAATTCAAGTTTGAAAGAAAAAACAACAATTAGAGTTGAAAACAATGAAACAGAAGAAGTAAACACACAAAGAGGAGTGCGTCAAGGATGTGCGGTTGAAAAGGAGATTTAGGGATTATGAGAGTGAGAGTCTTTTCTGGAACGAAGGCCAGGTAAATTATTTTTATTATTTGAAACTGAATTATTTGTTTTGATTGTCCTGTTTATCTTGTTTTGTGACACATTGTTTTAATTACTTGTTTATAATAATAAATGTTGTCTGAAGTAATTATTATGAGCAATAAAGTACATTTGAATTTTTATTAAATTAAAAATATATCAAATAGAACAAGAATAGAATACTCTACCTACACAAGTTAAGCAACGTTCAGCGAGGTTAGGACGTTCAGCGTATGGGTGACCATTACAATTTGAACCTTCGTGATGCTGGCTATTCTTGGCCCCACTCAGGCTGGGTGAAGTTAATTTGAGTCGATGGTTTGTGAGTTTCCAGCGAAAGTAGGGTAAAACCCTCGTCGTGATATGATCATTGATCATGCAGTTGAAAGCGACGTTAAACACAAGTTAAAAAGAAATGAAAAAAATTGGAATCGGAGCAAAAAAAATTTTTTTTTATTTTTACAAAAACGAACACAATACTTCCGATTTCTAATATTAGAAATTTCTCGGAAGTAATACTCTACCTATCATGACCCGTGCTGGCACGGCATTCCACTCTAGCCAGAAGGTGATGAAGGATGAAGTGACCAGGATGATTCCCGGGATGAACACGGTAGTGAAGTAGAAGGCGCGGTCCCTCGTGAAGATAAGGTCCACTTTGAGGCAACTGTAGTTCCCTGTGAGGTGATGGAGAAAGAAATTAGCATCAAAACTGAGCAAGATTTTTTTTTTTATACTATCAAATTCACGGACATCAGTAGTGAGGAAATGGATGGTGATTTTTCCGTAAGGCCAGAGCGCGCCACTAGCTAGCTTGTGGCGCGAAAATTCAAAATTCTGTCTTACGGAGAAATCACCATCCATTTCCTTACTACTGACATCGAATCAATTTTTTATGAACATTTATTTAATGAGAGGTCTATGACAATCGAAGTCCTTGCCCCTGAATCTATTTTATAAAACGTGAAATTATTTGAAACTTTAATAATATAGAATGTACCTGTATATTGTACATAACGTCGGCTAGAAGGTAAAACTGACCAAGTAACAGTTGGTCATTTCTCGATTTTTCGTTACTCTTGGTCGGAAATTAACCTAACTATTGGCTAAAAATCAAAAGTTATGCGCAGGAAAAAGCGAAAAAACAATTTTTCCTGAAAGACTGGTGGAGATTTCAATGATCAAATGGAGATTTTCCAAATGCAGATGGTCAGTTTTACCTTCCAGCCGACGATAATATACTAAATTATAAAATATAATTAAAATGTATATTACGCATCTGACTTAAGTAACAAATCTGTCTCTTGCGACTTGATTATTAGGGGATGTACGTATTCTAATACACTGAGTGACAATTTTAGCGGAACGCATAGGTTTTTCTCGTATAACGTGTCTATTTCTTGTTGGACAAAAATATTTTTCATATTTTTTCTAAATGCGGAAATCACACAAAAATTGGTACAGCAAAGACATGAAAACAATTTTCAAAATTGAATGAAGTACTTGTCTAACATTTTTGAGACAAGAGGGAATGATGATCAAAACATAAAGCAAGACAATAATATATTACCCTTAATCCAAAATAATGAATTTTGAAAAAATCATTGAAAAACAGTTTTTTTTGTACACCCTGTATGGGAAAGGTCGACAGTGACAAGAACTTCATTCAATTATGAGAATTGGCCTTCATGTTTTTGCTATCTCTGTACCAATTTTTGTGTAATTTCCTCAATTAGAAAAAATATTTTTGTCCAACAAGAAATACACACGTTATATGAGAAAAAACCTATGCGTTCCGCTAAATTTGTCACTCAGTATACGAGTATAATGAATGCCATGTCTATAATATTCCATGTCTCTTTAAAAGATTGAATAGTATTATATCTTAGTAATGTTATACAGTATGTTTCAGAAAAGGTGGCCACCCCCACGTAACTTTTGAACGCGACGGAATTTTTCAATTCTGTAAAGTCCTAGGTATAGAAAGTGCCCTATGGCCCATCCTGTGGTCATATTTATTTTTGGCCCCGGTCGGCCCTTCCGGCTTTTAGGCCATATTTTTTCATTTTTCTCGCGAATTTTAAATGGAATGCTATATTTTTTATTCCTGTTAATTAAAGTCCAAGTTAGGCTGAGTATAATGAGTTTTTAAAATTTTCAAAAACCTTATCAGGGGCGGAGCTAGTAGGGTGCAAGTTTCAAAACTGTTACACCCTGTATTTCAGCGTTAGTTAGATTTTTTAGTACTTTTTTTATGTTCATAGGTTCAAAATATTGTTTTACACCATATGAAATCAAAAAAATATTCTTATTTACTTCTAATCAGGGTCATAGTAAGGTTTTTGTAAAAGTACTTTTTTTCTCACGTCAATTTTTCCGTAAATTAATGGTGTTCTCGAAATTGGCATTTTTAGAGGTGAAAGTCTGCAGTGACATATGTTTTTTTATGATTGAAATCGAAAGAAAACTTAACGGAGAAGCGATTAAGATCATAAAAAAAGCCATTTAACCTGCTAGTTTTTTCACGACAGTGTCCGGTAAAGTGGGTGAATTTCGTATTGGATTTTTTTTGTTTGTTGAGGAAACACAATTGGTATAGAAAATAAATAATACCTAATAAGGGAATAATACTTCAATTAACATAACTAAATGCAAAATTAAATGAAGATTATTTCTTCTAAATCAGTGCCGGATGATTTTTTTCTCTCTCTCTCTTCTCCTCTTTAAAATAATTGAATTGGTTTAATTTTCACCCTCAAGAGTTTGGTACTTGACCTGGTATTTTTTTCTCTTAAATTTCGAGATAATTATTTTTTATTTAGAGACCTGGTATTCATTACTAGCAACACCAGTATGATTTTTTTTTTTAATTTGGGTTTAATATCGCGTTTCAAGTGCATGGTCATATCATAACGGGGGTGTTACCCTCCATTCGCAAGAAACTCACCAACCTCCTAAACACATTTATCTCACCTAGCCTGGGTTAGGCCGGAATGCCAGCACCACGAAGTCTTCTCCTCGCTGGACGTTGCTTAACTTCGGTGATCCTACAAGAATCGTTGCATTCAAAGCGCCATCGGACTGACTCCAGAATTATTTACAATGTGTTTTCTACAGATTTTACCAACTTACCAACTAAAATTGTCTCAAGAGGGGACCCCTAGGCCGACTTTAGAAGCAGCATTATCCGATAACTATTTTTGATACAAGTGAAAAAAAGAGAGAGAAAAAAAAAAATATCCGGCACTGATTTAGAAGAAATAATCTTCATTTAATTTCGCATTTAGTTATGTTCATTGAAGTATTATTCCCTTATTAGGTATTATTTATTTTCTATGCCAATTGTGTTTCCTCATAATAAAAAAAAATCCAATACGAAATTCACCCACTTTACCGGACACTGTCGTGAAAAAACTAGCAGGTTAAATGGCTTTTTTTATGATCTTAATCGCTTCTCCGTTAAGTTTTCTTTCGATTTCAATCATAAAAAACATATGTCACTGCAGACTTTCACCTCTAAAAATGCCAATTTCGAGAACACCATTAATTTACGGAAAAATTGACGTGAGAAAAAAAGTACTTTTACAAAAACCTTACTATGACCCTGATTAGAATTAAACAAGAATATTTTTTTTGATTTCATATGGTGTAAAACAAAAATTTGGACCTATGAACATAAAAAAAGTACTAAAAAATGTAACTAACGCTGAAATACAGGGTGTAACAGTTTTGAAACTTGCACCCTACTAGCTCCGCCCCTGATAAGGTTTTTGAAAATTTTAAAAGCTCATTATACTCAGCCTAACTTGGACTTTAATTAACAGGAATAAAAAATATAGCATTCCATTTAAAATTCGCGAGAAAAATGAAAAAATATGGCCTAAAAACCGGAAGGGCCGACCGGGGCCAAAAATAAATATGACCACAGGATGGGCCATAGGGCACTTCTTATACCTAGGACTTTACAGAATTGAAAAATTCCGTCGCGTTCAAAAGTTACGAGGGGGTGGCCACCTTTTCTGAAACATACTGTATGTATCAATGATATTATGTTAAATTATTTTTAAGTCTTAATTATAGTTGGATTTTTGTAAAGTGTGCTTAATGTTTCATGAACTGCATAATAAAACAAATTATATTATATTATTATAATGCCAGCGTTGATAGCACCAATCAATATTTTCGTCTTTGTTCAAATCTCAGATGTTAAGGAAAGTCCAGAAAAGTCAAGACTTGGAGGGTAAGCACTCAAATTTCAATGCATGGGAGTCTAGCTTTTCCCTGCCCAATCTAATCTGGATAAGGTTAATTTGGATAGTTTGTTTGTGAGTTTCCAGAGGGTGAAATCTGAAAACCTCATTCTCGAATGACTTGGAATACTTAGATGATGAAGAGAAAGAAGAAGTGTTTAATCGTGAATAAATTAACTATATTAAAACTAGTTTGAGATTCTTTTACAATGGTCATTGATCATATTGATTTCCAAGACAACTTGCGAAAAAACTATACCAGCAAAAAATCACTAATAGAAAATACTACCTCTGCGCTGTCCTGGTATTACATTTTTTATATTCTTCGCAATACGTTATCAGGTTTTTGTGCCCATTCTAATATCCTAGATTTTTTCTTATACAACAATCCTCAACACTACTGATTGAAGAATCTGTAGCCTTGACTAAACAAACTCGTGGGTATCTATAAAAAATGTGCAATATTTTTTGTTGTCCTTGTCTATAAAGATGTGAATATTTTGGTTCCAGGAAGAAGGGGGGTGCTATTTTTTTCCTCGTTGTAAAAAAACGGCGAAATTCGGTTTCACATTAAAATGTTCAGGCAACAGTCAGATACGTCACTGGGTTTAAAACAAAATTAATCTCATCACGATTGGGAACGAGCCCCCTACTCCTGAGTTACGGTGCTTATAACGAGATCATTTATTTATAGCCTCTTCGTTAAAGTTTCATTTCGGCGAAACTTCGGCAAAACTTTGGGGGATTTGTTGTGAAAAATGTAAACAATGCAGGAAGAAATAGGCAGAAGCTTTTAGGAGTGATGTTTACTGTCGGGCGGATGAGGCATTCAAGTTATGCAATATGCTGTACCGAAAGTGAAGGGAAAGGAAGGCTGGAAAGTCAAATCTGAGAGAAAACTATTCAGGTATGTATGACTCATTTTGATAAACTAGCCTTGGTAGTCAACTGGTTAAAGCGCTAGACTGGTAATCCAGATAGCATGGGTTTTTTTTTTTACTGAGATGAGTGTTTTATAATAATAATAGGTAACTAGGGCAAAGCATAAATTAATAAAGCTATTAAACCTAGAAGTTTCACAGACCTTTTTATGTCATAGCCATGAAACATGAGCTACGAAATTTATTGGTTGAGATCTCATACAATGCATGAATTTGCCTCTTACATATGATATTTTGAACACTTAATAATGACAACAAAAGTGGCTATGTGTATGGTTTTTTATATTCCCAATGGAAAAAAAACACCAAAACTACTCAACCTTCCACCAGCGGCCAAAATTCAATGAAAATATCTTGACAATAACTTTATTTTTGTTGTTGTAACCCAATATCAGACATGTGCCATTGGGGTAAATGACCTAGACGAGACAGTGACTTTATTCTCAAGACATAAAATTTAGTTGTAACGCATTTTGAAGGGTTAAAAATATGAAAGTTTCGTGTTTTCCTAGGTTGCTATTATTGTTTTTGTTTATCTTTCTTTTTTTTTTGGAATGAATAAAATTATCTTCACAAGAATTCGGAACATAACTTGCAGACACGGAAAGAAACTTAGCAGAAATAATAAAGTCTGAATAGAGGAGAATGGAGAGAGAGGAAAAGATAGTAAGAAATAGGGAGGTTGAGGAATTGGGGGGGAGGAAGAGAGCGATGAGGGAGACATATAGAACAGAGAAATATAGAACGATGAGGGAGACATATAGAGCAGTAGAAGGGATGATGAAGAGGTTGGAGAGATAAAAGTAATGGGACAGCAGTTAGGTAAAAATGTAAAGAGGGACAGAATAAATCATATTTGTGTTAATCAGTTTCGTGATGTCACAACTACTCAAATTCAAGCTGCTATTTTTTTATATCAAAATTGGGACTTGAAAAACCGACCTCCAGGTTACAAGTCCGTGTTCGATCGAGATACTGAGGTTAGTAGATGTAGAAGAAGACAGAATGTAGAAGAAGTTGAGTCTCTAGCTTACACCGTTCTTGAGATATTTGTTTATTTGTAGACAGACAACCATTCGCAAAAAACATTCGCAGTACTCAAACCACCATCCTCCAGGTTTCAAGCCCGCTGTCTTATCGATCAAGCCACTGAGGTCAGTTACTATATCGCAGGTACTACAAGTTTCTTCTAGCTATTCATCACTTTTTCATCACATTTTGCAGTACAGTGTTAGTTAATCTAAATATCATGTTCACAATTCCCGCCCTTTCCCATCCATTCCCCTCTTCCCTCATGCATTTCTCTCCTCTCTATCCTCACCCAGCCCTGCAGGCGTCGTGGACTGGCAACATGGAACATTTTCTAAAAAGAAAAATCTCGCAAACTGTCAGGAAAATGGAAAATTAAACATTCATGATTCGCTCACAGGGAAAATTCTTTCTTCGTAGATTCCCGAGGGACGAGAAAAGCTTTAGAATTGATCTTGAATAAGGGATAAAAAGTTTGCCGTGTATGGGGGCACCTCGGGGGTTTAGATCGATGGCATTTTAGGCTGTCGAAATAAGACATTGTGTGGTTGTTTCCATGCAAAAAAAATCCCCTTGACTTTCAGGGCTGTATTTCAGTCAATTGATAAATGAAAAAGGTTAGATATGAACAAGTTCCTTTATATTATTTTGTTAAATTCATTTTCATGATACGACTGAGAACATCATTCGCTAGGTCTTTGAAGTTTCAAACATTCAAAACTTGTTGGCTGGTGGTCAAAAGCCCTTGCAAAGTTTTAATGAAGACATAGATAAATAAAAGAGTTATTAATGAAGATGTATAGCAGCCATAGAATTGACATTAATGAAAACTTGGAAAGCTCCAGTCCTATAGAGATAGAAAAAGACGACAAGGCTGAGGTTTCACTGAAAAGTTAACAGATGTTCCTCGACTTAAACTGTCAGAGAGACTTAAAACTATCGGAGACACAACTGTTAGACTGTGACAGTTTTCTTAACGCCAGTCGACAGTTTGTAAGGCAAGAACAATATTCATTCATTGTTTTTGTTGTTGTACAGGATTTTGTTGTTGTAGAACTTTTCCTATTGGGTCGTGCAAACTTGTACAGGGTAGGGAAATGGCTTATTAGATGATGGATGCTCTGATTTTAAAAATGTTCTTTTATTAAATTCAATGTTGAATCAATTATATTACTGGCGGTCTTAAAAAACTTTTCTTTTTATGTATCTGGTCAAGAAGATTGTTTTATTTTAAAAATGTGGATTGCTTTAATAAGAAGTTAATTTGTTCTAACCTCATAACAAAATTGTACATATTGAAATAATAATCACATACAGGTATATTTTAATTCAGTCGTTAATCTGGTAATGGCTATCCTTGAAAGTAATGGAAATATATTACACATCTTGTAACGGGTTTCATCAACTACATTAGAGAGAAGTTTAAATTTTTTTACAGATAATATTTCTATTTTGAAACAATGTTTCATGCATTTTATGAATATGTAATTGAAATAAAGTGTACATTAAGTTTTTGGTTTTATAAATCATGACCTATTTTTAACTTTGTTTTTATCATTTTATGCTTTCAAAAATCTACACTCTGTTTTTTTTCTTCGTTAAAGTTGTTGTGAAACCCGGTATTTCGGTGCTGACTCATTAAAGCTATTGGGAATGACTTGGATACCTTGTTGTTCAAATCTTCGCTGACACAATGAACAGCGACACGCCTCCGAGTCTTTATCAGCATTACAGATATCAGTGCCGGAGCCTATCAGCGTCACCGAGTCCTCCTTGTCCACTAGGGTTGAGTCGGAAACCAAAGTGAGTCAGCGAGAGAGACAGAGAAGAGAAAGAAAGACAGATAGAGAAATCGTTTGGATTTTTGTGTTAGATAGAGTGGGCATTTACCCAAGAAGAATGCTCGACAGTGGACGCATGAGTTGGTGTCTGTTACTTGCCAATGCAAGCTTATGTACGCTGGTGAAGTGTGTGTGAAACAGTTTATATGAGAAGGGTGAGATGGATTGACATTATGACCCGCAAAGGATTTTCAAATTTGAGGTGTGTTTGAAATAGTTCATATGAAAAGGGTGAGATGGATTGACATTATGACCCGCAAAGGATTTTCAAATTTGAAAAGAAATCTTCTATCTGCATTGAACTTATTAGAAATGTAAAAAAACAAGTTGAAAGATTGATGATGTGTGTCTCAAGTATGAATCCACTGTCTACAACCTTTCCGATTGGTAAACAAATCTTATGCACCATATATGATCTAGCAAGAGACTATTCTGTGGGAACTAAGAGGTCAAATGAATTTACGAAAGAAAATGAAAGCTAACAATAAAGAAAAACTATATAGAAAAAAATAGAAAGACGGAAAGCCAAAGACAAAACAAAAAGTAGAGAAGATAAAAATCTCAAGAGCTACAACAAGCAGTATAATCATCATTAAAAAAAGTAACTGAGAAAAAGAATGTGGCCCTGAGGTCAGAGGCAATGTTTCAAGGAGGAGGTACTTGGGAGGAATGATGGAGGTTTCAAGTGCTTGGAAAAGTGCTTTTACACAAGGCAGACGTTTAGGTACGTTTTTGTTCGATGTGAAGTCACAATACATCGTATAATGAAGCACGGAATGAGTACGTCACAAGTCACAAAACTATCATTCTCCAACACAATGGAATCCAAATGAAAATCTGTACCCATTGAATACAAAACATTTTGCAGAAAAGAGTTTCTCAATAGGGAACGTGACATAAAACTTCCATCTATTCTTAAATAGGGAGACAATTTTTAGAATTGTATGTCGGTGAATTATCAAAGTACGAATACAAATAATGATCAAAAGTATCAAAGCCATTCCCAAAACTTATACCTACGTCCTTTAAAAAACAACTTTAGAACAGATTGTCTTAGATCTAAATAGAGTACAACGTTTTCATGTAAAATTAAAATTACTCGTAAAGGTAATGAGAAAATATATTTAAGTATCAGTAATAAAGATGAAAAAAGACCTGATTTTTCGATGTCACCAAAGAAGCTCGATGACACCAAAAAGTAATTTTCCCTTTATTCCCAACATTTTGTGGTATTCAAAAAAGGAGAAATATTTGTCAAGTAACATGTACAATTGTACACAATACATAATTTTAAACATATGGAAAAATAACAATTAGCAAGCCATGATTTAATATTTTGGAAATTATTTCATTAACTCGATTAAGGGAAAAATAATATCAACAATTATTACTTATTAGAAATTCGATAGTAAAGTTAAGAGTAGTAAAAAAATAGTAACTCATAAACTCTCATGACTATTCCTCTACAATATTTTACCTTATTTGCTTTTAGATCAAAAACGAAAGGAAAAAATAATCACAAAATATAGGTAATTACCATTAACACATTGTAACAAAATGTTAGGTGAAAATCTACTTATGTCTAACAATGAATTTTCCGAAAAGACGTTCCTATAAATAAATGAAAAGAAAAACTGAAATTATTTCAGAAACATTTCAGAAGCATTATTTTTTTATTGTAAAAAATCTTGTTTCAATGAAAGAGTGTTCTATTAAATCTTAATATAATTTCTATGGGTAAAGAAAGGCTTTAAACATTTTTCAGATTCAAACTTAGTACGACAAACAACATGATACATTGATTTATTTTGTAGCACATTCAAAATTCAAACTGGTAAACATTAAGACAGTAATGCTTGTACTGAAAGACATTACACTTCTATTTAACAATAAAATGAATTAATTACTTTTCTTCTCCAAGGTTCATCTAAAATAATATGACAAGACTGTTCTAAAATTGTTTTCAGCTAAGGCATCTACATCAGAAAAGTATTGTTGAAAAGCAAAGTGACATGGTGGAACTACAAAAGTTTTTTAAAGAATAAAACAAAAGAAACGTGACATTTACAAACAAATTAAATGTGATTAAAAAAAATACACATACTCTCTTAAAATTAGATAAATAATCATTTTTAGTACTTTGTTGAAAGACTTTTTTGTAGTAAGGGTGTAACAATCGATTTACAATCAAACGCAATGTGAGGGTAGTATCGAAAATCTGTGCAGAATGGATGAATAGTAATGAATTTTTTGGTATATTATCGTTAAAACATTACCCTGAGATAATATAAAGTGTACTTCAGTAATTACATAAAGAGATATTCTTTCGAATTTAATTTAAAAATATTAAAGGACCTAATCAGACCAGAATGTTTGAGTGAAATATCCTTCAAAGTCTTGCATGCGAGTAAGTTAAAACCAAATTTTAATAACATCATCATGCATTTTTGACCAAATGGTCTGTCTGTCTAGATTTTATTTTTAGGAAATTGACCATAATATTATAGGACCATAAGTTATAAATTTACAAACGCTTTTGAGTAGCAAAATTATTGAAGTTTACACACGACGAGAAATTCTCAAGAGCAAATTATTTTGTTCACAAACATGGCAATAGGACTCTTCAATGATATTCGTCTGAAAGCGCCTTTACAAGTCATTAAGAGATTTAATTCCTTGTTAGTGTCATCTGAACATTCTCTCTCTTCATTTGCATAAAACTTCGCATCTTTTGAATGGCAGTCTATTCCAAGTTATGCTTTCTCAAAGTAATTAAATGTTTCCTGGAAGTTTCAAGTTCTTGATGAAATGAACAACTTGCCTTTGCGTTTCTTTTAATTCCAACATCCTAATTAAATTTCAAGATTCTCGTCAAAGTTTAGTAAAATATTCAATGATGCTTTAATTCTACAAATAATTAATCCCGAACATACATAGATTTATGTTATTATTATTATACATTTGTGATTTAAAAAGTTTTGTGTACGCCTACTGTAGACAAAATTATCTGATTAAAATGAAACACATGGTATTTTTCCCGCCTATACAAATTGATTATTTAGGTTCAAATTTAAAACACAAAAACCTCGGCGATATGTTCCTTTTGTAATAAACATTCATTGTATGGGTATATCTCGAAGACTATCTGGGAACATGCAATTTAGATTTCTCCTACAATTTTATAAAAAGGAATTATTCCAAAAGGATAAGGGATTCATGTTCAGCCACCTTTTTACTTACATGTGTCTGGAAAGTAGATGTTATGTCTTTTTTGTTCAAGTTTGTAAATTTTTGGCATAAAAAATGTTCCCCAGAATGAGATTTTCCAACATATTGCCGCATTTTCCCTTCTTTCTTTAACGGGGAATGATCCCTCGGTTGGATAAGAAGGTAGTTAAATATCTGCCTGTATCATCTAGGCCACAATATTTTACTGCCAAAAGTTACAAACTGCTTGCCCGAGCACTTCACATGGCGTGAGAGGAAAATAAAAATGCTTTATGACAAATTGGAAGAAGTATTCGGAGGAAAGGGCCTCCAGACATGAATTATATTGGTAGGGAGCCAAGTCCCATATGAGAGAGGATGGTCTCAGGAATTCTCAAACTTTATCGGGACCTTTTTTTAATGCAAAGTTGTAAAAAGAGTAACCTTGTGTCTGGCTAGTGACCACTGTGGCAAGAGGATGAGGACCAACATGAGCTTTGTTATGGATATGATGTTGGATATTGTAAAAGGTAAAATTGTTTCCACTAAAATTGAGATATTCTATAAAACATTGATTATTTAAATAAAAAATACAGGGCATCCATAAAGTCTCACCCAGGCCTGGGTTTCTCAAAAACGACTTAAGATATCAAAAAACGCAAAAACCCGTATTCCTTTATTTTTAGGAGGATTCATTTTCAGCCAAATTTTTTTTGCCTGTACTGCCCCAGTCAGGCTGGGCATGGGCCAACTTTAAAATCTTAAATAGAATGGTATGTCTTGTGGCATATTGTTTTAAAGGTCTTGTTGAGAGAACTTCATTACAGCAAATTTCAGTGAGCTCCAACTTACCGTTCTTGAGATACAGGGTCAGATATCCTGCGTAATATCCATATATTTTGACCTATAACTCGTTAACTGTAAATTATGGAGAACATTTTTCTTGCTAATAATAACTCCTTATGGCAAGACCTTTCGAACAAGTTAAAACTTGATTTGTTTTTTCGTTAAAATTTTTTCGACTGTTCGTCCGGCTGGCTGACGAAACTGACCAGAAACTAACATCAACAGAGTATGTCGAGTTATAACATGTTCGAAAGTTCTTACCATAAGGAGTGATTATTAACAAGAAAAAATTTATCCATTATTTACGGTTAACGAGTTATAGGTCAAAATATATGGATATTACGCAGGACGTCCGACCCTGTCTCAAGAACGGTAAATCACAGCTCACTGAAATTTGCTGTAATGAACTTCTCTCACTAAGACTTTTAAAACAATATGTCACAAGACATACCATTCTATTTAAGATTTTAAAGTTGGTCCATGCCCAGCCTGACTGGGGCCGTGTAGGCAAAAAATTTTTGGCTGAAAATTAATCCTCTTAAAAATAAAGGAATACGGGTTTTTGCGTTTTTTGATATTTTAAGTCGTTTTTGAGAAACCCAGCCCTAGGTGAGACTTTATGGATGCCCTGTATATCTTTTACACTAAACCTATGTGAAACTGATAATCAAAATTAGTCACAATCCTATTTGGGAATCGATATTATGTACGAAATTTTTCCAGACAGCAAAAATTGTTCCTTATTCTGTTTGCTTTGGATTTTAGAACAAAATCTTCCTATCTCTTGTTTCGAGTAAATATTTATTTTATGTTCTTCTTCAGCTGACTACTATGTACATTGAACAATGTACATAGGTATATGTATTGAGTTTCAATTTCCAAAACATAAGAACTCTTATTTGCAAACGCTCTTTTATACAGATATCATACATACACATGGACATGTATAGTATTAGTTATATTATACATGTATAATGAGGTTATTAAAGTGAAGACCGATTACAAAGGGGTGGTTTTACAAACAGCCCAAGGTAGAACTGTATTTATATGTTTAAAATGCAAAATTCACTAGTTGGATAGTGAATATCGATGTAAAATTAACCATCGGTATAGATAGTGGAAATTATAACTTTTTCATCATATCTGAGCATGCGTAATAATTAAAACTAATAACCTGAAATTCTAAATGATTGTTTATTAAAAATATTTCTTTCGACTTCTAATCGAAAGGAATGAAGGTTGTTTTCTTCAGACGCATACCCTTTTTGTTTGAATTCTAGACCTAAATCGTACTCATAATATTATTCAACCCGTTTGTATTGTACGAGTATCATGTACGTCAATAAGAAAAGCTTGGATAGGATGCTAAGCTTTTCTTATGCCACTCGGCGGTTCCAGGGCAACAAATACAAAATTATGTAGATGAAGGTGTTTTTTTTTTTTTTTTTTTTTTTTTTTTTTAACGGTAAAAAACCTTCTCCCTGGCTCATAGGAATTCACCTACGCCGTTGTCTGATGCAAATTTTCTTCCTCCTCTCGAAAAAAAATAGGATTCTAAAATTATAAATGAATCAAGAAAATTTTCAATACCATAGAACTACAAGCTCTTTAAAACTCTAGAAAAATGTGGAATAATAAGCTTTAATAAGAATACAAATGAAATGAACATATTCAAACCACTCAGCATTGATACCTCTCATGAAAACTAAAATATGCTACATTATTATAGAATACATAGGTATGTACTATATGTCGCTTAGGTATTGATATGCAACAATATTAACATACTTGAATTTACGTAAAAGCTTCATGCATTAACTGTAATTACATTCGATAGCCTCATGTAGTGGATTGTGCTTCATTTGAACATATTGTGTGGTAAATATTAGTCCATGTTTGTCAAAAATAATCAACTCTATTTAAAATAGTCATACAAGGCAAAATTTCAAAAAGTGCACCAATACCTTCAGTATTGCATTCTAAATAATTTAAATGGCTCCTTGTGTTTTTGTTATACTTATGTACATTAACATTATTAGAAAAAAAGACAGACAATTATTTCAGGTGATTATTGTAGGTCAAAATCGTGATATTATATGACTCGAAATTAAAGACCCTGATTGAAAATGCAATGAAACGTGCAACACTTGAAACAGAAACCTACTCTTAATTGTTGAATTCATTTAACATGGGTACAATTCTGTATCTTGGAGCTGTATCAATAAACAAAACAATGTCTTTTGAGTACTATCTATGGACGAGATTGTACAGCCAAGTTATGATTATCTGCCTGCAATACTTGGCCTGCAATAACTCCGCCCTTTAATGAAGACATAATATTGTATGTGTATATATTTATCTATTTTTTCTTCTTTTTTTTTATTGTTTAAATTGTTTCCATTTTTTTTATTTTCGTTGTAATTGTTATTTTACGTTTAACAAAGAATGTTATTTATGCTGTTGCTTAGTAAATAATTTAATAATAAAAATAACAAGTTTTATAAAATAACTAATAAAAGTAGAAAGAAAAAATTCAACTGTTCATACATACAGCTCCAAATGTTAGTTAACTAAGACTAATATAGGTAAGCAAAGTTCTATTTCCAACGTATACAAAAAAGTATCATTTCAAAACTCAATATTTCTATTTTCTTTTAAACTTTGCTTCCACACCAACTACTTTGCTGAATTTTATGTGAGGTTGTGTTTATACAACGTATATGTTGAAAATCTTGCCTCATTCATTATGAGGATAGATTTTCTGAGATTGAATTTACTCAAAATCATAACTCTACAGAAACTACTTTTGTAAACAATAATTACATACTAGGTTATGGTTTTCCGAGTGAGAATCGAACCCAAAACACAGAGTATCAGAGGAAAAAGCATAGCTATATAGGTTGATGAACTGTATTTTAATTCATTCCATCTACCTATTTATTACAAATTAGCATATTAGAAAAATGAAATGCGAATTAGGTACCTTAATATCTTACAAATTTAAAATGCGAATTACCTTAAAATTTACTAATTTAAAATGTAAATCTCATAGCTAAAAAACTGCTTTAAGAAATTGTGATTAGATGAATGAGGACCAATAAGAATTCTTGTGTACCTGATTACATCTAGCCTGATAAGGCTAGTTATATATCTGCTTAACGTACCCCAAATACACATATACATTTTTAAACAAAAAAGAAAATATTTACATTTTTTGTGGTTGTAAAAATTCACATGTTTACAAAAAAGAAAAAAATATTTTTACACGTATTCTTTAGAAGTAAATGTATTTGGTGACTTACCTCGCCACGTTGTCTTAGTGGGACAGGATATGGTCCGGTTTGTTATCAGATAAGCGTTAAGAGTGGTTAGTGAAGGCGATTTCCTCAGTGTGTCTTCGTCATTCTTCCACACATACTCGATGGCGGATTGCTCATAGGAAACTGAGGAAGAAGGGCTGAATATCAGATGGTGTTGGGATAAGTAGGATATTCAGGAGAAGAATTGGATAACATAACATAAATTGTTAAATTAAATAGGTATAAAAGCTATGAAAATTACAGAATAAATTATTTACATACCTACGTAGTGATTAATCCAACATATTATTAAAAAAATCAAAAAATATTATTCACATTAATAACTCGTCCAATTAGAGGCATCTTCGATAGAAAAATCATATATTAAAATGAAGCTAGGGAAGAACAAATAAGTACAAAATTAAGGTTTTCATCGTAAACATAAATTTTATCGTGTTAAAAAAAATAACAAAAAACGATGATATCCCCCGAAAAGAACTTGTGTGAAAAAAAAACCAAGTCGTAAATTCATTTTTTCAAATGATAAACTACTTTTCATAATGTGGAGAGGACGGAGCGTTTACCATTCATAAAATTATTCAATATTAATCGAATATGTAGGAGGTGTATTGCTGACTTTTTTGCTGTGATTGCTACAAATTCCGACATGAGAGAAGATCTGGTTCTTCTTTGTTACAACCCTATTTTAACTTCGGGCCCAAGTTACTAACCATGAATTAGTACTTACTGCTTTCCATGGCGAAGGAACACGTTGGATCATCAAACGGGAAGATATGCAGACTACCTTGACAAGAGAGAATCAAATGCCGTCTGTAATAAAAAATAAAAAAAAATCACAGACCAAGTTCATAATTTAATTTATAATTTACAACATTCACTTTGTAGTTTATCCTTAAGTAATACCTAAATAAATATTCATGCCGGCACGGCAGATTATATATGACAGTTTACCTACTGAGCTCATGGAGAACTTGGGTATGAAATTGAGAGACAAGCAAAGAAGAGTATAAAATAGGAATTATAGGAGATATGGATGGAAAATATACTGCCCTATTAAGACTATTAAGTCCCATTATTCCAGCAGTAAGCCCAAGACGTATAATTATGTGGTAAAAATCCCAAACGAGAAGATATCATGTCATGTCCCGGCTGGGTTTCGAACCCGCGACCTCTGGATTACCAGACCACCGCCTTTACCACCGAGCTAACGGGACAGACAATGGATGTGATTGTTTTTGTTGGGTTTATCGTCGCTTTCAACTGCATGGTCATATTACGACGAGCGTGTTACCCTGTTTCATAATGAACGTTTGGTGCCAGCATTGACTGGCCAAAAGCTAACGACACAAAAAATTGGTGCCCATTACAGGGCATTCAGCAGTGGAAGCAGGTCAACAATGTCGGTCACAAATACGTTTGGGTAAAGGCAATGTAACAATAATAATTCCGTGTCCGTGAGATAGGTATTGATACCTAAATCACGGTGGTGAGAGGATGGGACGGAGGTCACATGTTTGGAGGGAACAGAATTTTCTATGCGAAAAGTCTGCTCCAACCGGAAATCGAACTCAGGATCTCTGGACTACGGGCAGTAGTCGCAACCGTTACGCCACGGAGGCTGGCAAGGCAATGTAATGCCGGGTCCACACTAAGCGAACATTGTTAGCTAACAATGTTCGCGATTTCAAACAAGTCGTAAAAACATTTTCTAATGCCGGGTTCACACTGCGAACATTGTTAGCTAACAATGTTCGCTTAGTGTGGACCCGGCATTAGAGACCAGTTTATTTATTTATTTATTTACACTTTATTTTTTATACAATACATACAACAATAAATTATTAACAAAGATAAAAAAAAATGAACAATAGGTATTTACAAAATAAGATATGGAAAAAAAATAATAAATTTAAATGTACAATGTATTGTAATCCGGGGCGAAGTTAATGCCTTAGGCATTAACATTAAACCAGTCACGAGCGTGTTGCCCTCCATTCTCACTTGCCTCATCAAGTAATTGACGGTGCCATTGCGGTAGATGCGCAGGGCGAAGTGGACAGGGATGAGAGGGTCCTTGAAGTCGCCATGCATGATGAAGTAGGTGTCGGGCAACCAGATGTCGCTGTGGTGGTGGATGGCGTTGAGGAAGTCGTAGGTGGTCTGGTTGAAGTACTCCAACCGCGGGTCGTGCCACTGCTGCTGGAGGAGGAACTCGACCTCGTATTTCTGGAAAAGGAGTGCGTGATTTAAGGGGCGAATTATAAATCAGAATGAGATTTCAGATAAGCTAGATCAGAATCAGTATAAACAGAAAAGAGAGAAGTTTTACTAAATGTACATGAATATCAGAACATACCTGGCAGCTGTTTCGAGCTTATTTGCTCTCATCAGCAGGTAATGGTTCTGAGTATCCATGCCATCAACTAACCTCTCCATTTTAATCAGTATAAACAGAAAATACATGAATATCAGAACATATTCATGTATTTTCTGTACATACATGAATATCAGAACATACCTGGATTAAAGTTAAGATAGGATTAAAGATAGAAATAAAGATAATTAAGAAAGGATTAAAGATAAAACAGGATTAAAGTTAAGATAAGCTAGACTGTCCCTCAACTCGGGCTATAGTACGCTGTGATTGGTTGAAACTCCAATCTGAGGGCCTGTCTGGCTTAGCTTAACTCTTGATTACATGGACACTCAGAACTATTCCCTGCTGACAGGTCGACAGAGCAAGGAAGGTCGAAACAGCTGTCCAAGATGTTCTGATATTCATGTACATCTAGTACAACTCCTCACTTTTCTGTTTATACTGATTAAAAGTTGATGGCATTAAAAGTTGACGGTTAGTTGATGGCATGGATACTCAGAACAATTACCTGCTAATGAGATCAAAATAAGCTCGAAACAGCTGTCCAGGTATGTTCTGATATTTTTGTATATCTAGTACAACTCCTCACTTTTCTGTTTATACTCTTATACTGAATTACTTTAATCCTGTTTTATAATGAACGGTTGTGGCAACTTTGACTGGCCAAAAGTCAACAACACAAATAATGACTGCATGATTAAAAAAAAGAAAAGAAAAACACCCAGATAGTACCAGAGATACCATAAAGTTGATGTAGCAGATACGCTACATTATGCAGTCAAGGGTTAAGTATTATGGTTATTTCTAAAGATATTTTGGCTGAGGAAGGATTTAAAACGAATGATACTATAAATATTATCCCAGGATAAAAAAGAATAGAAGAACGGAAGCTACTACAGATGAAATCGACACAAAAACACAAAATTCGGCTTGTCATGCGTTCCTCGTTGATGACATAATATGGTAATGGTAAAGGTGTTCAAAGGCACTTTTATTAACGGAAAGAATCCAATATAAACATTTAACAAACTATTTCACAAAAAGTTAAAGAATAAAAATATACAAATACAATTTGCATGCATATTGTTTATCAATATCCTGTTTCATTGTATTTCACAAATACAATATCCTGTGGCATGGCTACGAAATAAAAACGGTTGTGAAACACTCATCTTTAAAAAAAAAAAAAAATGCCATCGATATTATCAATCCCGTGGCACCCCCTGTGTGGGTGAGTAGAGCCGCCACCCGCCACTCACCAAACTGGACTCATCCGGGGACGCCAGACTAAGCAGTAGCACGGACATGTTCACCGTCAGAGTTCCGTCAATGGGCGGCCGAAGTCTTTTGTCGTAGCGAGTGTGTCGCAGAAGTTCATCCAGTATCTCCTTGTCCGATCTGCCCTCGGTGAAACTGAAAAAGCAAAAGCCACCATCTCCTCAGAAGTTTGCATAAGCTTAGGAGATAATATTAAGAAATATTATTATTGTACAAATAAAAAGAACTATTTTATTCAAAAAAAAACTAGCAATTCTGGTAGTCAAGTGGTTAACGCGCTACTCTGGTAATCCAGGTAGCGTAGGGATCCGTTGGTTCGAATCCCACCCAGTGCATGAATTTTTCCTCATTAAAGTCGTGTGATGTTTACACCAGAATTTTTGTGTTTATCGTCACTTTCAACTAGATTGTCATATTATCACGTCTAAGGATTTACCCACTATTCGCTGGGTAAACAACCCAGCTATTCAAATTAATCTTACTCAGCCGTGAATGGATGACCATGAATGGATTTGAAAACAGAATGGTCTATCCATGTCTTCACCAGACTTAACGTTCCATAATTTTAGGGCCCTGGTGTATTGAACGTGCCACATCTGTTGACAAACTCTTACGTTTGACAGTTTTATGTATTTAAGAGGAATTGACCCATCGTGATATGACCATGCAGTTGAAAGCGACGTTAAACCCTAACTAAATACAATACTTTCCTTATTATAGGATAAATAAAGTAAAAAAGAGGGTAGAACTTATCACACGCAGACAGGCAAACTACCAAGAAAATCGTCTCATGACGGGTTCTCCTTGTTAGACGATAATAATAATATCGCCTTATTTTTACTGCCCATATAGAACTAATGAGTCTCATTATTCAAGCAGTAAGCTTAAGACGTATTATTTTTTTTTTTTTAAGCTTTATTAGGAGGACAAACAGGCAACAGTATAAAATTAAGAAAAGAGAGAAGAAAAAAGAACAAACAAATGACAAAACAAATAAGTAAAAAAGAAAAGAAAATAACAATAATGTCCTACCTAAAGGGCGGGGTTATTGCTTGTGGCAATCTCTTCCACCCAACCCTTATTACGTAGTAAAACTCAAAATGTCAAATGGGAGGATAACTTGTCCCGGCTGGGTTTTGAACCCAGAGCTTACGGATCGGAAAATGTTCAAAGTAACGTACGAATTCAACCCCAAATCTCCATATTTATCCTAATCCTGACCAGACAGGGGAAGGAGACAGAATTTGCATTTGTCTTACACGAATTTACATGTTGCATGAATGTATTATGCTTTCTATGAGCTGATGCTGTGACACAAAACACACAAGCTTACGGGGCTCTGAATTTGAAATTTCAAAACCCTCGGGTAGGCAAGCAGATATGAATATTGAATTTGAATGAACTATAAATAGAATGCATGTTTGCATGTCCATGTGACAAACAGTGTATCGACCATGTCCAGTCATTAATGAGAATTTCAGCAAACGTAGATGACGGTGGAAAATTTGCTGAGAGATGACTTCGGCACATCAGGGGTGTGCGAAATACTTTTACTGACTACCGACCTCAGTACTTAATTTTTTTACTTTTACTGACTATGGCAGGATTATGAAACAGGATTAGATGAACTACCTCTACACTGTCCCTAAAAACGCCCTCCGGTGGGAATTTCAACCAATCATAGGACATTTATATCAGCTGTGAAGTGAAAGTGGCTTGAATTAACGAATCCTAGACGAATTTAATCTTGTCGTTTATCTCGGCCCTAACTCAGTAGGGTTTTGACCGGAAATGAGCTTAAATAGTATGAGAACCGCTGCAAAGCTGGAATTTACTGGAAATATGAATTATTAATATATTATAAAGTTGAAGACATGGGACATAGATACTATATATTTCGGTAGTTTTGTCTTGTTGAGGGGTTCTGACAGGCCGCGTGAGCCTAGGACCACCAACATTACCAATTATGGTAAAGTTCTCCAGTGCTGAGCACACTGCCTTGGGAAGATTTATTTATTTATCGCATAGCATTAGCTTTTATTAACATTTACAACAACAAGAACAAATCAAAGTAATAAAAAAAGAGAAACAATAAAGAATGACAGAAAAGATTCATATTTGGATATCAAGTTTTTCAATGTACTTGATAGCATTTTCTGATTGGTAAACAAAATCATCCAAAAATCCGGTGTAGCTATTATATGTTGAATAGCCTGTTGGGCTGCCCCACGGTCACACACTGAAGTTTCTATTTTACCCCATTGATGAAGAGAATAAGCACATTTCCCTGTATTGGTTCTTATTCGGTTTAGAGTTACCCATATTTTCCGTTTAGCATCAAATACTGGGGGTTGAGTCTCTATACAAGGCATTTGTTTGAATTGTGCTGGACAGTATTTCTCCCAAGTCTCTTTCCAAGATTCAGTCCTGTCAAGAGGTACACCAAGGTACTTAGGAGTGCTGCTGTGGTTCAAGATTTGTCCATCAAATCTGACTTCAGAGATCTTCAGAAAGTATATTTTCAGCTTCTGGGATAAAGAAATGGATGGGTGACACAAAAAAAATTGACATTTTGTGTGTGTGTGCGCGATGGACTTGCGAAGCGGCAGGTGCAACCCGCTAGTTCGTGCGATTGTGCCCACCCAGAACAAGAAGGCTATATCCGCGCATGCATACTGATATTGTATTATTTCATAACACACAACAATTAATATTAACCTTTGGAAAAGAGATATGTATTTACTTTTGCTTTGGTTAAAAGGTTAATAATAATAATATCGCCTTATTTATACTGCCCGATTGAGACTATTAAGTCCCATTATTCCAGCAGTAAGTCCAAGACATATTATTATGTGGTAAAAATCCCAAATGGGAGGATAACTTGTAGGTTGAGTTGCAGTTATGAAAAAATCATTCAATTTTCATGCAAGCATAACCTCCAGACGGCGCGAACGACCTGTTGCAACACAGAGTTAAAGCGCCTAATTAGAGAGAAAAAAAAACCCTCCAGCACTACAAATCGAAGCTACTCACATCTTGGACTTGGGGTTGATGCCCGACACTGTCGGAGGAGGCACCACCACGTAGCAGGTGCACACTATGATGGCCGCTCGAAGCAGCAACGTCCCTCTGTCCATATTAGGACATCTGAAATCAGAATCAGACCAGAGGCAAGAAATTAAAAAATATCCCATCATCATCATAGGGTGGCGTCATCGTGAACGATGGTATCCAGTCAGTGGAGTAATGACTTAGCACTTCCACCACTGTCTGTACAAGGAGGCTAATAATTGACAAGGGCGCAAAAAGATCCCAAGGAAAAAAAAAGTTCTCATATCCCGAGACCGTCCATTTTCTTAGGATTGAAGATCTCACCAGACGTTTGAAGCGGATAAAACCACATGAACTAATTAATTAGGTACTTTCCTCTGGTAACCACCCAACAGCCGAGTCTGCTTATGTCCATGTATCAGGTGAGCCAACGTCTGGCTGAATTTGTACAAACAGAAAATGTACTTCAAAATGGACCCACAGACCTGCACATTATCTGGACAAATGTTTGAACACACGTCAATTATTATACTGCAGTCTGACAAATGCAGTTCAGTGGAGCCAATGTTTTAATTGGGGAAGTATTTTGGCTGAAAACATATAAAAAGCGAGAGAAAAAAAAAACCGATGGAAGTGAGAGAAAGAGAGAGAGAGTAAATAAGAGAGATGAGATGAAATGGAAGAGTACTGTTTATTGACAGGATAAAGAGAGCAATGGGGTAGTGTTGACTTTGATGGATCGAGAGAGGGGAGAAAAAGAGAGAGGAGAGGAGAAGAAAAGAGAGAGATGAGATGTATAGAAGAGTACTGATTATTGACAGTATAAAGAGAGCAATGGTTTAGTACTTAGATGGATCGAGAGAGGAGAGAAAAAGAGAGAGATGAGATGAATGGAAGAGTACTGTTTATTGAGAGGATAAAGAGAGCAATGGGGTAGTACTTTGATGGATCGAGAGTGGTGTGTTTGAAAGAGAGAGAGAGGAGAGAAAGAGAGGGAATGCTTTTCAATTAGGAACAAATTAGAGCCTGATAAATATCTCGCCGGGGAAACATGCCTAATGGAACACTCAATGGTCTCCTATTAATTAATAGCGACGAGGTGAATATCGCGTACCCTACCACTTCTGGGACACTCTCATACCCTCCCCCCTGGCACCACCAGAGCATACATAATAAATGAGTGAGTATTTGCACTTCCCTTTCCTCAACCCTTTCCTCAACTATTTCTCTCATACTCTCTTTCTCTCTCCCTTCTCAACTATATCCTTTCCCCTATATCCTCTTGCATTGGTGGTCAAGTGGCAAGGACACCACTTCTCTTTCCTGAACTATTTCTCTCATACTCTCTTTTTTTCTTTCTCTCTCCCTTCTCAACTATTTTCCTTTACCATATATCCTCTTGCAGTGGTGGTCAAGTGGTCAAGACACCAGTCTGGTCATCGATATTTCCAGAACATCCAGGTGGTCCAGGGATCCCGTTGGATGAATGCATGAATTTGTCTTCATTTATTTGAGACTGAAAAGACACTAATGGCACCAAAAGAACTGCTAAAAGAATAGGGTCGCCTCTTTCGTCCTAATTGGGCAGTATTTGTGTCTATTATTCTTTCCATTTTGCTCGATACGAATCTGTTATGCCCTAAAAGTGGACAGAAATCAAAGTCTTTTGAGATGCGTTGGTACCTATTTAGGTTTTATATGTTGAATTTCTTTGTTGTATTACAAGAGGATAATCAAACGCTTTTTTATAATCCATAAATACAATTTTGGGCAGGCTATTTCCAGATGGTCCACTGAATTATTGACAGAGTTGCGGATAGAACGATGGGGGCGATTTTCACTTCTTGTATTTCCAGAGGCTTTTGTATTCGTAGATTAAGTACATTTCTTTTAATTTGTAATCGTTTCACTATAAAAGTAGGTATGTTTTTGTGATGTTGCATGAATTTACTACAGTATTGCCATTCTGTATACTGTTTTGTTGATGTTGTCTCGAAGTATTGTAATGTCTATTAGGATTATTATTATCCCCCCCCCCAGTAGTTTGAACTCTCCTTTTCTCTCTCATTATCCTTCTCTCCTATCTTTTACATCACCCTCTTTCTCTCCTATTTCCATCCTCTTTATTAATAGCTATCCCTCGTGATGAAACAAAAGCGAGTCTCAATAGACCTCTCCCTGTTGGCAATCTCCGAAATGATTTTTCACCCCCCTCCCTTAGCCTGTTTTTCATACATCTGTGTGATGCTATAATATGTATAGTTGTATCAAAATACCCCCTCTTCTTGTATCTTTCCTTTATTCCCATGTTTTTCACTATGCAGTTTTATCATCATGCTCTATTTTTTTTGTATTTGTTAGACTGGTGAAATTGCTACTTCTAGTACAACTCAGGTATCTATAGTAACAATATTGTCTCATTTATGCTTTCCGATTAGGACTAATGAGTCCCATTATTTCAGCAGTATGCTTTAGCTACCCTCATTAACCTGACCCAGACTGGGCATAGCCGGGAATAGCCAGTAATATTATATCCCACAAAAACAAAAATGTGAGGGGAAAAAATAAGCAAAGCTCCGATACAAAAAAGGCCATAAAAGTAATGAGATTAAAAAAAAAAAAAAAAAAATGTGGGTAAGTACTTAAAATAACCAGCTATAGATATATTTTTTCTTTTTTTATCTATATTTCTTAGAAGATGAGCCAGTAAATTTATTTATGCTTATCAGTTTTTGCATCGAATATTACTTGGAATTCTATCAGTAAAAACTTGCTGAGTTAACATAAGGTGCAACACATCAATTTATGTTTTACGGAGAAACAATAGGAGGAAGCAAAAATAATATGAGAGAGGTTAAATAAAACAGCTCGAATTAATACAGAAAAATCCAGAACAACCCTCTCTATTACGATAACCATAACGAGTTTGACCCCGATGGGTGGCTTTCGGAGAACGTTGAGAAAAGAACACCTTGGAGCTACCTTCCTTTCAATAATGGTCCTAGGAATTGTGTTGGGGGACGCTACGCTCTGCTTCAGATAAAAACCATGACTTCGAGCCACAGTCCTTCGAGCATTTGAAATTCACACAAGCAAAAGTTGTGAGAAGTTTGAAGATATTCATGTTAAGATGAGTATGACGGTGAAGATTGAATCAAACTGCCAGGTCGTTTTTAAGAAAAGAATAATAAATTAATGATACAAAAATGGATCATTCGGATTTTTTGTCACTGTTAGATATATGCATTTTTAATTTAGTAATTTATATTTTTTATTGAGATTTTATGTTCACTAAAGTATTTTTTTGACTGTAGTTCTTAACACTTAGACGACCGGCATGGTTTTTCGTGAATTCTCTTGTAAGACCGTCGATAATACGGCTCTCCGACATTGTGTACCACCGGTGGTACACCCGGTCCATTCCGTACGAACGTGCGTGTACCACCGGTGGTACACCCGGTCGTCTAAGTGTTAAATGGATGAGCTAATTTTTTTTTCCATCTATTCATTGGAAGTAGGTATACTTACTATATTTTTTTGCAAATAAAATATTTCCTCAAACTTCACTCCACTTTGAATGGTACCCAAGATACACGTGCTATTTCCTCTCTGTATGGCGAGAGAATTTTTTTGTATCATGAAATTTTTTACTCTTCTGTCTCCTGTTTCTTGTTAACAATTTTATGAAAATACAATTCTTTCCTAATTATAGGATAAGGAAAGTAAAAAAAACACTGCCAATTATGGACTCAATACTTCCTCGTGATTGCTTCACATTGTAAACACGTGCCAATTTTGAGATTTTATACAAAATTACTTGTATTTCCAAAACGGCTCAACCGATTTTCTTCAAATTTGTTTTATATGGTAGAATATTGTTTTTTCTACATTCTAAATTCCACAAAAAATTCTGTATCGGCAAGTCGTGGTCCTTATTTTTTTACTTTTTTGTCCAAAATTTTGGATTTTCTTAAATAACAGAGTCAAATTATAATTAATTTCTAAATAAATATAAATAACATATGTAAAACAATAATATGCATATTCTTACAAAATTTCATCGAAATCGGATGTACCGTTCACGAGATATAAGCGTTTAAGTAAAAAGTTAGTGGTCAGGCGCATGGTCTCTTTCACCCAGAACCGCTGGTATGCGTTCGATGAATTTAAAATGGAACCATCTACAGAATGTCTCCTAGATGTGTGCAAAATTTTATCAAAATCGGTCGAGTAGTTTCCGAGATTTGCGCGTTACAAGGAATCATTTTAACAGACCGACAGACAGACCGACAGACCGACAGACGGACACAAAACCAAATTTACTCAGTAGGTTATGAAACGTCCAGAAATATGAAAAAAATTGAAATCGGAGCAAAAAAAATATTTTTTTTTACAAAAACGAACACAATACTTCCGATTTCTAATATTAGAAATTTCTCGGAAGTAATATCATTAGAAGTATTATATTTTTCAAGGCAAGACGTTAAATATTTGCAAAATTTACATTTAAATTCCAACTGCCACTGAAATAAAAACGAAAACCCAAAAAGAAATAAATAAAGGACAAAATGCAATTGTCGTTTCCAATCAAATGTTTGGTATTTAGACCACAAAGTTCGGAAACAATATAAACAAGAAAAAGGTAAAAGAAACAAACAAAATATGTCCTAAAGAAAGAATGGGGTATTTTCCTATGACAATCTCTTCCACCCAACCATTATTATTTTTACCCATAGTATAGTTATATGGTTACGCAGCTACTCCTCTGGCTGATGACCACTGATATCCAATGTTCTTCAGTTTTCCTTCCATCCTTCAGTTAAAAAAAATCTTTGCCAAACTATCAATTTTTGTGGTGCGGGGAATTGGGGAGTTTGCTATGGATAAATACGTATACATATATGTAGCTGTACAATTAATTGAAATGAAAATAACATGATTATAATAAAAGAACAATTTGGTAAAATCATAAATAATTTTAAAACCACAGAATTAGTATTTTAAGGCACGGCAGTGCGGCATGCCAAGTTCTACCAAGCACGGTAGTGCATCTTTACACGAATCATTTCAGTCGGTTTTTATTTAGCCTATAACAATATTTCTTCGGTTCTTTTCATCATAAACATATGAAATTTGACAAACAGAGCCAAAGAGGACATCCTAAGTAATTTAAAACACTAAGGGTCTCTTTCCGACATCCTAGCAAACTGATTTTTTTTCAATAGTGTTAGATTGTGATGTGAAACGATAGGGAATCTGAAAACCGAATTTTTTTTTACTACAATTGAGGTAAGATGGTCTCAAGTTTAGGCATTGAAGTGAATATTTTTTTTCTTTAATTTTTCGAAAAATTACCTCATATTATTTTAATCTTAGAGTGTCCTTTGAAATTTCTGATCTTTTCTAAAGGAAAAACTTAGATACCCTGTATAAAAGAAGGAAAAAAACCTACTTGTCACACGGTCATTTAAAATTTCGAGCTGTCCTATACATAATAGGCGAAAACAGGAAACTAGAATTACATTTTGAATTTCAAGCAAATGAGGTATGAAGTAAAAAATCCAGCATATTGGACAATTTTTTTGCACAAACGTTTAGATCAATAGAATCATCTAGTGTAGGTACGGATCATTAGAACTATTAAGGCCATTACTGTCCATACTTCAATAGGTACAGGATTTTTACTTGAGCTTAAAGACAGTGTGTTCTGATTTTTCTGACAGTCGCTAGTGGAAGCTTGCTGAACTCTGGATTCAAAATGCTGCTGGAACTCTTGTTTGTCGTAAGTTTATTATTATTATTATTTTTTTTTTTAACAATTTTAACATTCATTAGTTAATTTTGTTGTTGTTGATATTTTCAATCGATATTCATTGTTAATTTAAAATTTACTTTTATAATGACCCGTTTTTTGAGCTTTGAAAATTATGGAGTGCAGCTAAACTGTCAGTTAAGTTGTTTGTAGAACCATTGGTTACTAAATCAGATTTTTGAGGTTGGCTATTTGCGATCTTTATAGAACTTTGTAATTTTTTTTCTTCGAGTTTGAAGTCGCTTTCATCTCTGCATGGTCATATCACGACGGGGGCCCTCCATTCACTGGAAACTCAGAAACCATCCAAGTCCTAACCTTGTTTTGTAATTTTGATGGAGAGCACTTTTATTTCATCACCAGATTTTGTTTTCCTGGGGATTTAAGATTTTTTCATTATCAGAATTTCATTGTTTTAACTAATGAAAGAAATTCACAGAAATACAATGCCATTTGTGAAGCCAATTAATTTAAATTTAATTGATTAGTTTCTGAATTGCGTTAAAAACATGAAAAAATTGGGAGCATGTTTTTTCAATAAAAGATAATTACATTTAACTAGTCCTGTTCTCTGTTCAATTAGATTATATGCTAGATTCTTTAACAATTACCAATTTCCTTTTGTCTAAAAAATAAATAACGTATTAACTCATCTAACATTGAAAAAGATCTCCTTGTATACTGTATGGGCAAAAACAATAAAAGAAAATACATATAAACTCTGTTTCGTGTTAATATAGGCCGGTTGGCTGGCGCTTCTTGACGAGCGCTCGCCTCCCGGCGAGCTTGACTTTCAAGAGAAGATTTTCATAATTTTGTTTGTAAATGGTTCATTGTGCTCGTTTTTTTTTTTTTTTTTTTTTTTTTTTTTTTTTTTCAGAAATGCAACTTTTGGCTCCTGAGTCTAGCATGCTTATTCCTGTGCTACAACTATGCAAGGAGGAAACTTTACTGGATTGGGTGGCAACTACCGGGGCCCAACCCGGCCCTCCCCTTGCTCGGGAACTTATCCATGCTTTACGGTAGAAGCATCGCTGATGTGGTTTCCTATTTCGATGAGATGCTTTATAAGTACTCGAAAAAGTGAGTATCTTTTTTTTTTTTTTTTTTTTTTTTTTTTTTTAAAAAAAGATAATATGCAACATTACAAATAATAAAGGAATTAAATGTAACAATACTTTTGTTATGAATGCGGCCCAAACAGACTAGACTGCAAGAAGAGAATAAAATATGACAATTATTTTATTTATTTTATTGGACGAATGATCTTGACAAATACTTTCTTTCAGAAAAAAGTATTGATTTTCAAGAAGATAGTAAAATATGACAATTATATTTTATTTATTTTATTTGACGAATGATCTTGACAAATACTTTCTTTCTAGAAAAAAGTATTGATTTTCAAGAAGATAGTAAAATATGACAATTATTTTAGTTATTTTATTTGACGAATGATCTTGACAAATACTTTCTTTCTAGAAAAAAAGTATTGATTTTCAAGAAGATAGTAAAATATGTCAATTATATTTTATTTATTTTATTTGACGAATGATCTTGACAAATACTTTCTTTCTAAAAAAAAAAATATTGATTTTCAAGAAGATAGTAAAATATGTCAATTATATTTTATTTATTTTATTTGACGAATGATCTTGACAAATACTTTCTTTCTAGAAAAAAGTATTGATTTTCAAGAAGATAGTAAAATATCACAATTATATTTTATTTATTTTATTTGACGAATGATCTTGACAAATACTTTCTTTCTAGAAAAAAAGTATTGATTTTCAAGAAGATAGTAAAATATGTCAATTATATTTTATTTATTTTATTTGACGAATGATCTTGACAAATACTTTCTTTCTAAAAAAAAAATATTGATTTTCAAGACAATAGAAAAATATTTACGTTTTATAATGGTTTTCAGATCTGGCATGGTGAGATTCTGGATAAGCACAAAACTTTTAATCATCATAAACGATCCTAGCGTTGCATATCAAGTGAACCAGAAAACTCAGCTCAAATCTGAGGAGTACCAATACTTGTGCAAACCATTTCTTCGGACAGGTGAGTTTCTTTAGAAGAGAAATCTCTATATATAAATGTCAAAGTCACTCACTGACCACTGACCACTGACCACTGACTGATCATCGCTCTACAGCCCAAACCGTAAGTCCTAGGAAGCTGAAATTTGGTAGGTAGCTTTGTCTTATAGTCTAGATGTGCAATAAGACGGGATTTTTCGAAACTCCCACTACAACACCTGCCATTGACGAAAAAGGATTTTTTGCTTTCACGGCCATGCCTCGGCCCGCAAAGCGGGCGACAGCCTGCTTGTAGTAAATATATTTGGTACAAACTGACATCACTGTGATGCTTACCGTGAGACACAGTACTGACAAAATTTAACATTTTTTTTTTTTATCTTTTTTGTTTCTTGGGATGATTCAAGGTTTGTATAGAATTGTGGATGATTCGACTTGAACCTCGAATGGCTGCAATTGTGATGTCTTTCACCATCGATTTGGGAAGGTTATTCTTCTAAATGGTGCTTATTTTGAGTAACACTGGTGGCACGCTTATTCGAAAGACCTTAAGTACTATCTTCTTTACGGACCTCGCGGATAGCCGCAGATAATGAATGTATTTTCCAAAGGGTCACTTTGCCCGATGGGTTTCCTAAGGCTTAAAACAAGTTTCCCTAGTCGCAGCCTTGAGAAGCGTAGCGGGAATTGTACCCTCACACAATGTAATTTAGATTAGCTCAGTGGTTAAGCACTCGCTTGCCATGCGGAAGGTCTCGGGTTCGATCCCCCGTGCCGACAAAAATTTGTATTCTTAATTTGGTTACAATTGTTTGTAAGGGATACCTTCCGGTGCGACCGTGTTGACCCAGCACCCAAATGGGAAGTATTGTGTCACTTCTCGCCCATCAGAGGGGAGACATACTATGGGATGGGCGAGCTACAATACAGACCACAAGCGTCTACAGTAGCTCCTGTTTCATGGCTCATCATCATAGGGTGGCGTCATCGTAAACGATGGTAGCCAGACAGTGGAGGAATGACTCAGCACTTCTACCACTGTCTTTACAAGTAGGCTAATAATTGACAAGGGCCCCCAGAACCAAGCCAATGCTGGTCTACTCCCTGTTTATAGGCAAGGAAATTCATGGCTAGGAAATAAAAAAGGCTCTGTAACACTCGCCTTTAAAAAAATAAAAAAATATGAAGTGCAACATTATGAAGTGCATAATTGCATAGGGTCCTTATCTCATTTCCGACTAGGAAGTGGAGATAAGGGCTTAGCGGTCAAGTTCACAGGACACCGAATTATCATGTTATCAACGAGCAGATAATCAGCACATTCATATAACATGTAGTAAAACATGATTAGTTTTTTTCATTCAACTTTTAATAACGATAATCTTAACACTAACAGTATTGGACTTGTATTTTATTTATCGTATGGCTTTGTTACACATGTCAAAGTGAGAAGACATTTATGTTTAAACTTGATCAGGAAATCTGATGGCAGTGATTGTCTGATCGCCAAAATTGTCCGTTTGACCTCTAATAATGGGTTGATTCTGAGCAAACACTAACACGTCTTTGATCGAAATCAAATTAAAACAAGAAGATTAAAATAAATATTGGTACAACTTTCGAACTCACTCTGCCATTTTGCAGAATTCTGTCTGACTGTTGGAAGATACAACCAACTTAAATCCAAAGACAATAAATATACAATAAGCCTGTATCTTGCAAATTGTTTGTGATGTTCCTCTTTGGACCTGATCGAATGAAGATAAAGGATTTTATCCGAATCAGTTATTTATCTTCAGTATATTAGGAAGACCATGTTATGATACCTGTTCAACCTTCTGTTTATAAGTTAAAGTCATCGACCTTGGTTGGTTAAAAAAAAAAACAAATTGTCCAATACGAACGGTCAATCGCACATTAAAAAGCTTTACTTCACATATTTTTGTGATGAAACAAACCTAAGAGTTAGAGCCTTGACTGGCTCTGTCCTCTGATGCATTACCTGTGCATCCTAGAACTCATCTCAGCCATAGTACAGCGTAAGTGAATAAACCCTGAGTCTCTCACAGCTTGAATCATTACGAAGCTGGTTGTTCTCCTACACCACGTCACCACAAATAATAATAATAATAATATTCTTTAGTGGAAGGTAACCACCAGGCGAGGTTAATGCTCACATCAATATCTACCACCTAACCCTCAGAGTCTTATTATTATGTGGTCATTAACTCAAATTAATGAGGAAAAATGCATGCACTGGGTGGGATTCGAACCAACGGATCCCTACGCTACCTGGATTACCAGACTAGTGCGTTAATCACTTGACTACCAGTGCACCAAATACGTAGGTATCTTGAAGTAAAAATAATTATAGAAAAAATCTAATCATTTGCGAATCTTCTGGGATTTTTTTTCAGTTGATTTTTGGTCGCGGTCAGATTTGCGATTATAATCAGTAGGTTCACAGAGTGATATTCTGAGATTTTGCTGAGGCAAGGTCACTGTATCAAACCGCATCTCATAAGTACTATACTATTATAATCACTCAATTCATGGGACCTGTGTAGGCTATGTGCAATGCAGATATCAAAACAGAAGATGTATTGAGAGATTCGTGGTTTGAAACATGGGATTTATTTTTTTCAACAGTCAAACATGTATAATATCTCAAAGAACTAGTTAATTTAATGTTTAATTTAATATTCTTCAACACAAAGGTTGTTAACATAAGTCAATTTTATACAAAAAAGTACATTTAAGGTAATAAAAAAAAACAAGAACAAAAGTACGTAAAAGGAAAGACAGTAGAGTGACTAATAAGTTAAATAAATCCGAATAATGTTTTCGCTGACTACGTAAAATACAACTTGAAAACTTGACTACGTAAAATCTACAACTTGATTTAAAACTAAAAGCAAACTAAGATTTATGTTCAAAGGAAAATTGATCACCCTAACTGACAAAAATATATGACGCAAACCAGCTTCAAACATTTTCGTGTCGTGTGCTGAAGTCGGGACTTGGCGTGACACACTGCCATGCTACATTTTACAACTGCAAATGTCTTTCGACCGAACGAACTAGCCAACGCTAACAAGCTAGAATATCCTACACAAAAGTATAAGCAGGAAACTTGAATAAACTGGAGGTCACCTCTATAAGCAGGAAAATATTGGAAAGCAGGGCTTTTAGTCAGCAAAGGAAAAATCATCAGAGACATGTATTACAACCTCAATCCTTGTTCTTATAGATGTTTCCTCTCTAAGCAGGATAACATTACCGGTCCTTGGAATTTCTTTCTATGCAGATTTGACTGTAATCAAACACCTCGGCCGAGGTGTGAAGAACGCCTATACAGGGTGGACCAAAAAAAACGTTTACACCCGTTAATGGTAGATTACTGACGACATTTCCAGGCCGGATCTGCAATCCGTTTTTTCGGATTCGCCTTCGTAACTGCACAAAGTGATTTTTTGCAACTTTCCGAAAAAGTCCGACTTTGGTTTATTCTTCAGGTCAGTACTTTTTTCCTGTTTAAGATGAGTTGGTTCTGAACATTTCTGCAGAAAGCCAACAAAATTTCGATGTTTCTAGCTACACTACTTTGTTTTTTACGATTTGGTTTGTCATATTTTTTACACCTGAACAGAAAAAAAAACACCCAAAAAAACTTTCTTACTAAATAAAACACTCGACATTTGTCCGAACAAATTTTGGCACAGACATGGGCAAGTTTGATAAAAGTTGGCGGCCACCCCGAGGATACTAAAAAATAATTTTACGATTTTTTATCACGTGATCTTCTGGGAATTTTTTTTTAGATGTTTGCCAAAAACTCTTCAAAAATCCTAAGAGTTTTCTAGCTGTAGACTGTGTAAAGGCGTCTTGTATTGTTTACAAAAATTGTTTACATTGCTTTTTTTGAATACCGCGGTCTCACATGCCTTCATCAGCCAGTTTAGGAAAATTCAAATGATAAATTTCGTGCCTCTCAGATTGTCAGTGGTGTTAGCTAGATGTGGTAGTGCTGAGAGTGTTAGACGCATGACCGAGGTTCAATTCTCGACGGTCAATATTATTTTAATTATCAAAAAATTCTGATGGAATATTATATTCATACCTCTGACCTGTTGTAACACCAACAACTTCTGGTTTTTTTGGGGTAATACCATCTGTAAATTGAGTTATATCAGATACTAATGGTATCACAATACACATAATGTAAGGATGGTTTTTCTTATGCTTCCCTACGAGAGAAAAAAAAACTAGCGAATATTCCAAACGAAAATAGAGTTTATGAAATAAATCCAGGTAAATATGTAGGTAGGTTCTTATCATAAACAATACTAATTAAATAACAAATATTTACCGATTGCCAACTCTTAATAGAAGTCTTGAAAAAAACAAGATAATATTTTGTAAAATTAATAAACTTTTGCAGTCTTTATTATGTTTTATACTATTTTGATATAAACAAAAACGTATTTAAAAAAACATTTGTGTTAGTATGTTCAATGAGAAACGATTAGACGCGCACGATTAGCTCAGTAGTAAGCTAGTCCACCCGATCCGAACGCCAGAGCCAGCAAAAAATTCATGACTACAAAATAAAAAAGACTGTTGCCATTTTTTATTTAGCCATAGTACCTACACACTATGGATTCTCCTCACACAAATTTTTGAAACCAATGGTGACTTTAGTACCTTAGTTCTAACTCAGAACTGTCCCTCTACCTTCTTGCCTTTCTCTCTCTCTCTCTCTCTTTCGCTCTTTGCTTCTCTCTCTCTCTCTCTCTCTCTTTCTCTCTCTCTCCCTTTTCAATTCCCTTAGAGGAACTGTTGGAAGTGGCGTCCACCTTCCTGGATGCAAAGGTTGAACCTCTTCATCATGTTCCGTCGAATGTTGCGGAAGATTCCAGGTTTTTCTGTCAGGTCATCGAATGCCAACAGGATTCTTGCTACCAGATTTCGTAAACTATGTTTTTCACGTGATCCCAAATGTTCCTGTTGGCAACTCCATATGCTAAATGCGTATCTGCCATTTCAGCATCCGAATTATAATAATGTAACGTGTACTAAAAAAACTCAAGAAGTTTAAAGATAATATTTCATAGAATGCAGAAAAATATGCTTGAAAACTATCATCGAGAAACAAACAATCATTCATTTGACTAGCCTTTAATTAATTCCAAGGAAAATAATTATCAGACATAAATAGCTAATTACTCTTTGAGTACAAGACGACCCTACACGGTCTACACTTTTAAGATTTTGAACATCATTTTTTGAGACTTACCTGGTTTGTTTACCCAGAAGATCACGTGATAAAAAATAGTAAAATTATTTTTTAGTATCCTTGGGTTGGCCGCCAACTTTTATCAAACTTGCCCATGTCTGTACCAAAATTTGCTCGGGCAAATCTTGAGTGTTTCAAAGTGTAAAAAATTTACATGAGAATTTTTTTTCTATTCAGGTGTCAAAAAAGATGCCAAACCAAACCGTAAAAAACAAAGTAGTGTAGCTAGAAACATCGAAATTTTGTTGGCTTTCTGCAAAAATGTTCAGAATCAACTCATCTTAAACAGGAAAAAAGTTCTGACCTGAAGAATAAGCCAAAGTCGGACTTTTTCAAAAAGTTGCAAAAAATCACTTTGTGCAGTTATAAAGGCGAATCCGAAAAAACGGATTGCAGATCCGTCCTAGAAATGTCGTCAGTAATCTACCATTAACGGGTGTAAACGTTTTTTTGGTCCACCCTGTACAAAGAAAGAGACAGCCCGGCAGAGTGTAAGGTTACGGAAAACATCGTTCCCATGCATTTCATGTACTTTCATTTGATTCTCTAAACAAATTTCCAGGACTGTTTATCACAAACAACATGCCCTATTGGAGATGGTCGAAAAAAGCCTATCTCCTCGGACTCAGCCCGGACAAGCTGAAGGGAATGATGCCCAACATCCACCGAGGCTCTCTGAGAGTGGTGGATGATCTGCGGAAGTGCTGCGAACGACAAGAAAGTGTGATGACGGAGAGGATATTCCAGTACTTGGCGTTGTCTTCCGTCGTGCATGGCACTTGCGATTTCGACATCTACAGCAAGCGGGAGGAAGAGAACAAAGTCTTTATCGAAGCGTTTGAACAACTGTTTGAGGTAAATGCTCACACTGTTATTTTTTTTGTTAATGCTATAGAGGGAATTATTATTATTATCTGACCTGGTTGCAGGGTTTTCAGTGAAACCCTTACAATTAACAACACTGCGACCAAATTAGATCTATAGTGATCAGTTGATTCTGTTCGATTTTAACGTCCTGATTTGAGATAGTCAGGAAGGGGGTTTTACCCTCCATTCGCTGGGAATCGTACCAGCTACCCACATTAACCTCACACAGCCTGGGTAGGGCCGGAAATGCCAGCCTCACGTGTTTGGAAGGGACAGAATTTTCTTCGAAAAGTCTGCCCCAACCGGGAGTCGAACTCGAGACCTCTGGACCACGGGCAGTAGTCACAACCATTACACCACGGAGGCTGGCTATGGAGGAAAACAATGAATAAAAATACATACAAACTCTGTTTCGTGTTAATATAGGCCGGCTGGCGCGTTACTCTTGACGAGAGCTCACCTTCCGGCAAGCTTGATTGACGACGAACGTTTACTCGTACATCAGCTGCAGGAGTGTTGAGCTACTGCTGGATTGGTCCACATTGATTCAGGCTTGAGTTGTGTTGGATTCACCAGACAGTTGAACAGGTGTTGTGCGGTGTAACCTGCTGACTTTTAGTTTGCACAAAGGATATTTCAGGTCTTCATTTGATCATGTGTAAGATAGTACACATTTGTAGACGTTTTGTATTTTCTAAGACTTTCAAGAGTTTTGATATTGCAGTTGTCATAAAAAAGATAAAGTCTTGAGCCCAGTAGGGTGGAGCGAAATCGCACTTTTATTTTTATTTTTTAACGGAATAGTGAAAAAAAGTTGTCTATTGGCGAGAAACTTCCAAATCTGTCATTAATTTTTTTCTAAAAAATCGGGAAGATGCGCCCCGAGCCCCGCCCACTTTTGCAAAATTGTCATTTATAGACACTTTTCCTATGAATTTTCTATTTTTTTTAGTAATACTTTTTGAAATGGAATAGTTGTAAGTGTTTACTTAATAGAATGATCCATCATTATAAAAATAAAAAATAGTCAATTTTAAATGGTAAGTCTCGCCCCAAATTTGTCCAAATCCAACAAAATTTTCTAAAATCAGCAAAAAAGACACATATCTGCCGAATTTTCTAATTTTTCTGGGACATTTTTCCGGAACAGAATAGTATTTAAATACAAAAACATACTATCCTCGTTTACTTAGATTAAAAAGTTTTATAAAATTTACACGTTAAGTACCGCCCCGAGCTGCACCAAGGACGCCTCTCGAGGCTCTCTATTAATGAGGATGGGCTCATGTACTGTGGTACACACAGATTTTTTTTTTTAATTTTTCCAGGGTACTTTTACAGGACACAATATTACTGAAGTACTACTTTATACTCTTTTCGTACACTTGTAACAAAAATTGACTCATATATCACATTCTTAGTGTCACCCCAAGTTGGTGAATTCATTAGTACATTTTTATATGCTACATGGGTAAAACACCCAAGTAATTACAATGAATAAGAACAATATATTGATGAACGGAACTTTTTCTTCATATTATGTATAATTAAAATGAAATATAAATAGTTAATAAAGGTAGGATGTATAAAGTTATACAAAGTAAATTTGAAAGATTACAAATTACGTATTGACATTGGAAAGTACCTTTCTTTTTTAAAAAAAAACTTCAATTTTTCAAAACCGATTCGGACATTTCTAACTAAAAATTTGCTAATTTTATTTATTATTCAGGCAAAGTCCTTTTTTGTACGAAACACTGGAATCATTCTTCTGGATCCAATTTGATTCCTAATCAAACCATCTCTGGCTTCATAACCAATCACAGTGCTTGATGCATTTGTCACAAGTTTGAGGTACCTTGCGACGCACTGTGTGTGGCAGGGCACATCTGGAATAAAGTTTTTGATGTTGTTGTTTTCAACAATGTTGGCCAGATCTTCGATACTGATGTCTCTTATTAAAGGGGGCTCAGTCACAGGAACTTCGTGCCACTAAATTAAACTGCTGTAGGATGTTGCTACAGTGACTTTTCTAACATCAGGGAACCTATTTTCTTCACGTGATTTTTTAATTATTCTGTATGCAATTTCCCTTTGAACTTTGCTGTTATCTGCCAGCATAATCAACAGCAAGTTTTCGGGATGCGCGTAGAAGGCGTTTCTCTGAATAACAGGATCTACTATTTTCTTTACAGTCTCATCAAGATACTTTCTTCGTTGAATAAGATCAAGCAAATGTTTGGGTCCATCGAAACAAGATGATCTATTTTTTAATGAAAACCACATTGGACCATACACCTTTAATATGAATGTAGTCAATGTCAATGTACTACGAACTGTTTCTTGTTAAACGTGATAACATTTTCGAATCTTAATACACTGATATTCATTATTTCGAGAGAAAAAAATCACACAAATCGTTTATCAGATAACACTCGCTGCTTTCTGTCAACTGAGTTGTGGTAGGCATAAAACCCACGGATTTCTACCAAAATCTTGTTTTCTTTGTTTCTAATATTTAAGATCTTTTTGTGGCATTGATGGAGATGAATCATCATGTTTGTAAAGGATTCTATTTCTATGATGAGTCATCATAAGAAACAGAGGATACTATACTTGAGTGTACCACAGTACATGAGCCCATCCTCAATAATAGAGAGAGCTATTTATTACTAAAATATTAGGCGGCCTTGGTGCAGCTCGGGGCGGTACTAAACGTGTAACTTTTATAAAAAAAATTAATTTAAGTAAACGAGGATAATATGTTTTTGTATTTAAATACTATTCTGTTCCGGAAAAATGTTCCAAAAAAATTAGAAAATTCGGCAAATATGTGTCTTTTTTGCTGATTTTAGAAAATTTTGTTGAATTTGGACAAATTTGGGGCGAGACTTACCATTTAAGGTTGCCTGTTTTTTATTTTTATAATGATGGATCTTTCTATTAAGTAAACACTTAAAACTATTCCATTTCAAAAAGTATTACTAAAAAAAATAGAAAATTCATAGGAAAAGTGTCTATAAATGACAATTTTGAAAAAGTGGGCGGGGCTCGGGGCGCATCTTCCCGATTTTTTAGAAAAAAATTAATAACAGATTTGGAACTTTCTCGCCAATAGACAACTTTTTTTCACTATTCCATTAAAAAGTAGAAACATCACTCCACCCTATGAGCCCAGTCCAATTAGGTGTCAGATTTTGTTAGCTACATAACTATGTTAAATGTGAGTTTATAGTTTGTTTTTGAAACCTATTGAGTAGATTATGTGACAGCACAGGTATTGGAAAATGTAAATACTTCGATGCAAATTTCTTTATTGAAAAATCTTCCAGAAGAAATAAAAATAAAAACATGCTCAAATATATCAACAAAATGATATTGCATAAATCCACCCGTATGACATAGAATCCAATTATGTATGACACCACCACTTCTATTTTCCAGTACTTCCAACTGCGGCTGGTCATTCCACCACTTCGAAATGACCTCATCCACACTCTGGTGGGAACCAGATTCAACGAGGTGAAGCAAGCAAAGATAACATTGGAGTACTTCAAGACTATTGTGGAAGATAAGAAGAGAAACAATTTGAATAATAAAATTGGATCCAAGAAGGAATATAATGGTAATTGATAAAAAAGAAAGAAAAGACAAGATAACTTTAAGAATCTACATTTATAAACTAATGTCTTTTGATATATTATTTTCTCTACTTTAAAGGCAACAGAAAGGAAACTTCGCTGCCACTTGTGGACACAACACTTCCGATTTCTAATATTTGAAACTAAAGGAAGTAAAATTGCGCTATATTTACTCACTGAAATATTAAATTGATCCAATTTTCAATAATGCTTTTGGCATCATATCGATTACATTCTCTTTCATTTCTTTAATCAATTGGTAATTTCTCCAGTGGTCAAAGTGGTCCAGTTTTTACACACTATTATAGACAAATAGACAAAGCATTTTAACTGAGGTAAAAGTTTACAAAAACCTTCAAATATCGATTGAGTAGTCACCGAGTAGAATAGCGCATTTAGGTCATGTAGGTAACTGATTCGAATCCTGGTTTGGTAGAGAATTTTCTACTCTGTACTTATGTCCGGGGTCCATTCATGGCTTGAGGAAAATGAGTAGTTACTTTAATGTGCAACAACCCGTTGGGTCATTACCAGATTTACCAGGGAATAAAGAAGGTAATATAAATGTTTTAGAAAAGTTCTTAGGCCACAATATGAAACAGGATTAAAGTTAAACGCCCTCAAGTCGAAGTTTTCAACCAATCATAGTAGCTTGGTTAATAATGCGGCGGACTTTTAACCTGGAGGTCGGTGGTTCGAGTCTTGGTTTTATTAATGTAATTTTTGTAAAAGAATTTGTTGATATATCATGTACCTATAGCACACATACAAAAATGTATATATTTAAATGTTAAAATATACAGGTATAATAAAAAAGTCCCAAATTCTATAAAAATTAGCAGCTTAATTTCCTCCATAAAAGTATGGATCTTCTTCCATTAAATCTAATCCTATTTTATAATTCGGTCCTTAGTGATGTTGTGCTGCCCACAAAAACTGTGAAGAAACAGAGGAGAAGAGACAATTCTATTTCAGGTTCTTCAGAACAACGAAATCATACATACTGACTCATACTTCATTAATAAACAGTATCAACAAAATTAGGAATTTTATTAAAAGTTACAGATAGAACATTGAAGTCAATTCTTCTGATGGCAATGCTCCCAACACGCTGGCAGCATTACCTCTCTGGATTGTCATGCTTATTTTTGCTACTAGGTGACTCATTGATTGTGTGTTCCCTGTCTTCTCTATCATCTTCTTTCCTATCTCCTGAATCCATTTCTTTCCCTCGTCACTCCACACTCCCATTGTCTCCACTGCCATCACAACAGTAATTGTATCACTTCATTAATTGTTTTATCTACAGAAATGTCATTCCTAGATCATATGATGGGAGAAGAATTCAACATGTCACTGGAAGAGATCCTCGCCCATATGTTCATCATGGTTGTGGCCGGGACAGACACTCTGGCGACAGAATGCACCATGCTGCTCCTCTTGCTTGCCCAGAATCCTGATGTTCAGCAGAAAGTAAGTTTTCATTTACAAATTGAAAAATAATATTACTATTTCCCTCGCTATTCAACGAGGGAATGCAACATCGATAATGGGTACACTGCCTAGTGGGAATTTTTTGGAAGAGATATTTCTTATTGACTAGTGGTTGATTTATTTTATGAAATACATGCTTTACTGTGACGTTTAATCATATTACTATTTAACTACTACCAGCTTTTTCAAACCAAGGTAACACTACAACTTATTGGCACTCTTAAAAGGGTTAGCTTTAGGAAAGGTATCCAGCCGTAAAATATGAAATGAGGAGTGCCAGAACCGACCAAACTCAACCATGAGGACATAAGTGAGACTTTAAGTTGTTTTGAGAACAATGTGATTTGTAAACAAAGAAAACGAATTTACTAAAATTCATGCACATTCATACATAGCACAAGTTTTCAACTATTCTGTCTGATTTTTCAACCATTGCCAGCTAAAAGAATTTGTAAGATTGTAGCTTACAATAGATGAGACTAATATGAATACATAATCCTATTCATTGAAAGCCTTTAGGATCCCTACAGGATCTACCAGATAGTTTCTTGACTGAGTAAGTCATTGATATTTTCTATTCTTAGTAAGTATCCTTTCATTACATCAATTCATGATCATTTTCCAAATGGTTACATGAGCCATGAGAAATTTCACTAATCTTTTTCTTAACAAACAAAATTTGTATTATATTGAATGGTCTTTTAAGATGTTAAGATTATACTAAGAAATGGAAGCAATTATAAAAAAAAAATCTCGTACGAAATACTGCCCGTTTACAACCAATCTGTCTAATACGTAAAATACTTTATTGTCTACTAGAAATAACACTAATATATTTACATCTGAAATGACATATGTACAAAAAATATTGTAAGATTTCTTTTCCATCCCAGTTATACGAAGAAATCGTCGAAACTCTTGGAGACAACTTCAACATCGTTCCTACAGTAGATGATTTCAACAGCATGAAAACCTTGGAAGGGGCAATAAAGGAAACATTACGTATGTTCCCCGCTGCTCCCTACATAGGCAGAAGTGTCGTTGAGGATATGACAATCACAGGCAGTGATGGCAAGGACTACGTTATTCCCGAAGGTAAGATTCGTTTCCAACCATATTGTAACGTCTTACGGCCATATTTATGAAGAGAGAATTTTTCCTGAGTAATGTCTCAAGCAAGGTATTGGCTAGTAGTATCAAAGGAAAAACATTCGTTTCCCATATTGTAACGTCTTACAGCCGTATTTATGAAGAGAGAGTTTTTCCTGAGCAATGTCTCAAGCAAGGTATTGGCTAGTAGTATCAAAGGAAAAACATTCGTTTCCCATATTGTAACGTCTTACAGCCGTATTTATGAAGAGAGAATTTTTCCTTAGCAATGTCTCAAGCAAGGTATTGGCTAGTAGTATCAAAGGAAATAATGCTCGAGCCATTGCGCAGACGGCGTTTTCTGTTCATAAATACTGGATACAAAAGTGCTGGATTAATACATAAGTGCTGGATTAACACGAAGGTGTTAATTCAGCACCTAAATGGGTGTCCTTTATAAACAACTGTAACCAAATTTTGAATACATTTTTTTTTGTGGGGTTCGAAGCCAGTAAATTCCGCATGGCAAGCTAGTACCTTACCTCTGAGTAATTCGTGCGCTCATCATAAACTGATTTTTTTCTTCTTTTAAACAAAGTTATTTATAAATATTTTACCTGTACCTGTCACCAATAAATGAGACTTTGTTTAGACTCTGAGAGTAAAGGAACTGTTTAGTCTTATTCTTGCAGGATAAACAGAGTATTGTATTGTATTGAATGTGCTTAGAAATGGAGGTTATCCAACTTACACCCGTAATCTTCACAGTTTTTAACTTTGAAGACGGGTTTACCTTCCGATTATTTTTTAACGTAAATATTATGACTGTCTTATTCAAATCAATGAAAATATTGTTTAAAAGAAGTATTGATGTAGAACTAAATGATGTAGAACTAATTGTACATGAATAGTTTCAATAGTAAAGTTACCATTGTACGTCAAAAGAAATTTTCAATCGACAAAATGACACGCCCATTATTTCTTCATCCCCAGGAGCAACAATAGCAATATTCATCAGAAACCTGCAGAACGATCCAGATGTTTACGAAAACCCTTCCAAGTTTGACCCCGACAGATGGCTTCCTGAGAATCTTGAGAAACGACCAGCCAACAGCTACATGCCTTTCAACAACGGGCCCCGAAAGTGTCTCGGAGGCCGCTACTCCATGTTGGTGATGAAAACCATGGCCGTCACAGTCCTGCGGAACTTTGAAGTTCTCGCCAGCAAGGAGTGCGAGAAGTTTGAAGACATTCACGTTGAGATGAACATGACAGTGAAGGTGGGCGAGAACTGTCGAATTATGCTGAGGGAGAGACGGAGGAAGCTGTAGTTTGGAATTATGCTGAGGGAGAGATGGAGGAAGCTGTAGTTTGGAATTATGCTGAGGGAGAGACGGAGGAAGCTGTAGTTTGGAATTATGCTGAGGGAGAGACGGAGGAAGCTGTAGTTTGGAATTATGTTGAGGGAGGAGGAAGCTGTAGTTTGGAATTATGCTGAGAGAGAGACGGAGGAAGCTGTAGTTTGGAATTATGCTGAGGGAGAGACGGGGAAGCTGTAGTTTGGAATTATGCTGAGGGAGAGACGGAGGAAGCTGTAGTTTGGAATTATGCTGAGGGAGAGACGGAGGAAGCTGTAGTTTGGAATTATGCTGAGGGAGAGACGGAGGAAGCTGTAGTTTGGAATCATGCTGAGGGAGAGACAGAGGAAGCTGTAGTTTGGAATTATGCTGAGAGAGAGACGGAGGAAGCTGTAGTTTGGAATTATGCTGAGTGAGGAGGAAGCTGTAGTTTGGAATTATGCTGAGAGAGAGACGGAGGAAGCTGTAGTTTGGAATTATGCTGAGGGAGGAGGAAGCTGTAGTTTGGAATTATGCTGAGAGAGAGACGGAGGAAGCTGTAGTTTGGAATTATGCTGAGGGAGGAGGAAGCTGTAGTTTGGAATTATGCTGAGGGAGGAGGAAGCTGTAGTTTGGAATTATGCTGAGGGAGAGACGGAGGAAGCTGTAGTTTGGAATCATGCTGAGGGAGGAGGAAGCTGTAGTTTGGAATTATGCTGAGGGAGAGACGGAGGAAGCTGTAGTTTGGAATTATGCTGAGGGAGAGACGAAGGAAGCTGTAGTTTGGAATTATGCTGAGGGAGGAGGAAGCTGTAGTTTGGAATTATGCTGAGGGAGGAGGAAGCTGTAGTTTGGAATTATGCTGAGGGAGGAGGAAGCTGTAGTTTGGAATTATGCTGAGGGAGGAGGAAGCTGTAGTTTGGAATTATGCTGAGGGAGGAGGAAGCTGTAGTTTGGAATTATGCTGAGGGAGGAGGAAGCTGTAGTTTGGAATTATGCTGAGGGAGGAGGAAGCTGTAGTTTGGAATCATGCTGAGAGAGAGACGGAGGAAGCTGTAGTTTGGAAACACACATGTTGTCGGTTAAATACATTCCTTGTTACGCGCAAATCTCGGAAACTACTGTACCGATTTCGACAAAAAATTGTGTACAGGAAATGATTTTATATTGTAGATTAGGGGTCTTTAACCTGTGTCTCGCGGGCCACTTGTGGACCGTGGAGTCATTTTTGTTGTGCCGCGAACTCAAAGCGCATTCATGCTATTTCTTCTTCGTAATGCAAAAAATTACGAATAATAGTATGTGCAGATTGTACAGATCCAGGTAAATGATATTTATTTCTATGTATAAGTAGTGCTTTATTTAGACTGTCAGCGCAAGACAGATAGTCCCATTATGCCAACAGTTTAACAAAGCACCTCTTTATTTATTTGAGTATAGATACAACGTAAATAACATAACAATTAGAGAGTAAGGATAATAGAAAACAAGATAGTGCAAGACAATATAAGAATAGTAGTAATATTGGTATTGAAAAGAGCAAAAAAGAAGAAGCAAAACCACATCCAATTACACATTCACACCAGGTACGGTAGTGTAAGGGGGTCATGTATATACAGGGTGCGGCGCGGTTATGTCCCATTTTGAATCGCCCAGTGTGAAGCCGCAATTCTATTAAGACAAGTTCGAACAAAGTTAGAAGATGCACAAACTACTAATTTTTTCGGTTCAATTTAGCTCAGTTGTCAAAATGATTTTATCAAAGCAACAGAAAGCTTATTGCGTGGAGAGTTATTTTTCGAAAAATAAGTGTATCGTAGCAGCAGTGCAGCGGAAGTTTGACATTGCACACCAGACTGTAACTCGATCTGCATGGAGGGAGTTTTCATGAAGTTCCCTAGGGTTGTTGTCACTTCAATAACGCATATTTTGTTTATTAACACAGCCTGTGTCAACCCCCGAAAACGTTGAACGAGTACGTGAGGCGATATTGCGGTCACCTAGGCGCTCAGCTCGCAAGCATGCTGATGCTCTTGGCATATCAGACCGTTCATTGCGGAGGATACTTCATAAAGAATTGCATTTTCATCCCTACAAAATGGTAGTGGTGCAGGAATTGTTCGAGCGAGACTTTATTCAACGACAAAATGCATGTGAAACCCTGATTGACTCCTTACTTCCAGATGCAATAGTTTTCTTCAGTGATGAAGCCCATTTTCACATTTCAGGCTTTTCAGTGCGGCTTCACACTAAGCGATTCAAAATGGGACATAACCGCGCCGCACCCTGTATTTATTATTATAATTGTATTGTATGTATTTTATCTGTGTTATTAATTCATGCACAAAGAGATGTTCACTGCAGTATTGTAAGATTTTCTCTAGCTTTTCCAAATATAATTAATCCATCTTTTTACCTACAATGCTGACATCGGTCAGTATTGTAGGTAAAAAGACAATACCCCCAGACCTTCTCATTGTCCTCATTGACAAACCCGCCGGGATTCGAACCTGGGTCTCCCGCGTACAAGACTAGTGCATTGACCAAACACGCCATGGGAGCTAGTTAAAACAAAATATCATAAAACTCGTAAGGTATTTGTGTAATTATGGTGTATTGAAAATTTAAAGTGAAACAATTTATTTTTATTGATTATTTTTTTGGTTGCAAATAAAAATACCAACACTTGTTCCTGAAATTAAAAATAGTTTCCTGTTCTTTTTTTAACCCCCCCTTAATTTATGTTTTTAATAAGTATTATTTCGTAGACATGAAACAGGAGCTACTGTAGTCTACCCATCCCCTAGTATGCCTCCCCTCTGATGGACGAGAAGGACACAATACTTCCCATTTAGGTGCTGTGTCAACACGAGCGTACCGGAAGGTATCCCTTACAAACAACTGATTTTTTATGTTACTAGGAAAGATCGTATAACATTGTCATACGTACATATGTATACTTTATACATCGGTATCTATTTAATTATTAGGGATATCTTTGTGTATTTAATGACAAAATTATTATTATTATTATTATGGTCAAAGAGTGAGAGCAACAAAAACTTGGGACAAAAAACATTTGTATACGATCTGTCAAAGTAACATAAATTGGCGGTCTGTGAGAAAAAATTCGAGGAGTATTTTTACATGTTTTTTTTTTTTTAATTACCACAAAAGGAGACGTTTTTACGCAAGTTTTTTTATTTCGTAGACATGAAGTTCTGAAACTGAACTTGGGACCTTTAAACCCCGAACTCAAAGTCATATTTGTATTCTGATAAGTAAGTTCCCTAGGTTGATCAATAAATTTAAAAGTGAGTAAGTACCTACACATCAATTTTTCACTTTTGAAGTTTCGGCCGCAGATAATTTTTTTGTTGGTGCTGTCAAAAAAACTGTAATTTATGAACAGACGAAACGGTAGAAGATTGAAAAAATTGATGAGGGCAAAATTCGATTCTTTTGATCCACCCAAGAAACTTGTTAAACTTCAGCTTCTATTTAAGACCAGGGAGTTGCAGCTCCGCATTCAATTACCAACTTTTTGTCCCAAACAATAAAATAGGATCCCAAACAATAAAAGGTCCCAAACAATAAAATACGATCGAAGTTAAGATACGAGTAAGCCAGACTGTCCCTGAACTTGGGCTATAGTGTGCTGTGATTGGTTGAAACTCCGATTTGAGGGCGTGTCTGGCTTATCTTAACTTTGACCTTGTTTCATAATTTAAGCCCAAATGGTTCATACAATAAAAAATAAACATTATTGAATCCACCCTGTTACTTTTTGTCACCAGCCGCCACTTATGCAACATTTAGATCTTGGTCTCAAGGCCTTATGGAAATATTACTGAAAATCTTACCAGACGGTTTTTTGGCACTTTTTTGTTGATATTACGTAACAGTGCAAAAATATTTCCAGTTCCTGGAACCTATGACCCTAGAAGTACCTGTGTTTACGGAAGACACCTTCAAAAACTTGAACAAATCTTGGTTAGTATTGTTCCACTTTCGTGAGAAGCAAGTTGTGTCTCTGATTAAATACTTACTTTACTTTTACTTACTTACTTAGTAAGTAAGTCTGATTAAATAAACATTAAACAAACATGCTGGTGTGGCAGCTCCTGTGTATGGTAAGTCCAATTTGAAGAAAATTATTTAACTATCGTTTTTTCTTAGCCAGGTCGATGACGCGTTGAATGCACCGGTTCTCGTAAGATCACCGAAGTTAAGCAACGTACAGGTGAATGCTTCGTGATGCTGGCATTCCGGACCAACCCAGGCTGGGTAAGGTTAATGTGGGTTGCAGGTTTGTGAGTTTCCTGCGAATGGAGGGTAACACGACCGTCGTGATATGACCATACAGTTGAAAGCGACGTTAAACCCAATTAAAAAAAATCTTTATCTTTATATTATCTTTAAGTGCATGAATTCTTCCTCGTTAGTTTGAGTTTGTGACCACATAATAATATGGCGCTGAGGTTTAGGTGGTAAAAATGCTTTGAGCATTAAAGAGTGTTATATTATTATTGTTGAATTTTCTTGTTTTTGTTTTGAGCACATCTGGAAGTTCCTTGAGAGAAAAATCATTTTTCTTTTGATACACTCACCGACAGCTTTAACCGAACACTTGTTGTTCTTGCATTTGACTCCATGTACTTCCTGGTGGACTACATTTGACTTAACATTTTTGTGGTTAAAATTTTATTTTCTAGGTATTTTTGTTTTGATAGAAAAGCAAACAGTATGTAGATTACCAATAAACAGAAGACACATTTTAAACTTATTTGGTCATTTTTTCTTGATAGAAAACACAGCGACAAATTCTATCAGAACCAAAATACCTTTGAACAAAAAACATTTTTTTTGGAATCAAATGCAAAAACAACAAATGATCAGTTAATTCTGCCGTTGAGTGTATTTCATCATTTCATTGTTGTCATATCTACATCTTGTGCACATTTTCCAGAACGTCTGGTTCCTCTGTCTGGCGGGACTTCTCTACTACATCTACTCCAGGAGGAAGCTCTACTGGTTGTCATGGCAACTCCCTGGACCCAACCCAGCACTACCTCTCGTAGGGAACCTGCTAGTTCTTATCAACCTCAGAAGTATCACTGACGTGATTTCCTATCTTGATCAGATGCTATCCAAATACTCCAAGAAGTAAGTAGCTTTATTTCAGGAGAAAAACTCCCAAGTTCTCTTGCAAACAATCAATGATCACATATTTTACGGGCATATTTACCCTGTACTAACTAATTGTAATAAAAGAACAAAATATTTTTTTTTGAATTCACTGGATGTTGTACAATGCAAGTATAAAATTATAAATTATATATGTGGGGAAAGATATACATATTATACAAGGTATCCAAGTTTTTTTTAAAGAAATTTTCAGAATCAATCAATTCTAAGAGACATTATAAGACTAAAATAATCCCATATCATTTTTTGAAAGATAGCGTCAAACGGAGATACGAACAAAATGATAACACAGTTTTGACTGAAAATAGGTAGAAAATGTAAGGTGTAATTGATATTTACTTGGAAAATTTACTGAATAAGCATTAGGGCCGTTTTCACTTATTTTCAACAAATTCACTTTTATTCAGGTGAATTTTTTTTTCTCAAGTGAATCTTTTTTTTGTTTTTTGAAAATTACCAAGATTGTCAATAATGTAGGAGACATTATTGATTGGGTTGGTTTTGAAAACCTTTTAAACCATGTGATCATAATTTATATTCCAGATGTGGCATGGTGAGATACTGGATCAGCACAAAACTTGTGGTCATGATAAACGAGCCTAGTGTTGCATATCAACTGAACCAGAAAACTCAGCTCAAATCTGAGGAGTACCAATATTTGGGCAAACCTTTCCTCCGTACAGGTGAGTTGACTGAAGGTCGGGAATGTCCAATGTCTGGCGGGGGGACGTTGAACGGGGAGAAGACCAGTGTCTCGGTAAAGGACTATAAACAGAGAACATACTAGCTAAACCTTTTTTTATTTAAGTATAATGATTTAAGCATGATGACTCAATTTCGCAATTTTAAATACTCTAGGGGGCTGAAAATTTCATTTCAATTTTTTGGGGGATTTTACAAATTTATGTCGACAGGTAAAATTTATTGTCCATAGATAGAAGAATAGTACCTATGAACCGCGTTTCTTCTTTGGATGTCCAGGCTGATCATGGGTATAAGGAAACTGCGGCTCTCTTGTTAATGAAATATTTGTCTTTCCAAGACTTCCACTAAATGTGCCATCAAACTCATAATGGGTTTCGATGATAGATTTTGTGGAAAACATGGGTATTATGTAAGAAATAAATTTAAAATAAATATGATGAACTACTACAAAAATTAAAAGCAATTTTCTATTTTTTTCTTCTTTTTTTTGTGAAATTTAATATATATTTTACAACATAACATTTGAAGATAACATTTTCTAATTCTTATTTCATTTCTGAATTTCCAGGTTTACTTATTACGAATGATATGCCCTTTCATAAACGGGCAAAAAAAGCTTATCACCTAGGACTCAGTCCAGAAAAATTGAAAGGAATGATTCCACGTATTCACGAAGAATCTTTGCGAGCAGTTGATCAACTGCGGGAATATTCCGTCAAGAATCAAAGTGTGTTTACAGAGAAAATGTTCCAATTTCTAGCTATGTCCAGCGCCGTTCATGGAACGTTTGATTTTGATGTACACACCAAGGATGAAGAAGAAAATCGAGTCTTCCTGAGATCGTATGAATCATTATTTGAGGTAAGACACTTTACTTATCTTTGCATTCTTAGATTCAAAAGGAGTTTTTCTGTGCTCCACAACCGCTTTCGCATCACTTCAGGGCACTTCACCTTTACATCCGTGTCATTCTCGAAACGGAAAATCTTGGTCAGAATTTTCAGCTCCGTCCAAATTTAGAACCCGCGGACCTCCGAATCTTTGAGAAAAATATTTTAAGAATTTAAGGTGTTTTAACAAATGGATGCTCTCTTCATTCAAATCTAAGACTGCTTGGTCAGCAAAGGTTTTGGGTGGTGGAAAAATGGCTAGTGTTTTAGATATTTTTCAAAGGTTATTCTCTTAATCATGTACATCTAGTACAACTTCTCACTTTTCTGTTTTTCCTGATTAAAATAGAGAGGTTAGTTGATGGCATGGATATACAGAACTATTACCTGCTGATGAGAGCAAATAAGCTCGAAACAGCTGTCCAGGTATGTACTGATATCTGATATTCATGTACAATTGTACATCTAGTACAACTTCTCACTTTTATGTTTTTACTGTTTTTACTGATTTACTGAATCATGTCTAGAAAGCGTATTCCATTCCAGGAAAGTACCAATAACTATGGGGTATGTCTGCTCTACATATTTTCATTTTATTAACACGGATCATTGTAAAAGTTGTTTTACCAGACTGTGAGAGTAAAAGGACTCTTAAGTCGCATTCTTGCATGGCAAATAAAGTCTTTATTGTATAGTTGACCAGTAGGCCATACTAGAAACACTTTCCACTCTCATAATCTCCAAATCTTCCTTTCAACCGTCACACAACGCACTCTGATTGGTTAATTTGAACGCAATAACCAATTAGAGTGCGTTGTGTGACAGTTGAAACGGCAATTCGGCGATTTTGAGATTTGAAAGTGTTTCTGGACTGGGCTACAAATGGTGTGTTGTTGTTATCATTCATGATTCTAGTATTTTCAACTACGACTGGTTATTCCACCCCTCCGTAACGACTTTATCCACACTCTCATGGGAACTAGAGCGAAAGAGTTGAAACATGCAAACACAAGTTTGGCGTACATCCAAAGTATTTTGGATGCTCATGAGGCAAAGAAACTCGAGGACAAGCATGGATTCAACACGAAGGCCTACAATGGTAATGTGGCTGATTTTATAGTTTGGAAGGAAGAAAATATTTTCTTCTTCTTTCAATTAGGTTTATAACACCACTCGATAATGGGTCATTCGCTGCGATTTCTCGCATATAATTATATTATTATTTTACAGCTTGTCGATATCTAGCATTGGTATCAAGTGGTTAAGGCGCTAGTCTATTAATCCAGGTAGCGTAGGGATCCGTTGGTTCAAATATCACACAGTGCATACGTTTTTCTTCACTAATTTGAGTTTTTGACCACATAATAATAGGACTTTGAGGGTTAGGTAGTAGAAAATGCTTTGAGTATTAACCTCGCCTGGTGGTTACCTTCCACTAAAGAGTGTTATTATTATTATTATCATTTTGCTAAATTTTTAGTGTGTAGGTGTAAACTAAATTTCAAGTGCATTTTTTCCTAATATTTTATTACAGAAAGGTCATTCTTGGATCATATATTGGGAGAAGAATTCAACATGTCCACGGAAGAAGTCATGGGCAATATGTTAATGATGATGTTGACTGGTACAGGTGCAGTGGCCACAAGTTGCACCATGCTTCTTATCCTGCTGGCTCAAAATCCTGAGATTCAAAATAAGGTTAGTAAAAAATAAATATCTTCATCATCATTGTGTATCATCGTCGATCTTGACGGTTGCCACATTCAATAGTTCAGCATTAACCCTTTCAGTCACGAATTATGATCCGCTTGAGGAAAAAAATCAAGCTTTGGTCTGTAGTTTAGTTCTGATTTTAGATTCAAAAGAAAAAAAAAATCGTCACTCTATCACTTACCGTTTTTGAGTTACGGATTGTCCTATATATAGGACATGGTGACTGAGGGAGCTAAGAATTATCCATTTTCTAGTCTCTATCATTTTGGCCTATAATGGTCTTTATAAAACTATACAGGGTGAGCATAAAGTCTCACCCCACCCCCGTATCTCGAGAATGGTTAAAAATAAAAGAAAACGCAAAAACCCCTATTCCTTAATTTTTAGGAGGATCCATTTTCAGCCAAAAAAAAATTGCCTACACTGCCCCAGTCAGGCTGGGCATGGACCAACTTTAAAATCTTAAATAGAATGGTATGTCTTGTGGCATATTGTTTTAAAGGTCTCATAGAAAGAAGTTCATTACAACAAATTTCAGTGAGCTACGACTTACCGTTCTCGAGATACAAGGTCGAACGTCCTGCGTAATATCCATATATTTTGACCTATAACTCATTAACCGTAAATTATGGAGAAAATTTTTATTGTTAATAATAACTCCTTATGACAAGCCCTGTCGAAAAAGGTATAACTCGACATACTCTGTTGATATCAGTTTCTGGTCGGTTTCGTCAGCCAGCCAGACGAACAGTCCGAAAATTTTTAACGAAAAAACAAATCAAGTTTTAACTTGTTCGAAAGTTCTTGCGATAAGGAGTTATTATCAACAAATTTTATTTTTTTGGAATTTACGGTCAACGAGTTATAGGTCAAAATATATGGATATTACGCAGGACGTCCGACCCTGTATCTCAAGAACGGTAAGTCGTAGCTCACTGAAATTTGTTGTAATGAACTTCTCTCTATGAGACCTTTAAAACAATATGCCACAAGATATACCATTCTATTTAAGATTTTAAAGTTGGTCCATGCCCAGCCTGACTGGGGCCGTGTAGGCAAAAATTTTTTGGCTGAAAATTAATCCCCCTAAAAATTAAGGAATATGGGTTTTTGCGTTTCCTTGTATTTTCAGCCATTCTTGAGATACGGGGGGTGGGGTGAGACTTTATGCTCACCCTGTATAATGGTAAAGGTACCTACTTATATGTATAAAATGTATAAATATAAAAAGATGGGTATTTCACAAGGCAAGGTTTATTTTTAGAGTTAATTTTTTTTTAGAATGCTAAAATATTTTTTTTTTAAAATGTTGATGATTTGGTACCTTCAGTCACAGAGTCCTATATATGGTACGATTTTTCAAAGCGCCATTTTCCAAACTCTATACCAGATATGTTTCTGGGGCTTTCACGGAAATGTTCTAAAATGTGTAAATAATAAGAAAAAAAATACTCAGGCACTCTAATTAATTATAAACCACTAATTCTAATTGATTTAAATGACCAACTTTGACACTTTTCCAAATCTCCAATCTACTGATAAGAAAACATCTGTTCCATTGAAACAAAAAAAAAGAGGATGATAAAAATGGTTTAGATTTGTAGGTGGCAACACTGGCTATCACTTTTATAAGAAATAACGCACATTTCATACCCTCCTTAGTTATAGGGGGCATTTTAAAAATCGCACTATATATAGGACATCATGACTGAAAGGGTTAAGTGTAATCCATTATTGATTGATTTTTTGTTAATTGTCAATTTAAACGCATCATTTTATCATACTACACTTACACCATACACTGGACACGGAAGGAGCCCAGAACACTGGTTCAGAGCATCCAAAGGGTCCAGCCTTACCAATCCTTCCAACACCATGACATCACACATGTACATTGTACACGGAAAGTAAGCACAAGGGGAATAATAATTGACAAGAGCCCCCAAAACCATGTCAATCAGAGGTTTTCTTTTTATCCTTTACTATTTTGAAAAGTAAAAGAATATTACTTGTGAGAGAAACAAATTGATCATATATTTAAAATACATACAATAGGGGCTGTCTACCTTTGGTAGATTGCTAATACACAGCAAATTCCATCAATTCAGAAGATATTAATTTTCTCAATGTTGGAGGTTTTTCTATTTCATTCATTTCTTCTTTCCAATTTAAGTTTCAATTACACTCCATATATGTGGTGATGATCCCCTCCATGATGGAGGGGATATGTATGGAATTTTTTACTATGTTTTCACTGAGCACTTGTAAAGTTTTTCGGTTTAGTGACAGGGTCTCGAATGTGTCTGTAAGGAATTTTGATATTGTACCTCTTGTTCCAAACCAAAGTCCTAAAACCTCCTCATATTCTCGATTCGGATATGTTCCGTGAATACACTTTTCATTACCTCTCTCTCATTATCGTCAAATTTAAGGATTTTTTTTGTTTTCCTGGTAGACACTTCAACCATTATTATATGTTTATTCCTTTGTGCCATTCATCAAGGTCCACTCGAAGTGAAGGAGGCTTGTACTTCTCAAAAATTCCACGAGTGAGTCCACTTTACTGGTAGAGTTGCTGTAGTTGTTGTAACCTGCTTGACTAAAGATGGGGATGTGTAATGGTCTCTAGCCAACTTAAGTGGAAAGTTGGTATGTTGTGGTATATTTCCATGTGCGATTATACCATCTTGTAAACTTGGGCTTTTTCTTTTCAAGCCATTAAACAATTGCGAAACTACAAGATAGGCTGTCTTGTTAGGGTGGGCTAGTCCGTTGATCCACTCTCTGTTTATAGTCCTCTAGCGTGACAATGACTTTCGCATTGTTTAAGGTTCCCCAGCTAGATAACTGGTAGAGCTCATCAAGGATGGTTTCAGATATAAAATTATTTCATTTGTTACAATGAAATGGACATCCACCAATGAAAGGAGCCTAAACATTGGATCTGGGCGTCCATGTAATACTCTCACCACCGTAATCTACGTATATCTGTGCTTATATCACGGACACGGAATTATAATTATTATTATACTATGAAATAAGTGTTTCTTAATGCATACTTACAGAACATGACATAATTTCTTCTTTCCATTTTGTCTCAGCTATACGATGAAATAGTTCAAGTTCTTGGAGATGACATGAACAAATGTCCCTCCATTGAAGAAATCAGTAACATCACCTACCTGAATGGAGCAGTAAAGGAGACTTTGCGCATGTTCCCTGCTGCTCCCTACATTGGGAAAACTGTAGATGAAGATACAACACTAACAGGCAGTGACGGCAAGGAGTATCTTATTCCAGAAGGTAAGGTTCTGGTTGTTGTTGCAACCAGCTTGGCTACAGCCGGGCAGAGTGATGGTCTCCAGCCAACAAAGTGGAGTAGTAAGGCTTAACGGGACTAGCCTGGCTTGTAAGGGTTGGCTAGTCCGTTCTCTGTTAGTAGTTCTCAAGAGGGACACTGGTTTTCTCCCTGTTAAACGTCTTCCAGGCAGACGGAAACCCAGAAAGTTTCTTGTAAATCATTACATTGGGATCTCTCGAATTCTCTAAATGAGCCTTTTATTTAATTTCTAATAATTTGGCATCTTATGACTTTGGTTGCTGTTCTAAAGTGGTAAAAGCTCTTATAACTCCGAAGTTAATCCCTCTCCGGTATAATTTGTAGAGGAAATTTCAGAGCTAACACATTGGATAGTATAATTTTTATGGCTGCTTATCAGAAAAATGTTTTATCTCATATTGATTTTTCATTAAAAAAATAGATAAATAAATATCTTTCTTTGTGTTATCATATCACAATTATAGTGGGTACCGTAGAATTATAGGACTTTTCCGTATTTTTAATATCCCATTATCTTATTTTTGTCTATGACTCCGCCCCTGGTCGCTGCTAACATTAAAGCAGCTACTCATTTTTCCTCACGAGGTATGAGTGGACCAGAACACCCAAGTATAGAGCAAACAAATCCTGCCCCGCTGATTATATCGAACCCAGGTCAGCGTGCGTTCAATGCATAGCCCGCTAATTCACTCGGCCACGGTGACTACTTTTTTTTCACGGATTTTTTCATTAAAAATTACAAAATATGTAGTTTTAAATATACATCATTCAAAATTTCACTTGTAAAATTGAAAAAAGTACGTTACGCTGAGAAGATCAGCTAGATAAAGATATAAGCTTAGTAAGAACAAATGAAGAAAAAGTAGAAGACAGAGACACATTGTCAGTGAGACCAAAAGTCTAAATAATGTGACATAATAACAATAACACTAATAACAAGCTATTTATCTTATCTTAAAGAATCAGAGTTTCACATGAAGCTTCCTCGATTTTGATTTCATTTGTTCTTTTGATGGCTAGGCTACAGAAAAAACTGACTTATGACACTTTCATCTCTTCCGCAGGAACAACCGTAGGAATATTTATCAGAAACATCCACAACAACCCAGATATATACGAAAACCCTTCCAAGTTTGACCCTGACAGATGGCTTCCTGAAAATGTCGCCCAGCGTCCTCCCAACAGCTATCTGCCTTTTAGTAGCGGTGGTCGCAAATGTGTGGGACCTCAGTTGGCCGTTCTGGTTATGAGGACCGTGGCTGTCACTGTTCTGCGAGCCTTCGAGATTGTCACCAGCAGAACTTGCGAGAAGTTTGAAGATATTCACGTTGAAATGAAAATGACGATGAAAATACGTGACAAATGTCAAATTATGTTAAAGGAGAGGAAAAGAAATCGGTCGTTATGAAACACGTCAGTTTTTTTCGTCATATTTACGGAGCTTTACTAAGGCGATAAGCCTGTTGTTTGCAAAAGATTCTCATATTTAGGGCGGAATTATTAGACGTTTTTGTATAATATATAATAATATAATATAATAATATCGCCTTATTTATACCGCCCGATTGGGACTATTGAGGTCCCATTATTCCAGCAGTAAGCCCAAGACATATTATTATGTGGTAAAAATCCCAATTGGAAGGATAACATGTCATGTCCCAGCTGGGTTTCGAACCCACGACCTCTGGAGTCTTTGGATTCACAGAGTGCCGCCTTTACCACTGAGCTACCGGGACAGACGTAATACTTCTGTGGCGCTGAATCCCGGATTGCGTACTGTGTTAGATGGGGGAAACCTCTGCTAAGCAATGACTTAAGCTATTGATTTTGTCTATTACTTTCGCCCTTAGATTTAGCACCATTTTCGCAACTTTTGTTACTGAGTTGATGCCCCCTAAAATGGTCCATAATATATGTGGTTAACGGTTTGTTCTTTTTTAACTCATCTTGAATATTTATGTCCTTGAGATAAAATATAAGAGAGTCATATCACAACTGGTCATCCAGCAAAGAAGGAAGGGAGGCTCGCCGACTCCGATGGTCAGGGCGACCAAGATGTGTCGGACGGATAAGGAGTCACATAAGTGGCTACCGGGCTCTTTGAAGTACTGAAGTAGTTGGAGAAATCTAGGGCGGAATTAATAGACGTTTTTGTAATACCTCTGTGGCGCTAAGTCACGGATTGCGTACTGTGTAAGATAGGGAAACCCGACACTTACCAACGACTTAAGTTATTGATGTTGTCTATTAATTCCGCCCTTATTCTTCACGGTTTCAAGCTACTGGGCCATGCTGAAACATACAGGGCACGATTCCAAAATTTCTTCTTTTTTTTTCAGCTTTGTGGTGTGGGGAATTGGTTTTTTTACTTTCCTTTTTTCGAGGACTTGTTATCATAGTGATTTGTTTTTTTTTAAATTTGTTTTATAGTCACTTTCAACTGCATGGTTATATCAAGACGGGGGTGTATCTGGGAAACTATTTCTGATACATATTTTTCAATTATGCTCCTCACCTCCTTTCTGATACCTCCTCACATACTACTATGCTCATGGAGAAAGCTCCATCAGATATGCCATCACAATTTGGGCAACAAACACAGAACACAAAAGAATATTCACACTACAAAAACGAATCATTAGAAAAATATACAGAATAAAACAACAAGATACAGTAAGAGAACTTTTTAAAACACACAACATACATACACTCTATGGTCTATACTATCTAGAATCATTACTATACATACACAAAACTCAAGAAACACTCCAACACAACCAAGACAACCACACATACAATACAAGAAATGCCAAACAAATCACAGTCCCTAAACATAAAACATCATTCTTTGAAAGAACATCTAAATACAATGGCATAAAATACTACAACAACTTGACAACAGAAACAAAAACACTAACCCTACCTCAATTCAAAACAAAAGTAACCGAAAATATCATAAATATAACACCATACAATTTTAAAGACCTAGAGAACATTACATACTAATTTAACCACACATACCAAACACATCCATGTACACACACCCACACCTCCACATACCTATAACACTTCCTTAACTCACACTCACGCGCCACACATCACAAAAATACATCCTGTCCATTTTTTTAGTCATAAGTTAGTCCGTAAGTTAGATAGGGTGACAATGTTTTATACATTTTTCAATGTCTTACAAACAAATAAATATACTATACTATACTATACTATAAATATGAAATATATCAACATTGTGCAATGTAACATATAGGTAGTACAGAGATTTTGAAAAATTCCAGGAAGGGCTGAATGATTTTCGAACAGCTCAAATAAAAAGTTAAAATGACTGAAAAAGTCAAACCGAACTATCAAGTCAAATCTTACTTCATTATTTATTTATTTATTTAGAAATTCTTTATTAGTAGAACATATATACAGACAAATAATGGTAAAAATTAAATATAAAATTGACAATATTAATAATATTGAATTGAATATTGCTTACTTTATTTGTAAAAATTAATAAATACATATAAAATCTCCTAAGCTAAAGGATAACTTGTGAGGAGTAAACAAGAAAAAAAATAAACAAAATATATACATATGTCCTTACTAAAGGGCGGGGTTATTGCCTATGGCAATCTCTTCCACCCAACCCTTATTTATTGTGTGGAATTTAAACATATAACTTACAACAATAGTTTAGAACTCATCTTGAACGCTAATCAACTCTGCAAAGACTAGCTCTAAGAGATAACGAACTCATAAAAAATGCACGTATTTAGATATGTGGTTTTATGCAAGTTGAAAAACCATTTGGATAATGTAGTTCTTTGGAATTAAATTACCTGGGGAATCATTAACTGATGGTCACCGCTGCTGCCTACATTCTACAGGGTGAGCCTAAAGTCAAACCTACCCATATGATGTTTTAAGAAAATATCTACAGGGTGGTCCATAAGACAATATTAGTTAAAACACCATAACTTTTTAATATCATTAAAAATCAAAGTTTTTCTTGCACATTTAGTATTTATATTTAATTTTACGTCTCTTTGACTGCCCATATACAGGGTGTCACAAAAAAATTATGTCTCACCCTGTACAACACTTTAGTTTTGATTTTCGATATGACTAACAAAAAATGTGTAAAATTAGGTTAGAATTATTAATTCCAAATAAAAAATTAAAAAAACTCGGTTTTAAAAAAAATCAAACCATTATTTCACTTATGAACCACCCTGTATAAAAATTTTTGATGCCAATTGAAAGTGCATGTTTTCATTACACAAACACTTTCAATTGATGTTATCGAAAAAATTAAACAAACTTGAGTTATTCGAGATTTAGAAAAAAAATTGGTCGAAAAAAAACCACCCTGTATGTAAAATTTTTGTTTAAAAAAGTACTCAATAACCATTTAGAAGTAAAATAATCAAATAAAATTTAGGTTGATTCATTTAAAAATCGAAAGTTGACACCTCAATTTCTGACTTTTGAACCACCCTGTATAAAAAAAAATTCATGACTAAAACCGCATAATTAGACCATGTACCCTAGGATTTTTTATTTTTCAAAAACTCTTTCAGGGGCCTAGTAATTTGAGGTGTCCAACTTTGGTGGGAAACCCTGTATGTTCTGAACTATAACTCGTTAACCGTAAGTTGCATGAGGATTAAAGTTGATAATTTTAGCTCCTATTATTGAGACCTTTCAAATTAGTTATTACTCAACCTATTCTGTGGATGTACCGACCTCAGTAGATTGCGATAATGCGGCGGACTTGTAACCTGGAGGTCGGTGGTTCAACTCCCGGTTTCAGCGTAGATTTAGTAAAGCGAGTTTGAGTTGTTATGATATCACGAAAGTGATTAACACAAATATGATAACTTTTTTTTCTGTGGATGTTGGTTTCTGGTCGGTTTTGCCTAGGGCTGGGGTGAGACTTTATGACCACCCTGTATATTCTCTGTACTAATTTTGCAAGACGGATAGCTAATTGTTTAGGAGTGATTTTAGGACATTGGTTAGAAATCTGGTTAGAGCATTAAAAAGTGGGTAAATTGAACTTTGGCAGGGAAACCCCCGAGCTTGTAATATGCTGGTGAGCTAGACTAACAATCTGCTCAGGTCAAAGGTATTAGCAGTAAACATGATGGCCTTATACAGGGTGGAATTCGTGGCTCAGTGGTTAAGAGCATTGGTTACTGACCCGGAGGTTGCGGGTTCAAATGCCGGCCGGAGCGGAAATTTTCCGTTTCCGGAATGGCATGGATGTAAAGGTAAAGTGCCCTAAAATAATGCGAAAGCGGTTCCGCGGCACACTTACCTTCTTCTTTTACTTCCGAGAAATTTCTAATATTAGAAATCGGAAGTATTGTGTTCGTTTTTGTAAAAAAAAATATTTTTTTGCTCCGATTTCAATTTTTTTCATATTTCTGGACGTTTCATAACCTACTGAGTAAATTTGGTTTTGTGTCCGTCTGTCGGTCCGTCGATCCGTCGGTCCGTCGATCCGTCGGTCTGTTAAAACGATTCCTTGTAACGCGCAAATCTCAGAAAATACTCGACCAATTTTGTTGAAATTTTGCACACATCTAGGAGATATTCTGTAGATGGTCCCATTTTAAATTCATTGAATTCATACTAGAGGTTCTGGGCCAAAGAGACCATGCGCCTGACCACTAACTTTTTACTTAAACCCTTATATCTCGTGAACGGTACACCCGATTTCAATGAAACTTTGTAAGACTATGCATATTATTGTTTTTCATAGGTTGCTATTATTTATTTTTAAATTAATTATATTTTCACTCTGATATTTAAGAAAATCCGAAATTTTGGACAAAAAAGTAAAAAAATAAGGACCACGACTTGCCGATACAGAATTTTTTGTGGAATTTAGAATGTAGAAAAAACGATATTCTACCATATAAAACAAATTTGAAGAAAATCGGTTGAGCCGTTTTGGAGATACAAGTAATTTTCTATAAAATCTCAAAATTGGCACGTGTTTACAATGTGAAGCAATCACGAGGAAGTATTGGGTCCATAATTGGCAGTGTTTTTTTTCTTTTCTTTTTTTAAAAAAGGTGGACTTCGTATTATTAATCTATATTTTTAACAAGGTACTTTATTTCATTTTTAATAAATCAAAGAAATTTAAAGAGCATAAGAAAAAGACACAATTTAAATTTAACTTTGGATGTCCGGGTAGTTACATGTATGAGCATTATGTCTTAATTGATCAAAAAAACAAAAGTATGTAGAAGTACACTGAAACCAACCCATGTTAGACATCTCTTTTTTAACACGAGAATTTGACCAATATGAGCACATTATAATAAAGTAACAATGAATATGGAGGGTTACCGGCATAACTTTTCTTTGATCCTAATTGTTCTTTGAGTATTAATTTCAAAGTTAATCAACGATTGAATCTCCCAGTATATGTAATTGATTCTACATCCAATTGAACCGCTACAGAAGGAAATAAAAATTAATAATGTATAATCATAATCATATCAAAGCTCCTTCAAATTATCCTTCAAAAACATTCATGTACTGAGGCCAAGTATATTTATTATAAAAGAAATGTAACTTCACAAGCGATCTTTCCACGGTTCACGTGTCGGAAATGCAGAAGGTATTATTTTTTAGAAGTAAACACCTCTGCCACTTGATCCAGAGGTTGTGGGTTCGAATCCCGTCCGGAGTGGAATTTTTGGACAGGAAATTTCCGATGCTGGAATGGCACATGCATAAGATTTTCATCATCTTTGCCTTTGTTTTTTTCCACAACCTAAACCTAAACCTAAATTTTATTGTATCTCAAGAGTTGTAAGTATTCTATTTGCCAATCCTTAGTTTGCGGATATAACGGAACCCTAGACCCTAGGTCCTAGGCTCTTTACTTTGGATGTTGGGGCCTACCCTAGCCTCGTGAGGACAATTTGGGGTAGTTGTAGAGTGGGAAACGACCAGTGGCGGCATTACGAGATTGATATTGGAATATGATGGTTGGTTGGAGATTTGATGCATAAGCATTAGTTCTCGTAATATCGATGCTACCCACTAAAAATTGTAACATAAAACAAATAACTAGCTCTTATCTTAATTCTAGATCTAGTAGGTCTTACATAAAAGATTAATAAAAGAGAGAGATGGGAGGGCCCTACAACGAAATCAGTAGGGCCCTACAACGAAATCCTACAGCGCCGCACTTGAAGTAATGATATTTTTCGGTTCCAGGTGCGGTTAGCTCTTTGGGAAGGTGGGATTTTAGTGGGTGGAAATCCCACACCCCAAGTCAGGATGACCCGGGTGTCTTTAAAAGATTTTTTCTTGCCTTCAACCAAAAAAAGTAGGTCTTGGCATGACGCACTACCGTAGTCTTTATTAAATCAAATTCCACAAGTTCAAGTCAATTTTTGCAATTCAAAGTATCTAGTATCCATCTAGTTTGTTTAATCACAATGTGTATGAGAAAAGACATGAGAGGAAGACATAATCTTCATTGCCATCTATTTTTCACAACGGTGTTCGACCTGCGAAGGACAAAAAGAATCGTCAGATATCTGTAGATAAAATCGGAAGTACTTGTCTATATCATAAATTATTGTTTATGCACCTTGTTGCAACTTTGAAATTTTTTAAATATTAATTTTAAATACAATAAACGGAAATTATTTTAACTGAAGACATCCATGTGTATGGTTTTTCAACAAAAAACTTAAATTCCCGCGAGAAGAAAAATAAAAAAATCGGAGCAAAAACATATTTTTCCCCTTTTTTTTTACAGAAATGAACACAGTTTTTCGGATTTCCAATATTAGTAATTTCTCGGAAGTAAAAGTTGAGTCAGTTTTTTGACCGAAATTAGTGTCCATTTTAGAGTGTTCTCAACACAGAGTGAGGTGTTTGAAGTGGATTATTAATACCTAAAAGACTGAAAACACATTTTGGTACTTCTTTTCAGTATAACAAACATTTAGAAAAACATATTTCTGGCAAAAAATACCTACTGCAAGTGTACTAATAGTCTAATATAATAACAACTTTGGCTATCCCTATAGGTATTTTGAATTATTCATGTAGAAACCTCCTAATAGAGACGCTGAAGCTGAAAAACAAAACAGTGATAGGAAAAATCTTAATAGAAAATTATCTTGTGGTGTTTTCAAGAAAATTTTAAGCAACAAGGTTTCTATGTTGCTGGAACTAATCTTCATGGTAAGTGTTTTATTTATCTATTTTTAATAAAGACAATTAGGTAAACCCGTTCATATTGAACTTAGGATTCAATGGTTTGCCATTCCACCAAGGGCAAAGTGAAAGAAGAAGAATGTTTTTCAGTCTCATGTTGATTCCCAATAATAATAAGACTCTTTAGTGGAAGTTTTTTTTTTCTTCTTATTTAGAGAACCGAAATGCATTTATTAATAATTATCTTAAAAACTTCAAAAATAAAATAATTTATCAGTTTCTTTTCCACGCATCTATTTCATCTTCATAGCCCCGCAATCCATCCCCAGTGGAAGTTAACCACCAGGCGAGATTATTGCTCAAAGCATTCTCTACCACCTAGCCTCAGAGTCTTATTATTATGTGGTCACAAACTCAATTTAATGACGAAAAATTCATGCACTGGATGGGATTCGAACCAACGGATCCCTACGCTACCTGGATTACAATCATATTACCATGGCAACGGTCACGTTACCATGGTAACAATCATGTTACCATGGCAATAATCCTGTTACCATGGCAACAATCATGTTACCATGGCAACAATCATGTTACCATGGCAACCAGACTAGTACGTTAATTACTTGACTACCTGTGCAACACCTTAAAATATTCGCCTTTCATTTCATTCAGAGTTGGCAGGTCTGGACTGTGTGTCTGGCGGGATTGCTCTACTTCATCTATTCCAGGAGGAAGCTTTACTGGTTGTCATGGCAACTCCCTGGACCCAATCCAGCTCTACCTCTCATAGGGAACTGTCTCCTGCTATGCAGTTCTGGGATCATGGATGTATTCCCTACGCTGGATAGCATCATGTCTAGATACAGGTATGTAATGCTGGGATCATCGATGTACCTACTCCCTTGTGGTCTCGGTTGTAGCTTGCCCATACCGTAGTATGACTCCCCTCTGATGGGCGAGAGGTGACATAGGACTTTCTATTCAGGTGCTGGGTCAACAGTGAGTTGAACATTCAGACTTATACATAATTATACATACGTGCATCCCTAATACACTCGATTGGTTTGAGGTAAAGGAAAATGAGTGATATAAAGGAAAAGATGAGAAGACCCTAATACGATAAAATTAATAATAACAAAATCACCTTATTATTACTGCTTGATTAGTACTTATAGTCCAATTATTCCAGCAGTAATACCAAGAAGTATTATTATATTGTCTAAATACCAAATATGACAATAAATTTTCTTGTTCCGGCTGGTTTTGTGTGAAAATTTCAAATTTCCAACCGACTTGAAAGAATTCTAGATTAAACGAAATCCGTTAGATCAAATAAATTTAGTTCGGTTAAACCAAGGTCAAGTTAATTTTCTCTTGAATAACCTACACGCGCAAAGTGCTTTCTTACAATAATATACTAATATACCAGTTTACATAGAAGATATACAATATATAATTACTACCCGTATGTAATTTATTTGGAGTACCTAACTGTGTATACTGACAAGAAACTTTTTTCCTCATTCAGATATTCCCAGATCTCAGTAGTTAATTATTAGGTACGAACATATCAAGCGTATTAATGAATTTAATCAGTTTGTAGCGGTAAGTACCTCAGCAAATAAGCTGAATTGGAACCACTTGTTCTGATGTATGAATTTCTTTTTGTTCCAAATGAAGGTTTATTTATTAAAAATACAATGATTGCACCAAACTATGTCGACAAATTTCATTAGTCGAAAAAACTATCATCATGTCTGTCCCGGCAGCTCAGTGGCAAAGGCGGCACTCTGTGAATCCAGAGATTTCAGAGGTCACGGGTTCGAAACTCAGACAAGACATGAAAAGTTACCCTTCTAGTTATCCTCCCTGATGAAATGCTCACGCGGTTGCAGGGCGATTTTCTTATGCTGCTGAGTGGTGATACGTCAGGGAGGTTTTAGTTTGTAGGTGCTGGTAAGGAAATTACTAGTAATAGCCTGGCGGGATCCGCAATGAATGTACAAGGTGGATCTCCACACTTGCGTGTCTATTCTGAGGTATCGTCAGGTAAACATGAGCTTTCCTACCTTGTTGATTATCAGTATAGTTTCTTTGAAAAAAAAAAGTTAGCCTCACATTTGAGATTTTACCACATAACAATACGTCTTGGGCTCACTGTTGCAATAATTAGAATTATTAGTCCTAATCGGGTATTAGAGTTAAGGCGATATTGTAATTATAATTATCACAGTGTCCAACACTTCCATCTTTGTGACTTGATTGATTTTTTTTTCAGATCAGGAGTGGTCCGATTCTGGCTGGGTCCAAAACTGGTGATTTTCGTGAAAGATCCAGGAATAGCGTATCAAGTGAATCAGAAGACATTGCAGAAATCCGATGAGTACCAATATCTGATGGAACCTTTCCTTGCCAAAGGTAAGGTGGTGTCGATTGAATAAGACTTGAGTTGATTAATTATAAAATATCAAATACCCTTTTATTGTTCACAATATAAAATAACTTAACATCAGTGGAATGCATTCCAGAATGCACTCTCAAAAACCCCAAATTTTCCTTGCAATAGTTGCAACCATCAATGCCGACGGTGCTTTCAACGCACCATCGCATGGGCATCGGCGCTGGCTTAAATAATACAGGTTTTTATCATCCCGCCTTATTCCACTTGACACTCAATTAATTTCATGATAATGTTGTTGATGACATGATAAGGGTTAGGTGGAAGAGATTGCCACAGGCAATAACCCCGCCCTTTAGGTAGGACATTAGTGTTATTTTCTTTTTTACTTATTTATTTTGTCATTTGTTTGTTTTTCTTAATTTTATACTGTTAACATTGTACTCTGTTCTCCTAATAAAGCATACTATAATAATAATATAATGACAACCTAGCCTTGATATTTCAAAACTCGTCTTCCAGGCTTGTTCAACACGAACGACATGAACAGTTGGAGAAAATCTAAGAAGGCATACCTCCTCGGACTGAGCTCGGAAAATCTGAAATCATTCATTCCCAAATTCCACGAGGAATGCTCCCTCGTGGTGGACGCCTTTGAGAAGTATGCAAGTCGGGAGAAGTCTGTGTACACATCTCATATATTCGAGAAGTTTGCCTTCGCATGTGTGACGAAGTGTGCTTTGGATTTCGATATTCATACGAAACACGAATCGGAAATTGACGGCTTCACCAAAGCTATTCACTCAATTTTAGAGGTAAATAGTGAGGACAAAAGATTATGCTATAGCTGATTTTGGTAAAAAATTAGAGTCTCAGAGGAAATGAGGAAGGTTTTGATATTTATCATAGGGTGGCGTCATCGTGAATGATGGTAGCCAGACAGTAAGGGAATGACTCAGCACTTCTACCACTGTCTTTACAAAGGGGCTAATAATTGACAAGGGCCCCCAGAACCAAGCCAATGCTGGTCTACTCTCTGTTTATAGTCCCCCAGCCAGACTGCTGGTCTAGTCACTGTGTATAGTACGAGTATTTTTGTATTTCATGGGTGAATTTGAGGGTTGCTGTTTTGTACGTATTCTTTTTGTTGCTAATATACGGTTTCTTGCCTGCATTTCAGATGTTCCAGTTTCGCCTGTGTATTCCTCCGTTTCGGAATAATCTCATCTACACGTTGTTGGGATTAAGAGCAAAAGAGTTGAAGTCAATCAAAAAGGGGTGGACCTTCATGCAAACTATTCTGGACCATCACAGAAAAATGTCACAATCTAAGGAGTCTAATAATAATAATGATTCTCAACATTCTGAAGGTAGGAGAATTTCGTGTTTGGATAAAAAAACACAAAATTTCTTAGAAATTCAATTTTTCTAATGAAGAAACTCCATAATTAGAATGATGCCACTTTTAATGATAAATTAATCCAAAAAGTTCAACTGTTACAGGTAACGAGAGGTAAGGTGTCATATGAACCTCCCCGAGTAAAGATACCAAAGAAGGGAAATTTGCAGTGGCGCTCGGTTTTGTTTTATAAACCGAGAGCCACCGCAAATGTCCTGTCTTTGGTACTCGGCGCTAAAGTGGAGGTTGATATGACATCCTACATCTCGTTATGAAATCAAAAAAATTAGATTTTTTATATTATTATTAGGTATTTAGCAACTTCTCTTTTTGTTTTGTTTACAAAGCCAAGTCATTCATCGATCATTTGATTCGAGGAGAAAGCCTTTGTGATGATGAAATCCTGGGCCATATGGTGACAATGGTGGTGGCAGCGACGGATACTCTAGTCACGGAATACACCATGCTGCTTGTCTTGCTGGCTCAGAACCCTCTGGTTCAGGAGAAAGTAAGTTTTCAAACCACGGGCCAAAATATGAAACAGGATAGTTAAGAGGCAGTAATGAAGAGAATGCCAAAGGCATTATCACCACCCTTGATCAGACTTTATTCACCTTTAATTAATTTTACCCTTTCACTGTACCTGTTAATAAATAATGTAAATAAAGTTCTATCAAAATCGTTGAATAAATAATGTATGAGTTACTAAGAATCATTGTTGTTAAATAGTTGTTTTTCTGTTTTTTATATTATTATTGAAAATAGTCTCACTTTCATTCTGGAAGCCGGTGGTTCAAGTCCCAAGTTCTGCAAATATTTATTGAAGCCAGAAGTTGTGACGAAAGTTGTATTATTATTATTATTATTATTATTAAATTCCTTATTAACAGGACATAATAATTATGTACAAATCACTGATGAAAATTAAAATATAAAATTGACAACAATATACACAAGAAATAGATAAACAACATAGATAAAACAAAAATATGTTAACGTAGTTGTAGTTGTGACGAAAATAATTACCACAAAAATGAGAGTACTTCCGACAGAGTGAGTTTTGTGATTCAAAGAGGAAATGCTGCATCGACGTTGAGCACACTAAAGAGAGAGGAATTGTTAAATGAAATATATATCTCAGATTTAAAAAAAAAAAAACATATTTCATTCAATATGATACACTGGCGAGACCAGCGCGAACGACTTGCATAACAAGTTAAAGCGCATTATAAAAAGAAGAAGAAAAAAGAAAAGAAAAATAACACGAAAATGATAACTTAGACATTCTTTTCATCTCACAGGTTTACGAGGAACTGATGAAAGTTCTTGGAGAAGATCCCGACATTTGCCCAAGTGTTGAAGATCTGAACAGTCTGGAATACCTGGACAGAGTCCTGAAGGAATGTCTGAGGATGTTTCCTGCTGCTCCTATCACCGCCAGGCGTGTTCCTGAGGACTTTACAGTGACCACTGAGGACAGTGAGAAGTTTGTCATTCCTCGAGGTATGATTTTCTATGAGTTGTTGTTGTTGTGGCCAGCTTGGCTACAGCTGGAGGGGTGAGTGATGGTCTCCAGCCAACTTTATTTCAATGTTGGCTCGTCCTGAACCACATATTTCTATGAGTGAAAAGTTCGTCTGTCTCGGTAGCTCAGTGGTAAAGGTGGAGGTCTGGTAATCCAGAGGTCTTTGATTGACTGTAACACTCTAACTAGTGATCAAATTACTTTTTTTGGGAGACTCATAGGACCGTCTTGTATAGGACCGTGAATAGAGTAAATCTAAGCCAACATTTAGATTTCATTAGCTGACAGATAGGTATTTTGAAACAAGATTTTCCACCACGAAGGCTGGCTACAGGTTTGTTATGCCGCAGTAGTAATATACAGCTACATAGCTTAGATATGACCTCTACAGTTGCTGTCAAGCTGAAAGTTAAGGGATAGTGTCCTCTAACTAATCCTGTTTCATAATTTGGGGCATACTCTTTTCTTCTTTTTCACAGGAGCAACCATAGCGATATTCATCAGGAACATTCAAAACAATCCTCTCTACTACAAAAACCCCAACACGTTTGATCCTGACAGATGGCTTCCAGAAAATTCCACCAATCGTCTTCCACTCTCCTACCTTCCTTTCAACAATGGTCCTCGGAAGTGCGTTGGAGGACGCTACGCTCTGCTACAGATGAAAACCATGGCAGCCACACTGCTTCGGAACTTTGAAGTGCTCACAAGCAAAAGTTGTGAGAAGTTTGAAGATATTCACGTTGAGATGAATATGACGGTGAAGATTGGACCAAACTGCCAAGTGAGGTTCCGACAAAGGCAAAGGAGGAATAGTAGAGTAGTAGACTACACAAGAGTTCATCTTCATCATGAACCTGATGAGTCTTGATGACAAAACATGCTGAACAGTGAACAGTACATTATTATTATTATTAAACTCTTCATAAGAAGTATGTTGTTGCATACTTGGATTATTGAAATTCCTCGATAGTTGGAATAATAATGCAGGTGTCAAGCAATTCAACTTATTGCATGAATATCCGTTGTACATGAAATTTTAAACAAGTAGAGCAAGGGACACAAAACAAACAGGGACTGCATTATCGGCTTGAAGAAATGAGCAGACCTCGGTGGCTCAGTGGTTAAGAGCATCGGTTACTGACCAGGAGGCTGCGGCTTCGAATCCCGGCCGGAGCGGAAAATTCTGACCGAGCTTTTCGTTTCCGGAATGGATGTAAACGTACCTTGGAGTAAAGTGAAGAAGTTCCGGGGCACAACTACCTTTAAAAAATATAAATTAATATAAAAAGAGTGTATATTCTAAAAAATATTTTTCGTATTTTCTTCTAGAGCTATCTCAGGACTTTTCTTCACCTTTTGAATAATTCACATCATCAACTCGCCTCCAATCGTTTCTGAAACAGCTGGACACTGCTGAACACATTGCATAATCAAAATAAATACCAGGCGTTCATAAAAATATAGTTTCAGCTAATTGTGTAAGCATATCTACATATTTCATAGTTTTTCTCTCAAAGCTAATTCTTCGAACAATTTAAAACCCACTCAGCAAAATGAAATTATGCTAGACGAGTGCATTTTCAGAGAAGGGATGAGAGGGCAGTTAATCACATTAAATTACGGAAACTCAAGTGTTTCGTATTGTTTACAGTCAGTGTAAGGTCTCTCTATACTTTCTTTCTACTCCGGGAGACGAAGAAAAAGAAGAAGAAGAAAAAAAAAAAAAAAATCACAACAAAGAAGGACATAGCACTCCCTCGTGCATATTCAGTATCGTATGGTACTTGTGTGCACTGGTAGTCAAGTGGTTAACGCGCTAGTCTGGTAATCCAGGTAGTGTAGGGATCCGTTGGTTCGAATCCATCCCAGTAGCACATTAGTTTTTCCTCATTAATTTGAGTTTGTGACCACATAATAATAAGACTCTGAGAGTTAGGTGGTAGACAATGCTTTGAACACTAACCTCGCTTTGTGGTTCCACTAAAGAGTGTTATTAGTGGTATAGATAATGAGTTAATAAGGTAGATAATGAAATTGGGTTAGTGCCTAAAGCATTTTCTACCACCTCAGAGTCTTATCATTATGTGGTAATATACTTAATTAAATGAGGAAAATTCATGCACTAGGTGGGATTTGAACCAACGGATACCTACGCTACCTGGATTATTAGACTAGCGCCTTAACCACTTGACTACCAATGCGTAGATCCTCGGTTTGAGTAGAATTTTGTGGCCAATTTTTTTCTAGTTTTTTTTTTTTTTTTTTTTTTTTTGAATGTACCTAAACACCTCGCTATATTTCTGTATTGCAAATTGTAAGCACAATGATAGGGATGGGAATCGATCCTCCCCCTCATGCAATTTTGAGAAAAACAAAAAGCATAAAAAGCGTACACGCTTTTATTTATTTTGAATTTGGTTGTCAAAAAAAAAAAAAATATTATTAAGAAACCAACAATCAACATGGGAAATTTCAAAGGTTATTTGAAAAGAAGCAATTGCTGAGATGTTTTTTTTTTAACGTCGCTTTCAACTGGATTGTCAAACACGACGGGGGGTGTTACCCTCCATACGCTGGAAACACAGAATCCTGCTACTCACGTCAACTTCACCCAACCTGTGTTGGGCCAGAATGGCAGCATCACGAAGTTTTCATCACCAGATAACTTTCATAACATCACTCAGAAAATCAGTTAGGTAATGAAAGAAATTTCTTCAAGAATGTCCAGATTATAAAGAAAAGAACCGGTTGACACGTGTGTGTGTGTTTGTGTGTGTGCATGTGTGTATATATGTGTGTGTGAGAGAGAGAGTGTGTGTGTGTGCATGTGTGTGTGTGTGTGTGTGTGAGAGAGAGAGAGAGAGAGAGAGAGAGAGAGAGAGAGAGAGTGTGTGTGTGTGTACTTATTATAACATTAGAACTGAATTTAAATTGTTTATGAAGTGATAAAATTACGTGAAAGTTATTTATTTATAATACCTAATTTATTCACGCAATAAGCGGTTTATCATAGCTACTACCAAACAAAAGTACCTGTCTATAAGAGGTGTTATATATTATATAATAAATATATATTTATTATATACGCATATAATATATACGTATAATAAACATAAATACAGTCCAACCTAGATATAAGAGAACTCAAGGGACAGGATTTTTTTTCTCTCTTTTATACAAGTTTTTCTTATAAAGAGGTAAATTCGATCTGGAAATTGCTCTTTTAAAGCAAGATTTCTCTTGTGTCCAGGTTTGACTGAATGCAAAAATGTCCACAAATTCCTGGTGATGCTATAATTACTATCATTTACTGTAAACATTAGACTTTCCAAATTTCAACCTACTTATTACCTATCAATATGTATATTTCATAAAGCGCGCGATTAGCCCAGTGGTTGAGCACTCGCTCGCCATGCGGAAGGTCCCGGTTTCGATTTTTTTAAAACAAACATTATCAAACATACCCTTTAGTGCACAAAAAAACATCCGAACATCGAAGAAGATGCAAAGCGACAGTGACCGCTTTGCATCACCCATTCACCCTGTATATTTCCATTTGAGAGAGAAACCGCCTACATATTGCCATCAGTGTAGATGGTGCGCTGAGTACATCAGTTCTCATCTGCTCACTGAAGTTAAGCAACATCCAGCATGGTGAGTACTTAGATTGGGTACCGTTCTGGTTTCGAATCCATCCATGGTATGGAACTCTACGTTCTGCTGACTATTCCACTGAGGCTGACCTTGGAGTTAAAAGCGCCGTTAAACCCAAATAAAAATAAAGAACAACTGCCTTTTTTTCATGTTTGTTAACAACTACTAAAACCAGCTTAGCTAAAAAATCCTTAATCGATATACGATTTAATGAATAAGATAGACATTGTTTATTCTTCTTGTAAAGCACTTGAACAAGGTCTTGAACCTTTTATTCATGCTGATCGCATGCTGTTTTTAGATTTTTTGAATTACATTTGCCTCTTTTAGAAAGCGAATCAGTGAGTCGCCTCTTTTAGAAGTCGAATCAGTGAGTCAGTATCGGAGGAGTCGTCCAATAGCGAGGGAATTAAATATTGTCAAAACCTCTTCTCATATCGCCGCTGCAAACACAAACTGTCGTATCTGCAAATTTTCAGGAAGCGCACATAGTGGTTTGAAACTTCCTTTTTCAAGTCACGAACTGTCGTATCTGTATCTCAACTCCTTCCCGAAGTATTCAAGTTTTAAGGTTAGTCGTATGTGAGTTTCAAAGATTCTCAGCAAGCACGAACCACTATGTGCGCTTCTTAACTGAAAATGGCAAAATTTGCAGATACGACAGTTTGTGTTTGCAGCGGCGATATTGCCTAGCAAGTGGCAATGAATTACAATATGGCAAACTGTCAGTGGCTCTCCACTTTGACATATTGGGGGTGGAGATTTATTCTAAAAAAAGCTGTGAGTTAGGCTAGTATGACCAATTCTTACTCTCGTAAGAACCACCCCTGTTAGACATTATTATTAAAAGGACATACCTAATTATATACAAAAAAAAATAGTAAAATTAAATTAAAAGAATTGACAGTATAAAATATTTCATACAAGAAAGAAATAAACAACATAGATAAAAGATATACAGATGTCCTCACTAAAGAGCGGGGTTATGGCAATAAAAACTGGAGCGATTGATGTTGTTAGAGATGTCATCACGACGTAAACGACAGACTTATCTAATGTCATCTTATTTTCAGAAATGCCTTCTTAACAGGGTGCCAACATTTTAATGAAGCACTTTACTATTAAAAAGCATAAAACAAATCACTTTGGTTGGTTGCATAATGAAATAGCTAGAACAAAGATCTTATGGTCTACGTTTCTACCATCTAGCAAATCTTGTTCAAGTTTATATAACTGACAATTACATTAGTTTTTCTTTCATTTCAATTATCCTAGATCAACTAAGTAGTCTCACAACTTTTCTAGTGCTGGTATTCAACTTTGATCAGTAATTGCTTTCTTGTGCTCGGTCGAAGTGCATCGCGCTCAAACGTCATGTTGATCAATCTTGTTTTTCTGGTAAGTTTCTGATTATTTTATAAAGTAAAAGTTAAAAAAAAGCTATCGTGTTTGTGTAAATCCTTTTCATATTTCGAGATATCACAACTACTCAAACTCGCTTTACTAAATCTACGCTGAAACCGGGTCTTGAATCACCGACCTCCAACCTCCAAGTTACAAGTCCGCCGCCTCATCGATGAAGCTACTGTGGTCGCCTGATCGGTCTTGTATTTTCTAATGTACCGAAAAAAATCATCATTTTTGTGTTGTCACTTAATGTGATGTCACAAAATTACTCAAACTCACACTGCCAATTTTTATAAACTGTTCTTGGTACTCGAACCACTGATCTCCAGGTTGCTAGTCTACCGCCTTATCGATCAACGTTACTGAAGTCGGTTAGAACATTTAACATACTTTTATTTTATAGACTAAAAAAAGGTAATTGTGCCCCGGAACCGCTCGAGTTCTTTTATATCGAGGTTTTTGTTATTGTACCCAGCTTGGCTATTGCTAGGGGGAGTGATGGTCTCTTAATAATCAATCCCATTTTTTCCTTTTTGTGGGGATATTTGTCTGTGAGGTAGGTAGGTATTGATACCTAAATCACGGTGCTGAGAGGATTATACGAGTATGGACGCCCAGATCCAATTTCTAGGATCCTTTCATGTCCATTGATTCTATTTGATTTTAACGTCCTGACTTGAGGTAGACAGGACGTTAAAATCATTTGCTGGGAATCGTACCAGCTACCCACATTAACCTCACCCAGCCTGGGTAGGGCCGGAATTGCCAGCCTCATATGTTCGGAGGGAACAGAATTTTCTGTGCAAAAAGTCTGCTCCAACCGGGAATCGAACTCAGGATCTTTGGACTACGGGCAGTAGTCACAACCGTTACGCCACGAAGGCTTTGTGGGGGGTCCTCTAGCTCCTTCGCACTGTCCTGCATTGACATGACTTAAGATGTCAATTTCGTCTATTAATTTCGCCCTGATTTTTGCAAACAATCCACTTTTCTTATTTATTTATTTTCATTTTTTATTTTTTCAGCTTTTTTTAAAAATAAACATGGTTTTTTATATATTAAATTGTAAAATATTTATCCTATAAAATATATAAGACCTGTTTGACTGCTGGAGTAAAGGGACTTTTCAGTCTTACCTCGGCAATATATACAAGGTATATTCTGTTCTATTCTATTCTTTTCCCTCAGAAATCCTACGTCTGGTTCCTCTGTCTGGCGGGACTTCTCTACTACATCTACTCCAGGAGGAAGCTCTACTGGTTGTCATGGCAACTCCCTGGACCCAACCCAGCCCTACCCCTCATAGGGAACTGTCTCCTGCTGTGTTACAGGGGTATCATGGATGTCTTCCCTCTCATTGACGAAATCTCGAACACGTACAGGTAAGCTTTGGAAAGAAAATCGGAAGAGAATGCCGTTGGCATTAGCACCGCCCTTGATCAAGTTTTGTTTTATTTATTCTTATTTTCTATGTATTGTATATATTCTATGTAAATAAAACTTGATCCAATATGTTTAATAAAATTAGTAATAACACTTTTAATATTATTATTTCTAGGGTTTCTCCTCTCAGTTGTGTGAAGAACCCCCAAAAAGGGTTTTGCTCCAGGAGCGGAACTACATATGATCAAATCTCCTATATAATTTTCAACGGATTGATTGTTCTGTTTTCCATTTTCAGCTCAGGAGTGGTGAGGGTATGGCTGGGTTCGAAGCTGATGATTTTCGTGAAAGATCCGGGAGTGGCGCATCAAGTGAACCAGAAAACTTTGCATAAATCCGATGAGTATCAATACCTGGTGAAACCCTTTCTTGCCAGAGGTAAGACGGTAGTCCTCCAATCAATTCGAAAGCAATGAGAAACAATCATGTATAGATATAAATAAGTAGACGAAACCCGGTACGTTGTAGCCGTAATGGTTTTTGCCCTTCTCTGGTTTACAGAGACATTGTGAGTCTTGAGCTATAACCATCTTGACTCTTAAAGAAGATCGGGGACTTTTTTTTTCTAATATCAAGGATTCTCTTAAATACCTAATACATTTTTTTTTTTTATTTTAGAAAGGGTGCCTAGGAACCACACAAAAATATTTGTTAGAATATAGTTTTTTATATATATTTTTTAAAGCTAGTTGTGCCTCGGAACCGCTTTCGCTTTACTCCAAGCCACTATGGCTTTACATCCATTCCGGAAACGAACCCGGTCAGAATTTTCCGCTCCACCCAAATTCGAACTCGCAACCTTTCGGTTTGACTGTACTTATATTTTTGTATGTTCAACCCACTCTTCCAGGCTTGTTCAACACGAACGACATGACCTACTGGAGGAAATGCAAGAAGTTCTACCTCCTCGCACTCAGCTCTGAAAATCTGAAATCGTTCATTCCCAATTTTCACGAAGAATCTTTGAGATTGGTGAACACATTTGAAAAGTTTGTCAATCAAGAACAGGGTGTGTACACATCGAATATGTTTGGCAAATTCACCCTTGCGTGCATTTCGAAATGCACGTTGGATTTCGACATTAAATTCAGGGATGAAGCAGAGATAGATGACTTCGTTCACGCACAGGAAGCACTGTTAGAGGTATGTTTGATTTTTTTATTTAAAGATGAGTGTTTCACAGCCGTTTTTATTTCGTATCCATGAAACAGGAGCTCCTGTAGACTCTTGTGGTCTGTGTTGTAGCCTACCCATCCCGTAGTATGCTTCCCCTCTGATTATTATTAGTTTATAAAAGTTCCAATCGTTTCTTTAAGATACATAATTACATACATACAGATCTGTTAGAAGAAGGCTCCTAAATCCATCCCCTTTCTTGGTCATGGTTTATTTTTGAAGCAGGAGCTCATTAATTCGAGTTTGTGACCACTTAATAATAAGACTCTGAGAGTTAGGTGGTAGAAAATGCTTTGAGCATTAACCTCACCTGGTGGTTACCTTCCACTAAAGAGTATTATTAGGTTTTTATGATATCATCATCACAACAACCGCCCTGAGTGACAACAGTTACAAAAAAAACATATAGGTAAGTGCCTGGACTATGGAAGAAGAAGAAGAAGATAAATATAGCCAAACCTTGGGAGTAAGCCATGCCTTGGGTGTAAGTCAAGCCTTGAATGTAAGTCCATGCAACTACAGTTGATGACCTGTCTAACAAACTCGAAATAAATGTACAATTTGTTTACAGATTTTCCAGCTTCGCATTCTTATCCTCCCGTATCGGAATGATTTCATCTACACGCTGTTGGGATTGAGAGCAAAAGAGCTGAAAGAGTACAAAAAAATATCCACAGTCATGGAGGCCATCTTGAACTATCATAAGCAGAAATTACAGCACGCTAAAACTGTAGATGCGAATGAGACGAATATTGAAGGTATGAGATATTGTATCGTGGTAAGAGTATTTGTAACTCTATTGTGGTAAGAGTATTCTCTATAACCACTATCTCTTTTTAAAATTTGTTTTATTAAACATAAAAAACATTATTCAGGACATCATCATTTGGGTGACAACCCAAAACACTTGCAGCATTGCCTCGTTGAACTGCAAGGCTTATCTGTTGCAGCAAATAATTTCCCGATCTTGGGTCTCCAGATTTTTAGTAAGAATAAGAGTATTTGTATTTTTTTTTTTAAAGATGAATGTTTCACCGCCTTTTTTATTTCGTAGCCATGGAACAGGAGCTACTGTAGACGTTTGTGGTCTGTGTTGTAGCCTGCCCATCCCGTAGTGTGCCTCCCCTCTGATGGGCGAGAAGTCGAAACTGGATATACAGGGTGGGGCAAAAGTCTGGAAACCCCTGGATAACTTTCGAATGGCTTCTTCGGTAAAATTAAAATTTTGTACGGTAAACCGAGCTAATAAGACCTTCTTTTAGAGTCGGCTCAATTTTTGTTACCGGCCCCCATGTCAGGGCCAGGGGGGCCAACTTCATTTTTTTTAAATACGAACCCCCACCTTGCGATACATTTTTGAAAAGGTCTTTAAATAACAAATACATTGGTGCAAATTTTATTTTTTTTTAATATTAACTGTTTGCAAATGGCGTCCAACTTTCTGTATGCAGTAAAGTCTGAAAACCCCTGAATATCTTGAACCCTCAGTAAATTTAAAATTGTGCACGGTAAGTCGGGGAATTAGACCTTTCCAAAAATGTATCGCAAGGTGGGGTTTTTGTATTTAAAAAAAAATGAAGTTGGCCCCCCTGGCCCCGACATGGGGACCGGTAACAAAAATCGACCCCACTCTAAAAGAAGGTCTTATTAACCCGGTTTACCTTACAAAATTTTAATTTTACCGAAGAAGCCATTCGAAAGATATTCAGGGGTTTCCAGACTTTTGCCCCACCCTGTATAAGATGAACGGCTTTCTTTCTCTTCTAACCAGGTTTCAGTTTTAAAATCTTGTCTTGTCTTGTCGAGGGGTTCTGACAGGCCGCGTGGGCCCAAGACTTCCAAAAACCAACTGCATTCTTACATGTAGTGACTTGTATACAAATTGAACGCCTCAGCAATTGCTTCCTTTCAGGTAATCCTTCCTTTCAGATTCCTGTTAGAGAGGTAAATTTGACCTGTAAACCGTTTTTTTTTATCCAGGTCTGACTGTAACTTATAGTAATATTTTATCTTATTACGTTTCTCTATATTAAAAATTCTCCTGTTACACAGCAAAAACGTTCATTGAGCATTTGCTGCGAGGAGAACATGCAATGAGTGAAGACGACATCATAGCTCATATGTTAACAATGGTCTTGGCTGGCACAGATACTCTAGTCATAGAATACACCATGCTACTCATCTTGCTTGCTCAAAACCCTTCGGTACAACAGAAAGTAAGTTTGAATTTTCAAGGAGGTGCTTGTAGTCTCTGTTTTATTTTTAAATATTTTTTTCTTTTTTTCCATACTCGATTCTGAAACACCAGTTCAGATTTTAGCGTAGCGTTTCGCACCAGTGCCATGTTTAGAACATTTCTTCCACATATTGACAGAGTCTACTTGCACCATCAAAACTCGCTTTTGGGCTTCACAGAAAAAGCCCAAGTTCTCACTATGGTTGATTGCACCAAAACAAGCCAACTTTTAAACTTAAGTTGGCCGGAGACCATCACTGTCCCCAGCTGTAGCCAAGCTGGTTACAATAACAAAAACTCAATCTTCAGAAAAAGAGTGCAATATTGAAAATAACAAGATTAATATTTATTATTTTACACTTTATTGATAAGGACATAATAAGAGAACGTAAAAATATTTATTTAAAAAACTTTACAACTGGCCTAAACGACACAGTATACATTTTTTTTTTCTTCTTCTCATGTTCTTTGATACAGGTGGTTGTGTATTATTTTGTGAGAGTCACGTATTACATTTGTGATAATATTTCCACAAAAAATATATGAAATTGTAAACAATATAATTTTTTTTATGAAATGTCCTAACTAAAAGGCTGGGTTCTATTCCACAGGCATACGAGGAAATAGTTCAAGTGCTCGGAGAGGATTCCAACATTTGCCCAAGTGTTGAGGATCTGAACAGTCTGGAATACCTGGACAGAGTCCTGAAAGAATGCCTGAGGATGTTTCCTGCTGGTCCGATCACCGCCAGGCATGTTGCTGAAGATATAACAGTGACATCTGAGAATAAGGAGTATGTTTTTCCACAGGGTAAGATTTTTTTTCTTGCTGTAAATCAATTCCATGTATTTATTACAATTGCAAATTCTAGAATGGTATCCTTTTATTATTATTATTATTATCTGACCTGGTTGCAGGGCTTTCAATGAAACCCTTACAATTAACACTGCGACCTAATTAGATCTATTGTGACCAGTTGATTTTATTTGGTTTTAACGTCCTGACTGAGATAGATAGTCAGGACGGGGGTTTTACCCTCCATTCGCTGGAATCGTACCAGCTACCAACATTAACTCTTTGCGGCACGGTGGTCCCAAGGAGGACCACATAAAATGGGACCTTACTGCACGGGCCCTCCTGACTTGTTGTGCCTTGTGAAAGCTACGACAATGTCCGACTACAGCCGAAAACTTTTATCCAATAGGAAGAAGCTTGAGTAGTCCCTGGCTGAGTGAAGCGTGCTGAGACGATACTAAAGACAGTTCTCATATGGACCACCGTGCAGTAAGGTACATTTTCCAAGTGGTCTTTCTGGGGACCACCGTGCCGGAAAGGTTATTTAAAAAAATCCGAGCTGTGCCGCAAAGAGTTAACCTCACCCAGCCTGGGTAGGGCCGGAAATGCCAGCCTCACGTGTTTGGATGGAACAGAATTTTCGTCGAAAAGTCTGACCCAACCGGTAGTTGAACTCGGGAACTCTGGACTACGGGCAGTAGTCACAACCATTACGCCACGGAGGCTGCACGGTGGTATCCTTTCTCAAAGTTAATCAGGTCCAGGGTCTCCTCGCACCGGCATTGGGCCGCCTTGCATTGCCCAATCAACTTGTCGTTGTTGAGTTTTCACAACAGCTGGATCATTCTGAAGACATTCTATGGAAATCTGTGGACGTAAAATAGTTTGCAAAGAATCCATAGCTTCAGAAATTGTCCTACCCATTGTTTGTTATTACCAGAAGATGTTATTTAGAAGTTATCATGTTTGTGTTAATCACCACCGTGATATCACCAACTACTCAAACTAGCTTTATTAAATATTTTCTCAATTTGGGACCCGACCTCCGATTAAAAGTCCGCTGCCTTATCGATCAAGGTACTGAGGTTTCACATTTAAAATTAGGTATAAATGTATAATAAAACCTAATCTTAAATGTGAAACACATATACTTGTATAATTATTCACAATAAATAAATTGATATTGAGGTTTGTTTATAGGATATTTTAACATTACCCCAACTAGTCACGACTGCGATTTACTATTTCAACAGGAACCACAGTGGCGATACTGGTGGGAAACATACAGAACAACCCGCTTCACTTTGCCAATCCAAACAGTTTTGATCCTGACCGATGGCTCCCGGAAAATCCCACTAAACCTCCGCCATTCTCCTACCTTCCTTTCGTCAACGGTCCTCGGAATTGTATAGGAGCACGCTACGGTATGCTCCAGATGAAAACCATGGCAGCCACTCTGCTTCGGAACTTTGAAATCCTCACGAGCAAAGAGTGCGAGAAGTTTGAAGACATTCACGTTGAGATGAACATGACAGTGAAGGTTCCCAGCTACTGCAAGGTCAGGTTTAGAGAGCGGAGGAAAAACATGTTTCAACATGAAAAACATGTTGTCGAGGATCCAACAGTCATGCATTTGAAGTAAAAGATGCACTTGAGATTCATTAAAAAAAAAAAAAAAAAAAAAAACAACAACAACAAAACGATCAAAAGATCGTTGTTGAAAGAAATTGATTGGAATTACGGGTGATCACCGTTCCAATCATTTTCTTTACCAAAAAATTGGTCTGGCCATTCAAAGAAGAAATGCTTCTTGCATTCGACGGTCTCCGGAAGGACGGTCCCTGGGACAAGTTTTTTTTATATATAATAAAACTAAATAAAAGTATATTATGAAATTAAAAAAAAAAAATTAAAAAAAAAAACAAAACGATCTCACTTTACACATTCCTGTCCTGCTAGAGGACTATAAACAGAGAAGAGACTAGCCAACCACAACAAGGCTTTCTTGCAGTTTTCCAAGGGTTTAATTGGTTATAAAGATAAAGCCCAAGTTCTAACGTTGGTTGATCGCACATAAAATGTATGGTTCAGGAGCCAATTTTATATCTGCACAAAGTGCAACTTTAGATGTGCATAAAGTGCAACTTTATATCTGCATAAAGTGCAACTTTATATCTGCATAAAGTGCAACTTTATATCTGCATAAAGTGCAACTTCGCATCTGCATAAAGCTGCTGGAAGTGATGCACTCCTTACAGCTGTAGCCAAGTTAGTTACAACTACAACTTTATACTTTCCATTTTAACATTAAAATGACATTATTTCCTCATTTTCATGTGCCATTGTGATAAATATAATATTATGTATGTATCATATAATTAGTTTTTAAAGTAAATATTTAACATAGTTACATATTTTATGTGAAATGTAAAGTATTTTACTTGGTCATGCTTTTATAAATAACCTTTGTGACGAACTAGCAAAGTGGCTTTTGCTTTTTTTGAACTCAGTAGTTTTGAAATTGATTCTCCATTTGAACTTTATTTGTTGCTTTATTATTATTTAGCATTAATTTAATTTAATCAATAATGATTTAAATGAAATGAAATTTCTTTTGAAAAGAAAGTCCTTGGAATTGTTCCAGGAAACAGTCTCACTTTCAAAATTCCTAAATATCCTTTTCAACCGTCAAATTTTGTCATTTAAACATATTTAAACCCAATCAGAAGTGCTGTTTACCCAAATAATCCAATTAGAGTACAGTTGATTGGGTTATTCGAGGATTGTGGGTGTGAGAAAGTTTTCTGGTAACAGGTCCTGCTCCATATTCAATGAAATCCATCTTTGTGGCTTGTATCAAGAAACCTCCAAAATAATATCAAACTGAATGTTCATTTTGACTCATCGAATAACTTGGATTCAGGAGATAGGAAAAAAGATGATAGAGAAGACAGGGAACACACAATCAATGAGTCACCTAGTAGCAAAAATAAGTATGACAATCCAGAGAGGTAATGCTACCAGCGTGTTGGGAGCATTACCATCAGAAGAATTGACTTTCATGTTCTATCTGTAAATTTTAATAAAAGTAATTTACTTGAGAAAATCCTTTGAACAGTTAGCAGTGTGTGGATTTGTGGAATTCCCATTACACCATTTAGAGTCAGCCAATGTTTTTCTCTTAAGGTGTTTATACACCGCCGTTATCACTATAACGGCGTTAGGTGTTAGGGTTAGGTGGTAGAAAATGCTTTGAGCATTAACCTCGCCTGGTGGTTACCTTCCACTAAAGAGTATTATTATTAACTTATTACCAGGAAACTTTTCAAACTTCTCCATTTCACATTTTCAAACCGCAACACTTCAATGCACTAGTCATGAAAATTATTTATTACTCCATTTCAAATTTGAGACCTCAAAACCTTTAAACTCATTTGTAGTTTTCACAATTAACAAACATTGTTTCGATACGATTTTGAAATGTATATTTGAATATTGCATAATTTAGAACTATGCATTAGATAAAGCAACAAGAATTTTATACTTTTACAAGTTTAGTAATGAATACCAACTTTAGTAAGGTATTCTGTAAGTCAGAAAAAAGATGATGTGAAAATGTAAATATTTTTCTAATTACACATACTAATGTACTGTTATATAAATACTGGTTTTTTATTTCCAAGAATATCTTCTAACAAGAACAACACTATCTTCATGAGGTCAGCATAAAGTTCTACAAAGTTACTTTGTTGTTGGCAAACTTCAGATTGGATAATAACAGATTTGTGACAATGTATGGATTTTATAATTTGCCCGTTTAGTATTTTTTTCAGATTAGATAAGAATAAATTAAATGGCAATTCCAGAGACAATAACGACCATGTGGAGCTTGTCTAGGTCATGTATTTCAAGATCAAGATGCGTATGATTCAAATGAGTTGGATAAGATTCTATCTGTACAAACCGGTTCTAAGACAAGGGTCATTATCCAATAAAGCATGTTATGCACACTATGTCTATCTATCTATCTTCTAGATAAACATACCATATTAAAGTGGTGTTTTACAACTTTATAGGTTATATGCACTTCATGTATGTTAAATGTTGTTTCATTGAATTTACCTGTTCTATAGTATTCTAGAGCTTGATTATTCAATCTTACAATTACAATATTGTTTACATTACAAGACCAAGTACTTGACTTGTAATGTAAACAAACAAGCGCATGCAGCTGAAAGGGTTGGGTGGAAGAGATTGCCGTAGGCAATAACCCCGCCCTTTAGTTAGGACATATGCTTTCAAATATTTTTTATTCTTTTTCATTTTTATTGTATATATTGTTTTTTTTTTCATTTTTTCACTGTTGTTATTTATATGTACAATTGTACATAATGTCCTTTTGTATCTATTAAAGAATTGTATAATAATAATATTACAAGGATATTTCCTTAATACTTTGAGAATGTAACTGCACAATAATAAGACTCGTGAGGAAAAATGAGTAGCTGCTTTAATGTGAGCAGCGACCATTGACGGAATGAAAGGCAAAAATAAGATATTGAAAGATATATCCTATAATTCTACGCTACCCACTAAAAATTGTGATATAATAACACAAAAAAACACATTTAAATTAAAAAAAATAAATATTAATAAGACTCTGAAGTTCAGGTCGTGAAAAATGCTTTGAACATTAACCTCGTCTATTGGTTACCTTCCATTAAGGAGTATTATTATAATTTTATAAGCTTTCATGCATATGTACGTATTTAGATGATCTTCTAACAGTTGTTTTTTCTAATTTTCTACATATTTTACTTGAGGTTGTTTGGATCTGGAACTCCTAGTTCCACATTTTACGGCTCGATTTTACGTTATCTAAGTTATCTTTTGGCCTGACAATGCTGGTAGTGTCTCTGTTTAACGTCCCCCAGCGATATAACTTAATATATTTTATAATTTGTATAAAAACAACACCATTGTTTCAACAATAAAATTGTCCCCATAAGCATTGCTTAAGTTGGGCGTATTATATCATAACCAGACTCCGTTGACAAAGGCTTTGGAATTTATCACGGAACAAGTCGAGGCATGGAATGTATTATTCAACTGTCAATAAACCACACGTCTCACGTAGGCTTGGGGAAAGAAAATGCTCGTTAGATTGAAGAGATGCTCCAGGTCTTAATTACACCTACTCAAGAGAACAACGGAAAATTCCAGGCTTATGAGCGCAAGTAATTACTCAGTGTACATGACTTATTTTCTTCTTCTTTTTTATCATCAACTCCTTCTTTTTTTAAGCCTGTTTTTGTACTGTCACCTGAAGAACTTAAGAAAATTCCAGACTTGAGGCTTCTGAATCGCAAGTAATTGTTCAGTGTACAATTGTACATGACATATTTTCTTCTTCTTTTTTTATCATCAACTCCTTCTTTTTTTTAAAAGGCTTTTTGTGTACTGTCACATGAAGAATTTAAGAAAATTCCAGACTTGAGGCTTGGTATTGGTATAAGTAGGGCTGTCGGCTACGAAAGCTCTTTGTCACTGCGACCTTAAATAGATCTTTTGTGACAGGACCACTGTCACCTGAAGAACTTAAGAAACTCGAAGCTTCTGAAACGCAAGTAATTGTTCAGTATACAATAAATTGTACATGACTTATTTTATTTTTCTCATCTTCTTCTTTTATTCATTTTTAAGTCTGCTTTTCGATCTGGCACCTGAAGGAGTTAGACTCCAAGATACATTATTTTCTCAATAATTATAAATATAAAGAAGTAAATCCTATACTTAAGGAAACCGAAGAAAAACTATGGAGCCTTGTAGAAATAACTTCCAGAAACGTAATTTTGCATATAATTTGGGAAGAGGAAGAGTGCACATGTAATTTGGGAAAAGTGCTTCTCGCACTCAATCTCTGTCACACATTTTCATGCTTCTTTCATTCTAGCTAGTGTATATACTTCCATGATACCTATACGAAACTACGAAACACGGTCACATACTCCAAATTTTCACTCAACGAGCACACTCTAAAACTCAATTAAAGTTTTCTCCCCAGCTCTCCATTCTTGTCAACTCTCACGTCTCCCTTGCAATGTTTTTCTAACTTCTATATTTTCTCTGATATCACCAACTTTCTCTTCAGTTCTTCACTTTCATTGTAAGAGAATGCAGTAGGCAGTAGCACCACCCTTGATCAAGTTTTGCTCTATTAATTTCAATTACAGATTAAGACACTCGGGAAGTTTGGCCCGGGAAGGATGATCTTGTATTGAGTTGACTTCTTGTATAAAGAAGAACTTGACATTCATCATTATTTTTCACTATCCCTCTCTCCCTTTCAATTCTGCTTTCTCACCCTCTCTATGTTCCTCTCAGTCTGTTCTTTTCTGTCCTTCACCCTTGAAACTCTCTCTCACTCTCTCTCTATCTCTCTCTCTCTCTATCTCTCTCTCTCTCTCTCTCTCATTCTCACCCATCACTCTTCTTCATCAATTTTTCAATCCTCTCTCTCCCCATGTCCCTAGACATTAATTCTATTGATTAAAATTCCGGGTCTCAATTATTTGTACTTGCAACTCCCCAAGTGACTACAACTGTACAGGTTGTAGCTCTGCCCCATCTCGTAGTATTTGTATCACACACCTATACATTATAGTTAACGTATACTTAATACTTATAGACGTAGGTATACTTAAGTAAATACGTATACTTTAGTATATTTAATGTATAATTTAGTACATACGTATACTTTATTATACTTAACGTGTCCTTTTGTATATTTTACGTATACTTTAGTATATTAAATGTATACTTAAGTACGTACGCATACTTTAGTATATTAAACATATACTTAAGTACGTACGTAAACTTTAGTATACTTTACGTGTACTTTAGTATACTTTACGTATACTTTAGTATACTTTACGTATACTTTAGTATATTTAACGTATACTTATGTACATACGTATACTTTAGAATACTTTACTTTGCTTTACAGGTGTATACGTAAAGTATACTATTAGAAAACTGTAAGCAAGTAGTACGCTACATATTTTTGTTCAAAATATTTCTAGTGTTTTTATTTTTCGACCTTTCTGAATCTACAATTCTACATTCTGTGGGTTCTGTACCAATAGAAAAATGTAAGCTTAAAATAAACATGATTCATATTTTTGTTGAAACTATTTTGAGTGTTTTCATGTTTTATATTTCTATACCTTCATTAATACACCTTCATGCGTTGCAGAGTACCAAGCAATAGGTGCGATTTTTGTTTGTTTGTTGAAGATGTTTCACAGCTTTTTTTATTTCACTATTTCACATCCATGAAACAGAAGCTACTGTAACTGTAGACGCTCATAGTGTCATGGTCTGTGTTGTAGATTCCCCCATCTCGTAGTATTATTATGCCTCTCTTCTTATTGGCGAGACATATTAAAATTAGGTGCTGGGTCAACACGAGCCCACCGGAAGTTATCCCTTACAAATAACTGTAACCAAAATTTGAATACCATTTCTTTCAAATATATATTCATATTATGAGACAAGGATTCATAGTCACAAGAGTTTTTCATACTTAAAAGCTTGACTTGTCTATATCATAGACTTTAAGATTTAGATAGCAGTCTAATATTAAATATTATGAATATATAATTGTTACACAAATATATATTCAGTTTGACGGCTCTTTGAACCCAGGATCTTCCGTATAGAAAGCTGGGATTCTACCACAAATTGTGCGCTCAATATTATGTATGAATTTGAGGACAAATAGTCATGCCATAATTTTCAATTCGTTAACGGAAAGGTAATTTGGGAAGGAAACTTAAATATCATGAAGCAGACTGCCTTTATTTGAGGTGTGTGACTGAAAAGGAGGTCAACAGGTAAAGTCAAGGAGGCGAGGCGTGTATAGTGTATATCTTTGTTTTTCCTTAGTATTATTAGTCATTGGCCCTGAAAAGGACAGAATTTCCTCTATACTTTATCATCTATATTTTATCATCATCTATTATAGGGAAAAACTATGAATTGAGGACAAGAGAACCCCACATTATTGGTTTCCAAACGTCCAGCTGTCACGCAAAGGGCTCAGAAGGATGCCCCTGGTTCTATTTTAGGGGCCCAGTAGTCTCATTAAGTGTGAGGCAGTTTCGTGACTCATAATTTTATTTAATTAGTTTTACTTTTAAGGACATACATAGATGTAGATATTGTAATGGTAGACATAGATATTACTTGCGAGAAATTTCTAATATTAGAAATCGGAAGTATTGTGTTCGTTTTTGTAAAAAAAATATTTTTTTGCTGCGATTTCAATTTTTTTCATATTTCTGGACGTTTCATAACTTTCTGAGCAAATTTGGTTTTGTGTCGGTCTGTCGGTCCGTCGGTCTGTCGATCTGTCTGTCTGTCAAAACGATTCTTTGTAACGCGCAAATCTCAGAAACTACTGAACGGATTTTGATGAAATTTTGCACACATAGGAGACATTCTGTAGATGGTCCCATTTTAAATTCATCGAATTCATATTAGCAGTTCTGAGTGAAAAAGACCATGCGCCTGACCACTAACTTTTTACTTAAACGCTTATATCTCGTGAACGGTACACCCGATTTTGATAAAATTTTGTATGTATATGCATATTATTGTTTTACATAGGTTATTTATATTTAATTTTCAATTAATTATAATTTGACTCTGATATTTAAGAAAATCCGAAATTTTAGACAAAAAAGTAAAAAAAAAAATAAGGACCACGACTTGCCGATACAGAATTTTTATGGAATCTAGAATGTAGAAAAAACAATATTCTACCATTTAAATCAAGTTTGAAGAAAATCGGTTCAGTCGTTTTGGAGATACAAGTAATTTTGTATAAAATCTCAAAATTGGCACGTGTTTACACTGTTAAACAATCACGAGGAAGTATTGTGTCCATAATTGGCAGTGTTTTTTTATTTCTTAGGGCGAAATTAATAGACAAATTCTATATCACAAGTCATTGCTAAGCGTCGGTTTTCCCTATCTTACACAGTAGGCAATCTGTGACTTAGCGCCACAGAGGTATTACAAAAACGTCTATTAATTCCATTCTTTGTTTAAGTTTTATCAGTAGTTAGTAGCACAGGCTTAAATAGGAAAAAACTTGTTAGAATTGAAATAATTTACTTTTATTGTATTGTAAATAATATTTATTTATAAACCATTTTGTGATGTTTTGTCAGTAGGTAATTAAAAAATTAAAATAAGATTCTTGAGTATTTTGCAATAATTTTACAAAAGTATCTATTTCGTAGGTATTGCTTTGCCAGAAAAAAATATACAGATTATGTTTATTTATTTATTTTTATTATAGTTGCACTTAGTCGTCATTCATGCCATCCCCCGTCATGTTTTATATTAGATGGTACATGTTGATTTTTTTATTTGTATTTATTTTTATTTTTTTAAATAACTTACCGTCGCTCTAGATCGCCTCACATAAAATGAAGGCGCTGCTGGTCAAATGAATTCCTCATAGTGAGTTTTTCCCGTCATGAGATTCGAATCCCGCACTGTGGTCATCCTGGAACGTTAGGGAAACATATTAACCATGAATGAGTTGTATCATAAGAGAAAGAGAGGAGAGGGGAGGGAGGGATAGAGAAAAAGAGAGAGATGGATGGAGGGAGATAGAAAGAGAGAGAGAGGGAGGGAGGAGAGAGAAGATGAGATAGAGAGAGAAAGGAAGTGAGGGAGGGATGTAGAGGAACGGAGATGGGGAGAGGGAGAGAGAAAGAGAGAAAGGGAGAGATACAGATTGATTGATTGATAAGTTTCATATATTTTTTACAATATTTAATCTTAGACTACCACCTAAGCTAATAAAATAACTTCTGAGAGAGGGAGAAAGAGAGAAAGAGAAGGAGAGAAAAAGAGAGAGCGGTGGTAGAAGTCAGTCATGCAAAAAGAACACAAATAGACAGCTTCTTTGCATTTCTTTTGTGATAAATATTACAGAAAAAGAACTTCTCATTATTATTTTTTCCCATCAGAACACAAAGTATTTATATACAGCTCGCTAATAATATAGAATGGAAAATTGGAAAGTTTTGAATGTAAATTACTAAATTTTCGTGCGTGTTTCACTCTAAGTTTGCAACAATGTTTTCTTTACACTTTTCTTCTTGTAAAAACAACTGGAAAAGTTGTTTGAAAATAAACATCCCTATTTATAGTATACGGTTCCAGCCTTCCGGGGAACAGTTACCTTTTTTAAAAAGGTGAAAAACCCGCAAAAACATCGTTATTTCATGAACATCCATTTTTACTTTCCTTATCCTATAATAAGGAAAGTATTGTATTCGTCGAAAATTTGACCTACCCAGTTTTTCACATTTCTGGACGAATTATAGCCTCAGGATACCAAAAAAGTTGTTTTTAGCCATTGGTCCGTGCGTCTGTCTGTCTGTCTGTCTGTCTGTCCGTCTGTCTGTCTGTCTGTCTGTCTGTGAACAGGATATCTCAAGAACGGTAAGAGCTAGAGACTTGAAATTTGGTATGCAATTCAATTTTATACACCAGACAAACCACGAAACTTTTGGTTGAAATCGGCCGCAAAATGCGGCCGCAGGGCCGCAAATATTGGCCGCAAGCGCCGCTTCTTTGAATTGGTTAAAGATACAAAAAAAGTTACAGAACAACATTTTCTTAGATTAAAAAAATAATAGGGGTCTCTCCTTATCATTTTTTTTGATATCTTGAACTTTTTGGACCTCGGCCCCAATTTACCGGTATTTTGGGGGGGACCCGCTCAGACTAACTTTTTTATTATTCATCCTAGATGGGGATTGTGACATATCAAATCCAATGATTTTGAGGTGCTGATTACGAATTTGGCTTTGATTTTTAGCTGACTTTTATCTTTGAGTCACCAGTGGCTTTTGGTCCTGTTCCCATTCCTAATATGATAAGGAAAGTTGTGTGATGTTTACACCAGATTTTTAATTTTTGGACCTACCCCCCCAAAAAAAATCCTGGATACGGACCTGTAGGTATGTAATATTAATAATAATACCTAACGTACTAATAATGTAATGGCCCGTTTAGACATTTTCCCATACTGTGGGATAAAATCTTTATCCAGTCTATGAGTGATGAGGGTAAGTCAGCCATGTAACCGCCCAGTCAGGGGGCTAAACTGCTGGACCGTGCAAATTGGCAGACAGCTTTATCTCAAGGGCCCTTCAGCTACTAGGCCATGCTGAGACATTCAGGGCACGATTCCAATATTTCTATTTTTTCAAGTTTGTGGTGTGGGGAATTGTTTTTTTACTCTCCTTTTTTCAGGAATTTTTTATCATTGTGATTTGTATTACTTTTTAAAAATAAAATATGATTTATCTCTCATATTTAAGAAAACCCAAAAATTTGGACAAAAGTCACAAAATAAAGTCTACGACTTGCCGATACAGAATTTTTTGTAGAATTTAGTTTATTGATTATTTAATATTTCTGTATTCTTCCATAAATAATTAGTTGAGCGGTTTTGAAGATACAAGTGATTTAGTATACTATCTCAAAATTGTCAATGCCAAGCAAGAGTAAACCAATGTATTTTTTTTTATTTATTATTTTTTTTTTTATTTTTTTTTTTAAGTGGGGTTTAACGTCGCTTTCAACTGCCATGGTCATATCACGACGGGGGTTTTACCCTCCATTCGCAGGAAACTCACAAACCTGCTACTCACATTGACCTCACCCAGCCTGAGTGGGGCCGGGAAAAGCCAGCGTCACGAGAATTAGAATTTGAATGGTCACCCATCCAAGTCTTAACCTCGCTGGATGTCGCTTAACTTCGGTGTTCTGAAGGGAACCGGTGTATTCAACATGCCATCGACGCTGGCTGTATTTATTTTAATTTGGGTTTAACGTCGCTTTCAACTGTATGGTCATAATACGAAGGGGGTTTTACACTCCATTCGCTGGAAACTCAAAAACCATCTATTTAAATAAACCACACCCACCTGAGTGCGGGCGGGAACAGCCAGCATCACGAGGGTTGGAATTTGAATGGTGACCCATCCAAGTCCTAGAGTACCCTGGCCTAGACCCTACACCCTAGACCCTGATGGTACCTACAGCTTGATATATGTAGACGATTTTCGAGACTCCATTGTGGCCCCGCACTTACCGTCTTGTATTGTGGTCTTATAATATACAGGGTTCCTCCCGTTATAAACATCGGTGTTCCGGGCTATATCTATAATTATTATTAATAATAATAAGAGGAAGAAGAAGAAGAATTTCAATTTGAAACTTTTTACGTATATTTTTACATTTAAATTGACATAGTAAACATCACCTAAGCTAACACACAACTGCTTTGAAGAAGTTCTATACTAGAAGAAGAAAAAGGGAGAAGAAAAAGAAGAAGAGGAAGGAAAAAGAAGAAAAAGTACGAGGGAACAGCTTTCTCAAAATAAATAATGAAGAAAGGTCTGCTTTCATTTTTCTTCCCATCATAAACTTCCGGGGGGGGCCTAATTTATTCACGATTAATCGGGGAAGGGGGAATGGGGGTGGGGGGGGGGTTTGCGTGAGCCCTCAGGAGGGCGGGGGTGGGGGGAGCAAAGGCCATTTTACCGGTGAAAAATATGACTGCAGGCGAAATTCTTCAAGGCTTTCCTGTGTGGAAACTTACCTCATTATTATTATTCTCTATCTCTCTCAGTCTCTTTCTCATTAACTTTTTGCCTCTTATTCTTTCTCTTTTTCTTCTTTCCTCTCTCTCCTCCAATCTCTCTCTTTCTCACTCTCTCTCCTTCTCTCTCTTCCTTTCTCTCTTTCCTCCTCTATCTCTCTTTCTCTTCCTCCCTATTTCTCTCTCTTCTTCCCTCCCTCTTTCTCTCTCTGTGTATAGCTTCCTCTCTCTATGTACCTATCTTCCTCTCTCTTTCTCTTCCTCCCTCACTATACCCTCTCTCTCTATACATCTCTATCTCTCCCCCTCTCAATCTCAATCTCTATCTCTCTCCCTCCCCTCTTGTCTCTCTCTCTCTCTCCTCCAAAAACACACCCATCACAGTATAACTCCACCAGAAACTCTTTTTAGGACCTGCTGGACTGCCGCTTACATAACTCAACTGCCAGGTTATTAGACGCTTGTGGTCAGTGTTGTAGCCTGCCCATCCCGTAGTATGCCTCCCCTCTGATGGCCGAGAAGTGACACAAAACTTCCCAATTAGGTGCTGGGACAACACGAGCGCACCGGAAGGTATCCCTTACAAACAATTGTAATCAATTTAAGAATAGAAATTTTTGTCGGCTGGTGGATCGAACCCGGCACTTTCCGCATGGCAAGCGAATGCTTAACCACTGAGCTAATCAAGCGCGAGTGCCTTATCAATTTGAAAGCGACGTTAAACCCAGATGGAAGAAAGTGGAGTCTTGTAGTAAAAAAACATGGGAAAAAAGAATTCTAGATATCAAATAATGACATTATAAGAACAATAATTATTATAACAAAAACAACAAGAATCATTGTACTAATTGTACTTGTCTCATTAAATTACAACAGCACTGCCTCGCCTGCAATGTGCAAACTAAATTTACATAATTGTAATATTTTTTATAAATGTACATTTTTTTATAAATTATGAAAAACTTTCATCTGAAAAAAAAAATCGCTTTTCATAGTACGCAAACAGAATATTTAATTTCAGTGTAATCATCTAATTTTTTAAAACAATGCTATAGGTATTCTTTTTTTACAAAATGTGCTGTTTCAAAATTTGTACCGTAATTGTAAAAACATTGTAAAAAACTTTTTTGAATGGGACTTTGATAGTCCTAATCGGGCAGTATAAATAAGGCGATTTAATTATTATTATTATAACTCATGGGTGATAAATCTGTCCCATAACAAACGAAGTTTTTTTTCTTCTTCAATTTATCAATTTATCATAGGTATTCTTTTTTTACAAAATGTGCTGTTTCAAAATTTGTACCGTAATTGTAAAAACATTGTAAAAAACTTTTTTGAATGGGACTTTGATAGTCCTAATCGGGCAGTATAAATAAGGCGATATAATTATTATTATTATAACTCATGGGTGATAAATCTGTCCCATAACAAACGAAGTTTTTTTTCTTCTTCAATTTATCATATTTGTGTTAATCACTTTCGTGATATCACAACTACTCAAACTAGCTTTACTTAATCTACGCTGAATGCAGGACTTGAACCACCGATCTCGAGTTTACAAGGCCGCCGCCTTATCGCTCATGCTACACTGAGGTTGGTGTCCAAGAACTAACTATCCAATATGGCTAAGGTATCCAATATCCCTTCAAAAGTATGAAGGAAGAAAAATTAATTTGTTATTGTTATGATTTCCTCTGTGTCTAAACTAACCAAGATGGCCGATTTTTGGGGACCAAGGCCGTATCGAGGATTTTCGTCAGGGGGGGCCCAAAGAGTATAAAATAATAGTAATGTAGTTGGTTTTTACTGTTTATTGTGTTTAGGAATCAACATCTTAATATATAAATGTCAAAGACACTCACTGACCACTGACCACTGACTGATCATCGCTCTACAGCCCAAACCGTAAGTCCTAGGAAGCTGAAATTTGGTAGGTAGCTTTGTCTTATAGTCTAGATGTGCAATAAGACGGGATTTTTCGAAACTCCCACTACAACACCTGCCATTGGCGAAAAAGGATTTTTTGCTTTCACGGCCATGCCTCGGCCCGCAAAGCGGGCGACAGCCCGCTAGTGTACGTATATAGATACGCGTAATGTACCTAGAAAAAAATCCAAGGCAGGTGGGGCCCGGGAGGAGAGCCTGCGTTCAAGCGAGAATTTCGAGGGGGGGCCAAGCTCGAGGGGGGGGGGGGGGCCGGGCCCCCTGGGCCTCAAATACGGCCCTGCTGGGGACATGTTTCAAGCTTTACGATTTCTCCATTTCTTATTTATCCATAGATCTCTTCTATGGAGAAGGTAGGTTCGTGTTTCTGAAAAAGAAACGCAGCGTTCAGCACACAACGATATTGCAAAATCTGTGGCAGAAAGATTCACTGATGTGAAGATGAAGTATTTGCTTGTTTCAACAAGTAAAGACCCTCCATAGATTTTTGCCACAGAGTTCTTCAAATATTTAGCTTTCTCTATCTCTTTCATCTGTTTGTTCTTGTATTTTTTTTTCTCTCTCTCTCACTCTTTCTCTTTATCTCTTTATTTCACCTCTTTTTTCATATTATTTTTCTCTCACTTTCACCTAACTGTTATTGCTTTTTTTTATCTCACTCTCTCTTCCCCTCTCTCTGTCAGTCCTTTAATTTATACACTTTTGCTCATTTTTTTATCTCTCTCTTGATCACACTCTTCCTTTTTTCATTCTCTGTCACTATCCTTCTTATTAAGTAATATTTTATCTTTTCGTTTTGACATAGTAAAATGATTTTCAACTCTTCTTATTATTTAATTATTTAAGAATTAATAAAATGAACCTATCAAAAGAGATTAAAATGTTATTGCACATTGCATAAATTAAAGTTTCACGGCGCACATAGAATTTAGTAACACGGGCGTCTTTGTTTTTAGAGCCCGTGAAAGGGTTTTGTACCCTCATTAAAACCTGATGTTTAAAAATCATAGCTTCTTTTGCCCGGAAACATTGCTTCAGAATTTCTACCCTTCATATAGTTTTAATATCTCTCTCTCTCTGTCTCTTTCTCTCTCTCTTTCTCTTTCTCTCTCTCTCTCTCTTTCTCTCTCTCCCTCTTTCTCTCTCTCTTTTTCCCTCTCTTTCCTCTCTCTCTCTCCTCTCTCTCTCTCTATCTCTCTCTTTCTCTCTCTCTTTTTCTCTCTCGCTCTCTTTCCTCTCTCTCTCTCCTCTCTATCTCTCTCTCTTGATCTCTCTCTATATCTCTCTCTTTATCTCTCTCTCTCTCTCTATCTCTCTCTCTCTCTCTTTCTCATCCAACTTTCTCTCCTTGTTTCCTTCTCACATTTTTTTTAAAATTTTATATTACTTCCTGTCACTGTCTTTTTCTTTGTTTAACATTTTTTCTTTTCATTTTGATTGACTATCTCTCTCTATCCCCCTCTTTTTTTATCAACTTTGGAGGCATCAAGCTAACTATTTTTTCGTAGAATATAATATAATGCGTGGTATAATGTGCGATACATATTACCTATATTTTTAAGAGGCATGCTGTCATAAATCCATAAGAAGGTATGTAGTAAAGTTTTGTTAGTTGGGGTGAAAAATATTAAATTTTAATATTTAAGGACATCCTACCTCAACAATAATATTTTTATACTCTTCATTCCCAGAAAAGTTTTCTTTTGCAAATTTCCTCAATCTCGAAAAGAAAATGTTATTTTACAGAAGAAACAGTACTGTATGTACTTTTAAATAAAACTTTTTACTGTACACATTATTATACTTAACAAATGTACGAAAGAATTATTTTATATTTGTTTTTATCACAATCGCGATATCACATTTACTCAAATTCGCTTTATTACATTTTTGCTGAACTTGGGATTGAACCACCGACCTCCGAGTCAAAAGTCGCCGCCTTATCGATCAAGCTCCTGAGGTTGGTTGTTAAGGAACTTGTTTTATTAATTTAAAGAAACTAGTTATCTTATACTTCACAATAGGAAGCAACTTTAGATGGAATTTCTTTAGCTGGAACCTAATTTAATATCAGATACTATCTTACTAAAAATGGGAATTATTTTTAGACGCCCCGCCACCCACCTATCTCTCTCTCTCCCTCTCTCTCTTTCTTTCTCTCTCTGTCTCTCTCTCTCTCTCTCTCCTTCTCTCTCACTTTCTCTTCTTCTCCACTTTAAAAGTTTTCTTCTGTTTCAAAAAGACATTTACTATAGCAGAAATCTTCATTAGGTGTACAAATAGTAACATAGATTAAAATAATCTACCTCTCCCTATCTCCCTCTCTCTCTTTCCTTCTCCCTCCTTCCCTCTCTCTTACTTCCTCTCTTTCTCGTATTTTTCTCCCTATCTTTCTCATACTCCTATCAATGTATCTCTCTCTCTCCTTCCTCTTTCTCTCCCACGCTCCCTCTTTTTCTTTGTCTCCTTCCCTCTCTTTACTACCTCTGTTCCTTGTACTTTTCCCTCTCTCTATTTCTTTTCTCTGTCTCTTTCTTGTACTCCTATCAATCTATCTTTCTCCCTCTCATCCTCTCCCTCACTCCCTCTCTCTCTCCCCTCATTTTCTCTATCTCATTCTCCCTCCTTCCCTCTCTCTTACTTCCTCTCTTTCTCGCACTCCTATCAATCTATATTTCTCCCTCCCTCTCTCTTTCTCTCTCTCTCTCCCTCCCTCCCTTCATCTCCATTTATTCCTCTCTTTATCATACTCCTTTCTCTCTCTCTGCCCCCTCCCTCTCTCTATCTCACCAATTCCCACTAGAACACATATCCATACGATTTGGTTCTACACAGAAATGAACAAAACTCCCCCTTTTTTGCCCCCGTCACTCTGCGGCTGACAGTTCCAAACAAGATGTCAGAATTGTCGACTATGCAACCCGCATGTCAAACCAGTGGCGGGTATCAAACAAAATAACTGTCGAATATACAACCTGCACGACACATCAGTGCCAGATATCGAACAGAAAAGTCACTCAACAACTTTTTAATAATAATAATAATAATAAATACTAGTTGGCGGTTGGCGTAACGGTTGTGAACATATTTATATTATTATTTATGTTTAATCTATTGGTTTTCCGTACATTAAATAACCCATATTCCTTCACTCAAACACGTCCTCAGTTTTTATCCTTTTTTTTCTTTTCTCATCTTCAGCTATTCCTGTCTTGATATGATTTCAGTCTTCCTGTCAGCTCCCTTCACGTCTGCTATCCTTTTTTATTTTTACTTTCCTTATCCTACAGACGGGAAACTGATTTTTCCTTCTACGACACACTAGTGAGGTAAAAAATGTGACGTCATGAATATACAGGGTGGAACACAGAGTCTCTCCCCGCCCCTTGTATCTCGAGAACCACTCAAGATAGTTAAATTTAAAACCTTAAAAATTGTACTTAATGCTACTTACCTCCCCCCTGGTACTTCACCTGAGATATTCCAAAATTACGTGGATTTAGTAGACCTTGTATTTCTTAAATTTCCCGACGCCACTAAATTTATATTCGGGGATTTTAATCTACCCCAGCTACAATGGAAGCCATGTGAAAATACTCACTATTTACAATCTTATAACTCTAATTCAACATCTGACATTCTGTTAGGCTCCATGGCTTTTAATGGGCTAGTACAAATAAATAATCAGTTTAATAGTTTAGGCAGACTTTTGGATTTGGTATTTGTAAATGATTATATGAGCACTATCCGCCCTCTTGATGACGATGACGCTTTGGTTCAAATTGAAGGTTATCACCCTCCCTTAGCTATTAGTACAACCTTATCGGTAAATAAAATCACACCCAATTATGATAAACGTGAAGTCCATTGTTATTCCAAATGTAACTTTATTGAGATGAGAAATTATTTCCGAGATATTAAATGGGACTCAATTTTTGATACCCAAAACTCACTTGACACGCAAATAGCTGGATTTTATAATATCATACAGAAGGGAATTTCATTTTTTGTACCTAAAATTTCTATTGGGAATTTCCGTTTCCCCATATGGTATAGCCAAGAATTACGGGAGAAAATCACAGAGAAAAAAATACTCCATAAAAATTTCAAACGGTTCCCTTCGAATGTAAATTACATTAAATTCTCTCAAGCCAGACGAACCTGCAAAGCACTATCCAAGTCAGAATATGAGAAATACATAGCTGACTCGGAAAAAGAATTACAGGAAAACCCAAGAAAACTATTCACCTTTTTGCGAAATAAAAAACATTCCAATATTCAACCCCCATGTTTAACTCTCAACGACGCTTCTTCTGATAATTCTAAAGAAAGTGCTAACTTATTTGCAGAGCGTTTCGCGTCAGTTTACTCTGACGAAGTCATAGTACCGCCGGAACCAAACCTAGAAAGAACTTTAATATCGTCCATCTCGAACATCGAATTAGAAGAACAAAAAGTTTTTAATAAATTAAAAAAACTAAAAAGATCATCATCATCAGGGCCGGATGGTGTCCCTCCCATCTTACTTTTAGAATGCGCTGCTGAGTTGACTGCCCCTCTTACCTTTTTGTTCCATAGATCGTTGATAAGTGGTTATTTTCCATCAAACTGGAAAACCTCTTATGTGATCCCCCTACATAAATCCGGACTAAAAACAGATGTTAAAAACTACAGACCAATAGCTAAACTATCCGCTATACCTAAATTATTTGAATCATTAGTGTGCGACGAAATTCAACCTGTACTATCATCTGTTATAGTAAATAACCAGCATGGCTTTGTACGAAATAAATCTACCCTTACTAGCCTTTTATGTCTATACCAATCTCTCACTACAACGCTTGAAAATAAATGCCAAGCAGACTGTATATACACCGATTTTAGTAAGGCGTACGATAAAGTGAACATTAACATCCTCTGTAATAAGCTAAAAGCCATAGGAGTCGAAGATCCTTTACTATCATGGACTCGAACCTACCTCACTAACCGAACACAAATAGTTCAATATAATAACACTTTTTCCCACCCTATTAAAGTAAATTCAGGATGTATTCAGGGTGGCCACATATCCGGTATCCTCTTTAACATATTCATCAACGATCTAATCCCCAACATTAATCAAGTACTTAGCTTACTTTTTGCTGATGATTTAAGACTTTCGTTCAATATAAATGGGCGGGAGGACCAGTTGACTTTGCAGCGCGCCCTAGACTCACTTCACACGTGGTGCGAGGTGAATAGAATGGACTTGAACGTAGACAAGTGCTTTGTTTTGTCATTCCACCGTAAGAAAAATCCCTTAACTTACGAGTATAACATAGGTGGCTTGGTCTTAGAGAGAATCCATCATGTTAAAGATCTTGGGGTAACTCTTGACTCAGACCTCAAGTTCACCACTCATTATAACGAGATCAAGAATAAAGCTCTACGAAACCTAGGATTTCTACAAAGGAATTCTAGAGACTTTAAATCCCCTAAAACAATAAAAAACCTATATTGCTCTCTCGTAAGACCTACCCTTGAATATTGTTCTCCTCTTTGGTCACCATCCTACACTACTTATATTGATATGTTGGAAAAGATTCAAAGAAAATTTCTTCGATTCTTAGCTGTCCGTGAGAGAATCAAAATCGAAAATCATGACTACTCTGAAATCCTTTCTGTAAGTAAACTGAGTACATTAGAACACAGGAGAAACATAGCAGATGTCATCTTTCTGCACAAACTTCTCCACAACAAAGTCAACTGTCCAGAACTTCTCTCCTATGTAAACGTGAAAGCACAACGCATAAGTTCAAGACACCATTTACTTTTTGAACCGGCCCTATTTAAAACCAATATAGGCCAAAACTGTCCACTTAACAGACTTATGAGACTCAGTAACATTGTCACTTCACCACCCCTCAATTTTGATTTTTTCACAACATCTTCTGATATTTTAAAAAGCAAATTGTCCGTTCTGTCCACCTTGAACCAGTGATTTTTTTATTTTTTTACATTCTTTATATTTTTTACTCTACTAAGAAACTGGATTTTTTTTATTTTTTCATCACCTACTTTAGCATTAAGTTTTAGTTTTACGCTTTTTTAGTTTTACGCTTTAGTTTTACGTTTTAGATTTAGGTTAGGGAAACTTGTAAAATGGGTATCTCCCGTCAACTCATAAATAATAATAATAATAATAATAATAAGATATCGACGAGCGGTTTCATAGTCATTTTGGCGGGGCGGCGCGCCAGAAATCCGCTCAAGAATAATAAATGCAATTTAAAAAAATAGGTTAACCGTGATAACAAGTTAAAATGAAAAATATAATAAAAAAATGCAATAACTCATCAAAATTGCCGAATAATGTATAATTAGGCAAATCGTATTTTAAAGCTTGTCGATATCTTGAGAGGATCTCGAGATACTTAACTTGGGATGAGTGAGACTTTATGCTCAAACAGTATAATAATTTATTACATTTTCTATATAATTATATTATCTATAGCTATGTATTTTTAGAGATGCCAGCCTCCGTGGCGTAACAGTTGTGACTACTGTCCGTAGTCCAAAAATCCTGAGTTCGATCCCCGGTCGGAGCAGACTTTTCACACAGAAAATTCTATTCCCTCCGTACATGTGAGGCTGGCATTTCCGTCCCTACCCAGGCCGGGTGAGGTCAATGTGGGTAGCTGGTACAATTCCCAGCGAATGGAGGGTAAAACCCCCGTCCTAATCCAGGACATTAAATGAAATAAAATCGTTGGCGTTAGGAAGGGCACCCAGTCGTAAAAAATGTGCCAAAACCAACCAACCTCATTCATGAGGTTATACAACGTCAACCCTTCTTGAGAGGCATAAGACAGAGTGAGAGAGTAAAAGAAGAAGAAGAATGTATTTTTAGAGATAGTAGAACTGCAGTATTTGTGCGTCTATATGATATGCTTATGTACGTATAATAGGTACATTTTTTTACAAGATTTCATATTTTTTCTTGTATGTTTATTTTATTTTTCATCATAATATTATAATCATATTTTTTTCATGAGATTTTAAATTTAACAGACACAGAGACATAGAGTACAGATTTTTCCACCCTGTACCGTATAGTTGTACTTTAGTGTACACAATTTCATTTGTATGTAATTGTTGTTGTAGCCAGCTTGGCTACAGCGGGGGAGTGATAATCTTCATTCAACTTCAGTTGGCTTGGAAAGTTGGCTCGTCCTGAACCACATATTTCTATGTATGATCAACCATGAGAGCCTTGACCTATTTCTTTTAAAGCCATTAAACCGTTAGGAAACTGGAAGCTAGCCTGGCTTGTTTAGGGTTGGCTAGTCTGTTCTCTGTTTACAGTCCTCTAGCTAGACCCTGGTCTAATGGTCTTTTCTCTATTTAAAGTCCTCCTGTTCTTCTTCTTTTACTCTGTCTTATCCCGCTCAAGTAGGGTCGACGTTATTCAACCTCATGGTTGAGTTTGATTGTTTTGGCACATTTTTTACGGCTGCCCTTCATAAAGCCAACGATTCTATTTGATTTAACGTCCTGAATCGTACCAGCTAACCACATTAAGCTCACCCAGGCCGGAAATGCCAGCCTTACACGTACGGAGGAAACAGAATTTTTTGTGTGAAAAGTCTGCTTCGACCGGGGATCGAACTCAGGATCTTTGGGCTACGGACAGTAGTCACAACCGTTTCGCCACGGAGGCTGGAAAGTCGATTTGTTCTAAACATATGATTTCTTCTTTCCCTCTACCTTTTCCCAAGCCAACCTTAGGGTCGACACTGGTCAACCCCTTCCACATGGTTGGTTCTGGCACTCCTACTTTCACTCTTCAATGTCCCCTGCTAGACTATTTGATTTATAAGATGTATCTTTATTAAAAAAGGTAAGACCCTCGTACCTCTTCTGTAGTTGCTCTTCTCTATCAACTCTAATCCAAACCTTCGTAACAATGGTGTCTTTTGTTTGGCACAAAATATTACTTGGTTTTAAGGACATTATTGTTCCAGAAAATAAATTTAGAGAACACTCTAACAAAGTCATGACGTTCCTTCTCTCTCTCTCTCCTTCTCTCTCTCACACACATACACTTCCTCTCTCCCTCTCTCTCTCTCTCTCACAGACACATACTCTTCCTCTCTCTCTCTCACATGGGTGTGTGTGTGATGTGTGTTTGATGTGAGTGTGTATTATGAGTATGGACTCCACGTGCACACTCATAACAAACCTCTCGGAAATATTGTTTTTTCGTCATATGGATATGTGTGTGCGTGTGATGTCTACGTGTGTTGTGTGATTTGTATGGGTGTAAGAGAGATAGAGGGTATGTGCGTGTAAGAGAGATAGAGTGTGTGTGTTTATGTGCGTGGGTGAGGTAGAGATATAGTGTGTGTGCGTGTTAAGTTTGCATGTGTTTGCGTGTGTGTGAATGTTTGCGTAACTTTGCGTGTGTGTACTTATGTTTGTCTCTCATTATACACATCTATTTTTTTCTGCATTCACTAACTTCATCATCTACTTGACAACATGCTTCCTTTTGCTTCCTGACTACATTACTGATGAGAGCTCCCTAGTTTCTCGCTAGATTCAATCATTTCCATCTTTTCCATAGAATCAATTTATTATAATTGCAATATATAATCTCGTTCTATTTCTCCTCCTACTCCGTCCCTCGTCATTCTCCCACCAACCCCCCCCGCATCATTCTCCCACCATTTCTCCCCCTAATCATCCCTATTCTCCCCCTTCATTATCTTTCGCCCCCTCCTCACACCTCCCTGTCCCCCCATTCTCACATGGCATGAAAATTCTTACGCTGATGTGATTTAGCTTTATTCCTGCGGCCATTGTTCTCTCTCTCTCTCTCTCTCTCTCACTCACGGTTTGTCTATGTATCTCCTTTTTTATTTCTCTCTGTTCCCCCCTATCTGCTTGTCTCTCTCTCCGTCTTTATTTCTGTATCTCTCTCCCTCACTCTCTTTTTCTGTATGTTTCTTTTTCTTTTTTCCTCCTCTTCCTCCTATCTCTCTTTCTTTCTCTCGTTCTCCCTCTCTCTTTCCCTTTTAAACCCCTCTCACTCTTTCTTTTTCTTCCCTCCCCTTTGTCATTCTCTTGTTCTCCCTCCCTCCCTCTCTCTCTCTCTCTCTCTCTCTCTCTCTCCCTCTCGCTCTCGCTCTCTCTCTCTCTCTCTACATTTTCTACATCTCTTCATTTTTTTTCTCTTTTCCTTCCCCTTCAAAATCCCGAGCAATCAAGCTGTCAATAATAAAAAGTCATCTTGGAGTATGCTGACAAAAGAGATGCCTTCTTCCTCTATACATATAGAAGTATAATATATATGTTGCAAGCCAAATTGTTTTCTAGGACAAACTTTTTTATTATCCACCAACATAAAGACGTGTACCACACATCTCCACCACATGTTAGCGGTACTACATTTAAGTAATGAAAAATTTAAAAATAATAAAAATGGAAAGGAAATTCTTTCTTCAAAAGAAATCATAGAAATTATCTAATTATACAGTTCAATAATCTGTTTATGCTGCAACCGACCTCAGTAGCTTGATCGATAAGACGGCGGACTTGTAACCTGGAGGTCGGTGGTTCAAGTGCCGGTTTCAACGTAGATTTAGTAAAGCTAGTTTGACTAGTTATGAAATTATGAGAGTGATTAACACAAAAATGATAACTTCTTCTGTTTATTGACACTAAAGAGTTCCTTCACTCTTATAGTCCTTACTCTCAATTATAAGGATTTTTTTACTGAACACTCTGATTCCGTGGGTGGAAGAGATTGCCAAAGGCAATAACCCCGTCCTTTAGTGATAATGATTGTATTTATTTATTAATTCTTTATTATTTTCTCTTTTTACTTCTTCTTATAGTGTACATTAATTTGTAAGTATCTGTGTTGTATATAAATTATGTCCTTATTAATAAAGTGTAAAATAATAATAAGAATTCCCTGTTGGTTTTCTGATAATTTTCTACCCTCCCCCTCCCATTTTTTTCAACGTTTAAGCACCTAATTAAGTTGATTGCAAATCTCGCAGAGTAGATGAGTGATTAAGAGAAATACTTCAAAGTGTGTTAACTGACTGTTTTGGGAGAAGCGATGTGATTAGTAAGTTGAAAACAAAGTTTTCTGACGGATTACTTTGCCGAAAATTCTAAAGTAAAGAAAATATATCAGGATAGAAGGAAAAAGTGCGGGTAGCTTAATGCCCGAATGATTATAAAATGGGATTAAATTTAGGATGAGCCAGTCCGTTCTTAATTCGGGATTTGTCGCAGAGTAGATGAGTGATTAAGAGAAATACTTCAAAGTGTGTTAACTGACTGTTTTGGGAGAAGCGATGTGATTAGTAAGTTGAAAACAAAGTTTTCTGACGGATTACTTTGCCGAAGATTCTAAAGTAAAGAAAATATATCAGGATAGAAGGAAAAAGTGCGGGTAGGTTAATGCCCGAATGATTATAAAATGGGATTAAATTTAGGATGAGCCAGTCCGCCCTCAATTCGGCATATAGTATGCTGTGATTTGTTGAAACTCAAACTTGAGAGAGGGTCTGACTTATTCTGGATTTAATCCTGCTTTGTTTATATCTAATTTAAGAATTTGTCCCTCGTGTTTTTTTTTGTATTTTTTCTTTTGACATAGAGACGGTGGTTCTAGGGAGGGGGGATTAGGATCAAATCTCTTGAAAACTTGGATACCTCTTACAAAACAATCATCAACACAATTACTAATAAAATGACGCTCGTTTTGTTTTTATTGGCGTTGCAAAACGTGCATTTTGCTTGATTAAAAAAAAAAAAATGTTTCTGGAGTACAATTCCAGAGAAAAGTTAATGCCTTAGGCATTCTCTGCCACTTAACCCCGTCTCTCTCTCTCTCCTCCTCCAGAGGTGACTCTCTCTCTCTCTCTCCTTCTCCAGAGGTAACTCTCTCTCTCCTTCTCCAGAGGTAACTCTCTCTCTCTCTCTCCTTCTCCAGAGGTAACTCTCTCTCTCCTTCTCCAGAGGTAACTCTCTCTCTCCTTCTCCAGAGGTAACTCTCTCTCTCCTTCTCCAGAGGTAACTCTCTCTCTCTCTCTCTCCTTCTCCAGAGGTAACTCTCTCTCTCTCTCTCTCCTTCTCCAGAGGTAACTCTCTCTCTCTCTCTCTCCTTCTCCAGAGGTAACTCTCTCTCTCTCTGTCCTTCTCAAGAAGTAACTCTCCTACTCTCTCAAAAGAACACACACTTACGATGGCGTTCCGTGCTATCATCAGCCATCAGCGTCGCCCCCCCTCCCCCCCTCCCCCCGTCATACGTTCTGTGCTCTTCTAAATAGAAAAATTCCGAGTAAAAAAAAATAACAACCCGGCGGCGCCGGTTTGTCCCGACTGACTATTACCCCCCCCCCCCTTCAACCCTACACACACCCCCTCAACCCCCCTAGCTTTCGAAAGCCTCACCCACTTCTGCTCTTCTGTCGAAAGCTAGTCGTCGCCCCCTCTCGTCTGCCCCCATGACCCCTATCTCTATTCTTTCTCTCTCTCTCTCTCTCTATCCCTCTCTGTTCTGTTTGCCCGACTCCAAGACAGCTGTTCTCAAAAGGTTGTCCACAAAAATTGTGAAGAAATCTTGTGCATCTCCACAAAAGGAATCATACTTTAATGTTGGAGAAATTGCTAAAGGCAATAACCCCGCCCGTTAGTTAGGACGTCTGTCTGTATTTGATCACTTAATTTTCTGTTTTCCTTTTATATTGTTTCCAAATTTGTTTAATAATATTGTAATTATCTCTTTGTACATTATGTATTTCTTAATAAAGTGTAGTATAATAATAACTTTTTTTGTGGCCATGAAACAGTAGCTATAGACATTGGTGGTCTGTGTTGTAGATTACTCATCCTGTAGTATGTCTTCTGTCTTATGGACGAGAAGTTACACACTTTTTCCCGTTTACGGGCTGAGTCAACACGACTCAAGACATTGAAAGTCGCTCTGTTGATATAAATAATTGATACAAATGTATTCTCCTCAGCTTTGCTTCCCATTGAATAATTTGTGAAATGTCAAAGTCACAAATTATTTATTGAATGAAGCATTGAATAATGCATGAAGTGTTGCTTCTACTTGAAAGTAATACCCAATTTCAATAAATCACCCACTTCAGAGTTCTGTGAACCTTTCCTCATTATATACAGGATGCATCATATTATAAATATATTAAATATACTTTACTTATTTTTTAATGATTGACTAAAAATATTTGTTTCTTTCAAAAGTCCTAAATTGAGATCACAATATTTGTGTTAAATAGAACGATGATGTCAAAATACTGAAATTTAACTTACTAAAATTTGCCATACTCGTGACTAGAACCACTGAGTTTGCAATTACGAGTCAGCATTATTCTGAGTCCGCAATTACGAGTCCGCATTATTTTGAATCTGCAATAATTAAGAGTCCACATTATTTTGAGTACGTTTTTCGAATATGCCTAAGGATAAGATTTTCTTTTTCAAATAGGGAATCGTTCGCTATTTTAGAGTATTTTTGTACAGGGTCCGCTATGATCGCGGAACATTTTGAAATTTCTATATTTACAAAATTGCATACTATTATCACACTCCCTTCACTTTTTGAAGATCATATCACGAAGATATTACGACAAAAGTCTTAATATAAATACGAGTAATTCAGAGCCCAGACTTTCTCTTAAGTTAGACATCGCGTTTAACAACATATACGTGTATTCGAGGTTAGCATTGCTTTCCAGGTCGAATAGTATCTTTGAGTTCTTGTTTTTTTTGGTTAGGGTTTTTTTGGTGTTTACCTAAATCAAGAACACAATATATAAATGTAATCCCCAAAGACATCAAGTGAATGGAGCGTTTCGCGGGAGAACGCCTCCCAGAAACTACAGTGCTTATATAACGGTAAAAATAGTTAGTTTTAGAAAACGTGATGCACAGCTTGAGAGAATGTCTGAAATAATGCATTCTGCATCAAGGCCAAGACTGCATCTTCATTGTGATTGTAAAACGTGAATTAGTGAGTATTAAAATAATTGGCATTTTGTTTTCTAGCATTCAAAGAAAAAAATCATTTTGAAACTCCGGTTGTGAAAGGCAATTCAACATGGTTCATAATCAATGGCGGACCTTGTAGTTAAAATATGATGATGTAACTTATTTTGTCCCGGTAGCTCAGTGATTAACTCAGAGGCACTCTGTGAATCCAAAGTTTGCAGAGGTATCGGGTTTGAAACCCAGCCGAGACATGACAAGTTATCCTCCCATTTGGGATTTTCACCACATAATAATGCGTCTTGGGCTCACTGCTGGAATAATTCGACTTAATAGTCCTAATCGGCGATATTATTATTATAAAGTATAAATAAGGCGTATAAATAAGGTATAAATAAGGCGATATTATTATTATTCTACTCTATTCTAGATTATTTTTTGTTTTAAAGTTCGAACTTATACGTTTTTTTGTTTGTTTTTTTTTCGTTTTTGTTTTTTTAATGGAAATTTATTCCACTGATGATATGACTTATTTTGTTTGATGATTTGTAAAGAAGCTAAACAATGGCTAGAAGAACTAAAAAGATCCATTGTAAAAAAGACTGGAGACCCAAGATCGGGAAATTATTTGCTGCAACAGATAAGCCTTGCAGTTCAACGAGGCAATGCTGCAAGTGTTTTGGGTTGTCACCCAAATGATGATGTACTGAGTAATGTTTTTTATGTTTAATAAAATATATAATTTGTATACTTACAAATATTTTCATGAAGGATTTTGTCATCTACCTTTATTCTGTTTGGACTATATTGAAGTATTATATGGTACCATGTATATCTCCCTTTCTTTAATCCCATATTAGCTTATGTTGCTATTGGGGTTGGCATTGTTCAACTTCATGGATAAGGATGGTAGGATGGAGCACGGTTTTTATGGCTGGATGCCCTTCCTAACACTAACGATTCTATTTGCTTTTTAACGTCTTCATCAGGACGGGGGTGTTACCCTCCATTCGCTGGGAATCGTACCAGCTACTGACATTAACCTTGGTAGGGCCGGAAATGCCAGCCTCACGTGTTTGGAGGGAATAGAATTTTGTTCGAAAAGTCTGCTCCAAACGCGGATCGAACTTGGGATCTCTGGTCTACGGGCAGTAGCTCAGAGATACATAATAACAAATTGTAGATTATTCTTTTCTGGCTCCACTCTCCATAAAATTCATCCCTCTCCTAAAGTTTTACCTCCTTTCTTCAGATTTCATACTAACATCAAAGAAGGGAAAGATATATCATACGCCATACAAATCACCTAAAGCCCTACTCTAAAACAATATGAAAATCTATTTTCTTTGCCTTTAGTTAGCAGTAAAGTTTCTGTGAAATTCTTTGTGAGTTTTCCCATACATACCTTAATATTACCAAAGATAGAACTGTTCTTATGGTCTTTATTTAGGTATATATTTATTAACATGCGGTGAAAAGTATGAAAATTACAAGAAAACTGTGTTTTCCTATTTTTTAATGGCTTTTTTTGTGTATTACGGTATGCGTTGTATGTTTTGGGTGATATTAGTTGCTCTTTCTTTCTTCTTCGTGTTACAATTAAACGTTGTTTATAATTTGAAATTGTATGCGCGCCTGGTAAACATTATGATTATGCAATCTGCAATGATCAACCCAAAAATTGCTCATTAAATTTGCAATAAAAGTGTTTCCCTTATTTTTTATTGTCTTTTTTGAGAGGTCATTGATAAGTTTTTTTTATTAATTATCTTATTTGTGTTAATCTCTTTCGTGAAGTCACGACTTGTCAAACTCGCTTTCCTAAGTCTACGCTAAAACCGGGACTTGAACCACCGACAAAGTTTCGATAAGATGAGTGTTGTATCTGAAACTAAGCACTCTTTTAGAGTTCCGATAGGATTGTGTTTTTGTAATTGTTTCAATAAATCAATCAACTATCTCCCTCTCTCTCCCCAACATAATTATTTGTGTCTCTTTATCTCTCTCTCTCCATCATCCATTTTAGAGGTACATAATCTATTTCTCTCTCTCTCTCTCTTCATTACTGAATCTTCAAATAATCTCCTTTCCTATTGAGGAAGACAGATAGCTATCATTAGCAGTCGTCTTTCAGTGGAGATATTTTGTCAACGTTGAAGGAATGAAACTCAAAAGACAAGAGGGAGAGAAAGATAGAGAGAGAAAGAGAGAGAGAGAGAGAGGGAAAGAGAGAGAGAGAGAGCGAGAGAGAATTTCGAAAGAGAAAAATAGAGAGGGAGAAAGGAAAAGGGAGTGAAAAAAGAATGAGACTCAAAAGAAAAGTTCAAAGCAAAACCAAGAACCTGAGAAGATTTTCTTGTTGTCAAGTTTCATCAAATTCAGATGCTATTCAAAAGAAGAGGAGAAATGATTTTGATACCCAGAGATGGTATTTTTTTTATTTTTTTTATATCATGTGCATATAAATATTAATTTTAAAATTAAATAGATAAGCATGTTGGAGAGAGAGATAGATTATGTAGCTCCATAATGGATAATGCAGAGTGAGAGAGAAAGAGACAGGAAAGGATTGAGGGAGAGATAAATAGATCTTAATATATAAATGTCAAAGTCACTGACTGACCACTGACTGATCATCGCTCTACAGCCCAAACCGTAAGTCCTAGGAAGCTGAAATTTGGCAGGTAGCTTTGTCTTATAGTCTAGATGTGCAATAAGACGGGATTTACAACACCTGCCATTGGCAAAAAAGGATTTTTTGCTTTCACGGCCATGCCTCGGCCCGCAAAGCGGGCGACAGCCCGCTTGTATAAATATAAAGATGGTGAAGAGAGAGAATGAAAGATTTTGTAGTGAGAGACATAAATATAGATGTCGAAGAGAAAAAAAGAGAGAGATACATAAGTAATATGTTGGGTAGAAAGAGAAAACATGTAGTTAACAGACAGACGGACACAAAACCAAAGTTGCTGAGGAGGTTATGGTTATGAAACGTCCAGAAGTATGTATGAAGAAAAAAAATTGAGCAAAAAAATGTTTCTTTATTTTATTTTTACAAAAACGAACACAATACTTCCGATTTCTAACATTAGAAATTTCTTGGAAGTAAAACAGAGAAAAAATAAGGATTTTGTAGAGAGAATGCCGTTGGCATTAGCACCGCCCTTGATCAAGTTTTGTTTTCTTAATTTTATTATCTATGTATGTATATATTCTATGTCATTATTTTGTAAATAAAACTTGATCCAACTTGTTTAATAAGATAGACCTAAAGATTAATGTTGAAGATTGTTTGGGGTAGAGAGAGAGAGAGAGGGATTGAGAGAAAGAGAAAGAGAGAGGGGAGAGAGAGAGAGAGAGAGAGAGAGAGAGAGAGAGAGAAAAAAAAGACAGGTTAACGAGATCTTGTGAAGATGTACGACTTGAGTTTAATTGTATGCACTGCAGATAGCAGCTGTAATCACATCCCGCTTTCCACTTCAGAGGTTGCGGGAATTCCAGTCCTGAGGTTGCATAGATTTTCAATTAATACAAGGAATACATAAATAAATTCACTTTTTATGTAAAAAAAAACTCTGCAATGCCTCAGAGCTTTGATTACATAAAAGTCTATAATATAATTATGTAGAAGGATTTAAGGTTTTTCTTTCCAATTGGGCACTTTAAAAAATGTTTTATGGTCGTTCGTGCTGTAGTTAAGGGTTAAACGTGGGCCCGTTTTTTTTTTTTTTTTTTTTTTAAAGGTAATTGTGTGATGGAACCGCTTTCGCATTACTTCAGGGCACTTTGCGTGTGTTTAGGCACAAAAACATCAACTTAAACTATGTTATCGCAGAGTACGTCATGAGCGATCTAATAATAAAAAAACGAACACAAATTTATTTATTTATGCCTACAAAGAGTGAGATCAAGTTTTATTTACATAATTATTTAAATTAATAGTAGCATAATAATCAAAGCATGCTCAAGGATGGTAAAAATGCCTTCGGCATTCTCTTCCGCACGATATTTCTGATATTCGGGGTTCACCCATACCTCGTGAGGAAAAATCAGTGTCAGGTTGGTTAGTACTGGCACTACCATGTTCACAGTTTACGGCTGGTAAACTGGATTATCCCTGTGTTATATGGAGCAAAAGTTCACACAAGTTGTAGAGAAGTGCGTTATCATTCATGCATGAGAGCTTCTCTGGTTTTACATAACATGATAAAATATTTGGGTGAAAAAATGACAGATGTTGTGGGTCTGTTTTTTTGTACAAAACTCCATTAATATTTTTTCTCGCTCTACCTCCTTCTATTTCCCTTTATCTCTCTCTATCTCCCTCTTTCTCTAACTCTCTCTCTATCTCCCTCTCTCCCTCTCTCTCTCCATCTATCTCCCTTTATCTCTCTCTCCCTCTCTCTCCCTCTCTTACCCTCTTTCTCTCCAGATTATACTACAAACTCTTTCTCATTATCTCATTATGTACGAGTGGTGCACCTATTCTATGCTTATTTCTTCTCTTTTATACTCTTTCTGTCTCTCTCTATCTCTCTCTCTCTCTCTCTCTAACAATAAGGTAGAATTTTCTTAGGAGGTGTCATTTTATGTAAATTTATATTGCACTAGCGGGCTGTCGCCCGCTTTACGGGCCGAGGCATGGCCGTGAAAGCAAAAAATCCTTTTTCGCCTATAGCAGGTGTTGTAGTGGGAATTTCGAAAAATGTTGTAGTCTTATTGCACATCTAGACTATAAGACAAAGCTACCTACCAAATTTCAGCTCTTCCTAGGACTTACCAGTTCGGAGAAACAGTGATGAATCAGTCAGTCAGTCAGTCAGTGAAACTCTCTTTTATAAGTATAGATTAAATAAAGAATAAATCAAATCAAATCTCTCTCTCTCTTTCTCTATAACATATTAATAATATACCTACTTAACAAGACTCTGTGCCAAATTCCGAAAAAAATTGAAATCGGAAGTATTGTGTTCGTTTTTGTAAAAAATCCCTCGATACCTCTGAGTCTTAGAGAGACAGCGCAAATAATAGATAAATAAAAAACACCACTACTCCATCTGCTCTCGACACACCAGCACTCAATCATACATCAAGCATACGAAATACATCATCAGTTTTGTATTCAAGTGTCAATCCATACTCGAGATTCAAAAGCTCTGCTTCGAAATTTATTCTCGAGACGTCACTTTCTATTGGGATTTGTAGAATTTATTAGTTTTTTTTATTATTATTAAAAGATGAGTGTTTCACAGCCTTTTTTATTTCGTAGCCATGAAACAGGAGCTACTGTAGACGTTTGTGGTTTGTGTTGTAGATTGCCCATCCCGTAGTATGCGTATGCCTCTCCTGTGATGGGCGAGAAGTGACACAATACTTCCCAATTAGGTGCTGGGTCAACATGAGCGCACCGGAAGGTATCCCTCACAAACAACAGGAACCAAATTTTGATTACAAATTTTTGTCGGTGAGGGCGTTCGAACCCGGGACCTTCCGCATGGCATGCGAGTCCCACTGAGCTATTCGTGCGCTCTTAAATTATTTACGTCGGTATCTATGCATACAAAAATGTTGTGTTCAACAAGACAATTTTTTCTAAGTATATATCACCTAACCATATTAGTTTCTTTTGCTCTACTCAGAATAAAAGTTTGGTTATGTTACATTAGCCACAAGGGTTGGGTGGAAGAGAAATAACCCCGCCCTTTAGTTAGGGCATTATTATTTTCTTATTTATTATTTCTTTATTTTGAAACAATTTTTTCTTCTATTAATTTTCAAACTATTTTATTTTGTAAATTAATATTGTATATGTCCTTCTAAAAAAGCATGATATAATAATAATAAGGCCTAATATTAACTTTTCTCAGGCACTTATCCTGAGTCCACTCAAATGTCATGTTTTGACGCAACATAACTGCATGGCAAATACTTAAAGAAAAGGACTAACTGCATAGCAAATAGTATACACTTAAAGTAGAGGACTGAGTCATTAACAGCATAATCTTGCACCAGAAACCAGAACACGCAAGACCTTAGAGCTTTCACAATAGAGCAAATAAAACCTGCTTACAAGAAATTAGAATAAGAATTAGGTGACTTATATGTATAGTATTATTGACCGATCTCAGTAGCTTGATCGATAAGGCGGCGGATTTGTGACCTGGAGGTCGGTGGTTCAAGTCTCAGTAACAGTGTAGATTTAGTTGGAGTAGTTGTGATATCACAAAAGTGATAAACACAAATATGGTTTAAAAAATATAATTTTTTTGAGTAAATGAGTACACGATTAGTTCAGTGGTAAGGCACTCGCTTACCATGCGGAAGGACTCGATTTCATAATTTGTTTACAGTTTTTTGTTGTGTCTTACAAACGTTGTGATGACCTGGCATAGCCGTGCAAACCAGCTAGTTAAATAAAAAATAAGATAATACCCATTATCGATTGTCTGACATAGTCCTGTGGCAACGAGGAAACACTTCCGATTTCTAATATTTGAAATTCATCGGAAGTAAGAAGGGTTACCCCTCGTTTTCTAAATCCGAGCCTGGGATATTTTTTGTTTCAAAAAAAGTTTTTAAATTGGCCCCTTGAAAGGGGAAAACCTAATTACCCCCTCCGGGTTTTGTTAGGGCTGTTTTTGATTTTTGTTGTTGTCTTCGAGTTTTGTGTTGATAAGGGTGTTAGTAGTTGTTAGAGTTATCTTTTTTATCACAAACGTCCTACCCGCTGTCCTATTAGTAGGAAAAAAAAAACACCCCTCTTACGCCGTGCCTGGCGGGCCGTACAGGGTAAAAAAAAAGCCCCCCCCCTCCCCTTTTAAAACTGGTATAGCGTAGTCCAAGCGGCGGGGAAAAAAAACCCCCCCCCTTTTTCCCCCCCTGGCGGGTCTGGGGCCCCCCCCTGGGTAAGCGGGCATTTTCCGCATGAATTATGTACACCCTAATCCCGAGGGAACGGGAAAGGCAGGAAAAACAAAGAGGACTCTACGGGAGAGGGGGGGTGGAAGACCCACCCGGACGTAAGGCAAAGTCAACAGCATGATATTTACAGAAGAAAAAAAAATACAAAAATTTACATAAAAATACAAGGTATAACATACAAAAATATGAAATAACAACAATGTAGAAACCTTGTGAAATATCTCAATGTCTGAAGGTTGACGGGAAAAGCAGATGAAAAAAAGATACCCTGGACCTAAATTTAAAGTTTGATGCTATAACATAAAAAAACGAAAATAAAAACCACATATAGTCCCCGGGGATAAAGGAATGTAAAAATGTAAATTCAACTTAACACAACGATGGGTAAATCTAGAAAAATTGGAAACAAGCTTCTTTACTTCCAGTGGTTAATAAGTTGCTTTTCGGGTTTATATCCCGGCCGGAACGGGAAAATTTTTGACCCACTTTTTTCGTTTCTGGGAAAGGCATGGATGTAAAAAGGGAAATTGCCCGGGTGAACCTTAAGGGAGAAATTAGTTTTTACCGACCTCAAGTTTGATCGATAAAAAGGGGGGGACTTTTAACCCCGGGGGGCGGGGGTTCAAAACCCCGGTTTTAGCGTAGATTTAGAAAGCGAGTTTGAGTAGTTTAAAATCACGAAAGTGATTAACAAAATATGATAACTTATGGATTTGTAATTTATCCTACATTAATTGAAGTTATGAAAAATTTTTGATTTTCTGAAAGGGATGGGGTTTAAATTTTAAAATCTCCCTCATATTGTGATTTAATAATTTTCCCGATATTGTGATTTAAAATAAAATTTATTTTCAATTTATTGAAATCACGCAAACTTTTTAGGTAAATTGGTTTAAATTTTATATTTAAAATAAAATTAGTTTTTTTAAAAAAAAAATTAAATTATTATTATTATTTTCAACATCATCAAAAACCCATTTTTCCCCTTTTGATCTCATTTCAAAATTTAAAAAAAATAAAATTAAAATTTTTTTGAAATATTTCCCTCCCCACTCTGGGGGGAGGTCTCAGGTTTATAAAAAATAAAACCAACTGACAAAAGGCTTTTCATTAAATTTTTATTGAAAAAAAAAATTAAAAACTATCCTCTCTTTCTCTTTTTTTTTTCCCCTCCTCTCCCCCTTTCCCTTCTCTCCTCTCTCCTTTCCTCTCTCTCCTCTTGGGCCCTTTTAAAAAAAAAATT